>JAPDOI010000294.1:400000-901059 GCA_029168955.1 Aplectana chamaeleonis
ATATCCTCTGTGACACTGCACAATGAGATGAAGGGGCCTACAGTGAGACACCATGGCAAGCACTCCTCCATGGAGTAAAATTGACGATCACTCCGAAACTATTTTTAACAAATCTCAATGAGTCACTGATGCAGTAGTTTTTATTTAAATTGTGGACAGCAGCACTATGGGTGCCCTAATAATATATGAATGCCACTCACGCATTAAAGGCACTGTTCACGATAAAAATCCATACGATAGTTTTCGATGTTTTTGGGTGGGTAGGTTCATTAACAAGAGGTTAATAGGGGAAAAGACCCCACAGAACGCTCAACTAGCGCAGGAAAACCGTTCAGAGAAATCTCTGAACAATTTAGATATGCCTGTTTGGGTGCTTCGGGAGACTGCGGACAACGCATCGAGCCTGACGCCGGGGAAATGGTTGCGCACTTCTAAATTCCTAGGGGTACATGGAATAGCGGGTCCAGCCATTGTTCATATCGGTGTTCCTATTTGAGGGGGGGGGCGAGAAGGTTTCTCTGTTAATTCAAAAAGTTGAGGGCTTCCAAATCCAAATTACGGTTCATCCTGATCCCGGAACTCCGAATACCAAGCTCAATGAAAAAGGAAGATTCGGAATTCGGAAAATTCGTAGTGTTGTGATTTTTCCGACTTAACTTATCCATAATTCTTGTTCTTCCCAATTAATTTGGTATCATTTTACCGACCACGTAGTGATACATAGCAGGCTTGGTATGCCTTGGGCAGAGATCGAACACGCAACCGTGAGCTGTGACACCAAGCCTCTTGTGACTGCACTACATGCACCCGAGTCCTTAATATTGCTTTGCGTGCGCAATATTTTTGTATGAGTTACTCATACATGTTAAAAGGAGAAAGGAATTCAATTTCAATAGTGAAATAGACACGAATTGTGATGCCCTATAAAATATTAAAGTTCCATCAAGTTTCACTAGGCCTAATCCGAGGTACGTATGGAACAGTATCGAAAGAAATTCAGATGTGGTAGCTTTGAATCCAGAAAAGAAGTGCTCAGGTTCAAAGAATCCAGAATTCGTTCTCATCCATTACCGAATGCTCCAGGGTTACTCCGCACATTAAAAATTGCCTCCATCGTAGGATGACAAGAAGTACACTCATTACTGACTGCTTTTTCATCAATTTCCTTCATTGATACTTCTTTTTTATTCTGATTGATAGGGTCCCAAAGTGCCCTACTTTCAATAAGGAACTTTGAAGGCATCACAAAAGAGTTGCGCAAGCTGAGTGCGAGGTCGAGTGCCGTCCCATCTCATTGTTTGATGCTCCAATGTTGCGCAAGGTTGGGACTCTTTTTATGGCAGCATTAATCTGATTGAGAGCGTGGTGTCCATCAATGAAGACATGCACAGTGCCCCTGATCCTCTAGGAACACCAATAGTAGCTAGCTATCTATTTTTTTTTAGCACAGAGTATGTAAGGGATTCGTTTTCGTTTTGCGACCTTCGTTTTCTGATGATCTGGAATTCGACTATCCGAAAATTTTTGGCTTGGGTCTACTGTACTTATGCTTACAGTATGGGAAATCGTTGTTTACCCTAGGATTGTGTTATTTCTCTCATGAACCTCTGCGCCCCTCTATGGATCACGTATCCTTCTTCACTGAGTCAAAGTGAACACACTCGTGATGCACTTGTCCAAAACGAGCTCATTATCGGCTGGTAAATACATAAATGGCGAACACGCGTTCCTCTTTCAACCATGAATTTATCGGCGATTGTTTGCTTACTCTAGGGTTCTTATTTATTCGGGACCGCTATTTCTACACAAATGCATTCTCCTCCGTTCTGGTACAGATGATGACTGTAATTTTGCGTGGTCAAGATAAACGCGCTCCTTCCATTTACATGCTTGCAGCCAAAAATGATCTTGACTTCAATGGTTTTCAACACAGACTAGAGAATGCAAGTCAACAACCCAAAACGGAAACCTTGTCCATGAACTTTCTGCTGCTCTTCCAAGAGCGGCTAGATCGCTTGCGAATATCCGGTCAGAATATCTGCTCGGAAATTCAAGCGAGAACAGCCAGCTTTTTTTATGAGAGGCCTAAACTGATTCCCGATCTCTGATTTAAAGAATGAAAAGCCGAAATTCACACTGAAAAGCGAACCGCCAGACAGCATAAAAACGCATGGAAAACGAGCAGCAAGCGGAAGAAATTGCTCACAAGACCGAAAAGATATAGTGGAGTCCACCAAGAGTGTCTCATTTACTTACCAATGAGAAGCGCTCGGCAGGGGATCAATGTGCATGAATCCCATACCAGCACTCTCGATACCGATTGAGCGAGAGCGGTTGTGCTGCAACGAGTTTCATGTTCATTGATCTCCAATCGACCGCTTCTCATTGATAAGTAAATGAGACACTCTTGGTGGACTCCACTATACAGATGACGATTTGATAAAACTGATAACTGGGTGAGTGACCTATAACTAACATTTTTCGGCGCAAGGAAATCTCCAAAAACTCGAAGCATGAGAATCTGATCTGCTGTCCTTTGTTTTTTTTTGGATTCGCTACGGTGGGTACATACAAGGTAGTTTGATCAAAGTCTCAGATTAGGTCTAAAACTTCTCTGTGGTAGATACAATTCCGCTCGTAGGTTTTCGTCAGAAAGCATGCGGAGGCATTTTCTCACTTTTTCAGCGCCCTTTTTTGTTGCTCGCTTCAAACACAATTTCTTTATTATCTAAGAATAGATTTACATTACTGGTAGGGAAAACTTTCCAACGGTATAATGACTGCCAGGGTTTGAGCTTGAATGAACAGTTTTCGAGATAAAAATTTTCGCTGCGCTATACAGCATGCAAATACAGTACGCAGCTGCACAACGTGACGTGCACAGTATAAAAACCAGAAATTCAAATTTGAAACTGTTTCGTTGCTCATTGAATCTTAAAAGGCACTATTTCGGTGGATAGCCTCTCCCAGTGGGATCCTGAATAACTCTTCACATCTGAAAATATTTCTTCTGAGAGAAGTTATCAAACAGGGCGCTAAAAACGCGATAAAGCGCAACAGTATGCATTCAGACAAAAATCTACGAGCGATTTTGTATTTTGTGGTGCTGAACATGGGTTTGAGACTCATTCATCGACACTCGATATACTAAGGTAGGTTGCGCCACCTAAATAACATTTTATCCTCCATAATCTACAGTAAGCCTAACAATCTCGAGAAACGGCTTCTAGATTCGCGTTCAGGACCCAGAAAGCTCGTAGAAAAAGTTTCCAAAGGATCTCTTAAAGGCAGTGTCCCCGATCAAAATCGTTCTCGAGTTTCCACCAGAAAACGAATGTTCAGAGTCTGACTGTTTCATCAGTGAAGAAAGAGTCGTGGAAAGCGCTGCGAAACATCCAAAATCAGCTCTTCTTCTTGAAAGCCACATTTCAACGTTGGATCAGTTGCGCGGGCATGGGTCTGAAGTAGACAGCGGGCGCAAATGCGCCCCAATGTTAAAACTCGGCCGCGCTCGCGCTCCAATGCTAATGTAGAAGCGGACCGGAATGTTCCTCGGAAAACTCGACCGCGAGCGGAAGGGCTAGCGCGAGCGGACTCCGGAACCGTATGAAGCTCTTTTGGGCTCGTTTTCGTTCGTTCCTTCGACCCCGGTGCTCCAATGGGACCCTGAACTTTTGATTTCCGGCCGAAAACCGAGGACGAAATTTATCGTGGACACTGCCTTTAAAATCAGGGGGAAATCTAATATGAACAGCAGCTGTCCTTAGGACAACTGCCATACTAAAACTGTGGCTCATTGTTCACATGTCATAAATGGTGCTTAATTGGTTTTTCTGGCCTTCGAGCGCTAAACCTTTTGCAGCGATTCGAAAGGGGTTTGCCGTAGAAGCGGAACTATTTATTGAACGGCTTAGTTCCTCTCACCCTTTTTTATATTATTGACTTCCACCGCGGATGTAATGGAGGCCTACATCGCCTCTTATAGAAATTCCCCGATCCGAGGAGTCACAAAAAAACTGGGTGCACTTACGGTTGCGAACTCCACCGTGTGATGAGCATACAGAGATAGCGGCGGCAAATATGACACTCCATATCATAATGTTACCCTGTAATAAAAACTATTAATACCCTTTTGAACCTGTCACTCATGAACTGATCACAAATGAAGAGAGCAGTAATCATTAAAGATGCAGTTCATTTGCCACGTCTTGTCGTTTATTGGAGCTGGAGGATACCTAGGTGTGATATGGCGGAGAAAAACATGCGAAAAGCGCACTTGAGTGCGGATAATTGGCAAACACAGCGGTTTTCGTCTGACGGACCCGTGTTGTGGCTACCACCGATGTTTGCAGAGAGGACAAAGGCTCCCGTGCGAGCCGATGAGGAGAGTGGGAGGAGATGATGAAGGCGTTGGAGGTGGAGTCCGATGTAGGTGGAGCTTGTCACAGGTCACAACACTCAACTAATCGTATGGTCCGAATCTGTCGGAAAGCACTCATAGTCTGAAAAAAAAACAAGCGGCAAGTCGGCACTCATGGAACTAACAATATTCTGCGCAGCCTAATCGGAAAGAGGGGTACGGACGAAGGAAGGGAACATGTAAGAGTGATAATGTCATGAATTTATAGCACGTCCACTTCTGCACAAGAGAATTGGCCATTCGCGGTTATCTAAAGACGGCTCAATAGAAGAGGATTTATAACATCCGAGTCAAACAAGAACTACAAAATGTGCCACACCATTATCTTGAACTTGTGAAAGTTCTCTGCTCACGTGTGGCATCTAATTAGTAGGTTTATTCATTTCTATAGCTGCTTGCCTACTCTTTTTTATTTAGTTATTTCTTTATTTTTAAATGTCTTTTTATGAATTTGTTTATGTATTTATTTTGTTTAATTATTTACTTATTCATTTAATTATTTATTTATTTATTTTGTTTAGATTTATTTATCTGTCTGTTTATTTATTTATTTACCCAAATGTTTTTCTGCAAGCTACCATTTACGCTACAAGTCTTTACCATTTCATCTGTTTTTAATCAATTTTTTTTGGAGAGGAAAGCCGTATTTTGTTAGAGAAACAGCGCGTTTTCGTTGGGGCCCTCGTGCGATTTGACTTCAAATATTTTTGTCGTTTTTGACTGAGTAACACTCGCCGTATTCGATCTGGGTCGAATACGCTGAGGGCAGTGACAGGCTTTGCAACGTGAGTGTACTTTGGGTTTCAAACTCTTGTGACCCCTCGAATCAAAAGGCTCCAGCAAGCAGCACGTGCTGCTAAGTATCATCGCAGAAGAATGTTCTGCAGAGAAAATGATGTGGGTAACATCCTACGGCATAGGACACAGCCTCCCGCTACATGCAGTTCATACTCGCAACGGTCCCCAATTATGTAGGAAGCGTTGTTTGCCATAGGCCAAGATGGACATCCCATCAGAGATCGAGAATCGTCTAGAAAGTGACTCAAAGTCACCTTGCAGGACTGCCCCCCCCCCTCCCAAACCTCACAAGACCAGAAAACTCGCCTTGTGTATCTTCCGGGGCGGCATGCATGAACGCAGCGAACGGTGTCAGGAGCCGCTCCGCGTGCCATGCGCGCAGCGTCGAGCAACAGGGCGGCCCCGAAAAATCAGGCACATCAATACACGCCACGAAATTCGGGGCCGTTGCTCGACGCTGCGCGCATGGCACGCGGAGCGGCTCCCTGACACCGTTCGCTGCGTTCATGCATGCCGCCCCTGATTGCCACTGAACATTGCCAATATCTTTCAGCACGTGATTCTCATGGAATCACGTGACGTATGTAAACCCTGACAACGCCGTAGTGGACTACGCGATCGAGCATAACCGGCGGCGGTCGCGCCACGCGCTTACATCTGCTAGATAGCCTGCGATATGATAAATGTCTTATCTTGGATGCATTCTGTGACTATTTCTATATAGTATTCTTCGACTTCTTATTATAAATTCTATCGCAGCCTATATAGCCCAAGTAATCAGGCGGGGCGACCGCAGGCGTTCGGTGAGGCTCGATCGCGTGACCCACTACGGCGGTGCCAGAGTTTACAATATCGCTCGTAGGATTAGGTGAGAAGGCGAGGAAGGACGCGTCTCTGCGCGTTTTTCGTCTTTTTTAATAACTCGCTTTAAACTCAACTTTAAGCGAAACTAGGATGTTCACCAGGTTCGACTCTCCATGAACCTCGGCATCAGACAATTTTTGATCGTTGTTTGGAGCTTTCACGAGTGTAGCCCTCTACAGAGTTTGAAAGGGTCTAATCTAATTTTGAAATATCACCGTTAAACGCCATAGCGGTAAACTCTCCATTGGAATTGTGACTCCAAATATCTAAACAGGTGGTCAAGAAAAAGTGGGTTCAGTATCATACGTCGTCGAAACCCTCTGTATGTCGTACGTCAGTATCAGGATGCGGTGTGGCACCAGAAACACAGAGTTGGACACCTAGTCAAAAGGCATGTCTGATGTAGGATAGGAATTCTCGAGATATATCTATACCACCGCAATTCCGGTTGACCTTTGGGTCCCTCGCACAGATCCAGAACGCCTCCAGCGCTTTTATCGCTTGGCATGGCCTCACGCGCCAAAACCTCCATTTTACGCCTCAAACTCTTCTCCACCATGGCAATTTGTACTATGGGATCCCAGTGCGGTAGGTTCTCGTGAATTTTCTTTGACGTCTAGGTGATCCTTCATGCTCATAAGTAAAGGGCGAGCTGTTTCCCCGAGATTCAATATTTCATATTTTATTTACTATTGAAACAATGACAGCAGGAATGGAAATACTCTCATGGAAACGCAATTTCAATAGAATAATAGCCAGTTCTAAGAAAACCAAGATAGCGAAACGAAAAAAAAAACGAAAAAAAAAACATATATTGCTCTTTAGCTCAGACATGTGATGAGATAGAGCACACAAGACGCAGCGCAGTCTCCTTCCTTGCCATTGGGGCAAGGGTATTTATGTAACATGAGAACTCCGACCCTACATCAGACGTGCCGTCTGACAGAGGTCCCACTCTGTATTTCTGGCACCATACCGCATTCTGGTACTGGCCTGCGATCCACCGAGGATTTCGACGGAATATGACACCAAATCTAATTTTTCTTGACTGCCTATTTGGAAATTTGGAGTCGAACTCCATTGTGTGAGTTTTCCTCTACGGCGTTTGACCGTGTAAATTCATGACTAGATTTGACCCTTTCAGATTTCGAAGAGGGCGTCACCGACAAAACGTCAGTTGAGTAAATTTCTCATACCACATCGTGGAAGCTTCAAACAACAAATAATTCGGATACTATTCGTAATCCTGGAGTTGAGAGCTACACAATGGTATAACATTTGACTGGTTTCCGTTGAGAACTTAAGAGGTCATCAAGTTGAGTGAATACGTGGCATGTGTTGAAAGCGGCGGATCTATGAGTATGAATCACGAATATCATCGCGTTGCGTCCTGCAACAGCGGTTGTTCGCCGGGGACCGAGATCTCGTTTCGCTAAGGGCTCGTACTGCCGCTAAGGCCGCCGTCAGAGTTGGTCGATGAGCTGAGTCCCACCCGGTCGATACGCACCGACACAATGAGAGTCGGGTGCAGAAAAATCAACCCACTGAGTTCAACTGCGACCGACTGCTGCCGACCGCAGTCCACCCCATGGATACGGGTGTTTCACGCACGCACACGGACAGGTCCATTGCACCGAGGTCGGTTTTTCTGCCCCGGACTCAGTCGGACTCAGCAGGTTTTTTGACCAAGTCTGACGGGGGCCTTAGCGGAACGAAATCTCGGTCCGCAGTGGACAACCGCTGTTGCAGTACGCAACACGATGATAGTCGTGCTGGAAGAAAAGTTTATCGCCCCGAGATCACGCGCTTTTCTGCGACTGTGGACCGGAAGTTTGCTTCGATAAGGGTAGCACACACATAAAACGGAGTCGCGAAATGAACCAACAAGCATATTTTGCAGAAGATGGTCCTCTAATTGGCCCGCTAGTACCGTAGTGTACGTCCACGACGAGTTCTCGGCAGACACGACGGCACAGTGGCAGGGTGGATGGCCCAGTGACGGCATTGACGATTCGATCGCTCTGCACACCGGGTGCACACCCGGGTCTGCCGAGAACGCGTCGTGAGCGTACACTACGGTACTAGCGGGCCAATTAGAGGACTATTGGCGGGCCGTATTTTGTGCGATTCAAGATAAACAGAGTATATATTGACGAACCGACCTTCCAGAGGCAATTGCCTGGAATTCACCGGTAATTCACCGCGTACAGTTCACCGCAATGTTAAAAGGACATGGTGCGGTTGCGGTCACACACGAAAACTACGGTGGAAGTCGTCAGATTCCATTAACGATCGACAGCACAGCTAATTTTCTGGGTGAGTTTATTTATATTTATTTATATGAAATACATCCGCGGATGCGGATGTGACCCTCTAAATAAGAAAGTTACGGTTTTTCTTTTTTTCATGCCTTTCCGGCATTATTTTTGTTTCTAATTGTTTAAATTTTGCGAATAAAGCCTTGTTTTGACTGCAGGTGGTCGCTGCGGCCATGCGAGGGACAACTGTTCCTTTTTCATCGCGCGTAAAGGAAAGCCGCTCCAATAGTGATCGCTTCGTGGCAAACGTCCTACATCGCTGGGTCGCGGCGACGAAATCCTATGTTTTACTGCATCGCTGCTTGAAGAGCGATTCTCAATGGTCGCTGACCATCGCTCCATCGCGGCCAAAATGGCAGCGATGGAGCGATTGCCAGCGAATGACACGTTTCGTCTAGTGAACATTGACCCTTTCACACGACAAGATCAGTGTTTTCGAGTTTAAACGAGTTATTGATGAATACCAGCCATTAATTTCATTGATTGATTGAATTTCTGCTATCATCCGTTGGCCTATGCACCATGAACAGAATCGCTGCCGCTGCTACATCGCTGCAGCAGCGGGTGCAAAATCGCTGCGATGAAAAACAGCAGCGATGCAGTCAAAACTAGGCTTAAGGGCTATTTTTAGTGCGTGAGGGAAAGTAGCCATTTGTTAGAGCTTCGAAGTGTTTTTTCTCAAAAATCTGTTTTGAAATCTAGAAAAACTGCAAATTCGTCTCGTACACTAAGAAAAGTCCCTATTCGTAATTTTTATAAGAGTCAGAAACAAAAATAATGCCGAAGCAAACAAGAAAAAAAGAAAAACCGTAACTCACCAAGAAAATCGGCTGTGCTGTCTATCGATAGTGAAATCTGGCGTCTTCCGCCATAGTTTTAGTGTGTGACCGCAACCGCACCATGTCCTTTTAACATTGCGGTAAACTGTACCTGGATTTTGACGAGAATTTGACGCGAAAATTCCCGCGAAAATGACGCGAGTTTACTCAGTGGTGTCTGCTTCTAATTTACAGCAAAATATCGCAAACTCAACGCGAAAAAACAGGGAAATTACCACAATTACTAAGAGATCTGAGCCAGTTTACCCCAAAAGTTCCGCGATTGCACTACCATCATTGGAGTGGGAGCGCCCTACTGAAACGGCGAAGATGGTTAAGTCAATGACGCGGTGGATTACAAAGCTATGGGTTGGTAACGGCTGATGGTTAGATTCTTGGTAGGCAGTGGCAAAAATCACGGTACATTCGCGGCAGAATCCACATTTCTGTCAAGCCGAGGCAGTGGGCTCTCGGCAGAGACCAGACAGTCCTTTGAATCTACCGCGACTCTGCCGGAATTGTGTCGCGTAGGTTCCAGTCCGGCACCGAGGCGACAGATTCCCGAAAGATTCTCGGTAGAATCCAGGCGATTCCTTCCAAAGCCCTTGCATGCAGTGGTAGTTCAGCGATTGAAACTAATCAGATTGATTAAAGTCTTCGTTTGAGTTCACAAACATTGCAGCCTGGGGCGGCATGCACGTACGCGGCGGGTTAGATTGGGGTTAGGCAGGGCTTGGAGCGTCGGCGCGTTTGATGATAGCGGCGCGAGGGCTGAAAGGGGGTTAGCCTAGCGATGAAAAACCGTTCCCTCGCAAACCCTACCTAGGAGGGTGGGGCAGCCGAAACCCCGTTGAGACAGCAACTATTGATTATCTCTAGCACTCGCACAGCAATCATGAAACGCGTCGACGCCCAAAATCCTGCCTAACCCCAACCTAACCCGCCGCATACGTGCATGCCGCCCCTGGAAGGCAGTCCACGAGTGGAAGATTCTCTTTCCAGAATCCCACCAAAAGCTGCTCCAGGGAAGTTGAAATCGGAGTAAAATAAGGAAGCCGCAGAAGTCTCTAACAGTAGACTTTAGGGCACAGCAACAGTCATAGTTTTCTGTGATAGTAACTAAGGCCGAAAAAAAGTTCACTGAAAAACTAGTCATTTACCAGAGTTGTACCACTAATCAGTGGTAAATGTGATTTTTACCACAAAATTACCACTTTTTTAGGAAGATTAACCACTGATTCAATAGATTTTTTCGACCTGAGAAGAGAAGTCGACTCACGGACACCACCGGGAAAGCAAAACGTCTGAGGCTATTCGCTATTTCTCCCCAGTCAAGAATGGGGGGAGTCCCCGCCTTGATTATAATTGGATAAAGTGACCTGCGGACCAGCAAGGAATGTCCCCGCCCCTTTCCCTAGAGCAGCGTCCATACGTGATGAGAGCGTGCGGTTACGAAAAATCGATGTTCTTTAAGGGCACATATTTTGCTTGCCGCTCACGCGTGTTTCCTCTCGCGCACTTACGCCAACTCAAAGAAGGAAGCAGCAAGTTTCAAGCTGACTGCTCAGTCCCTAGTGCAGGAGACATTAAATCCGTTGCAAAACTACTGCCCTTGTAACCCATAATCCCACCAAAGAAAACCCGAACCTTAAGAAATGATCAGCCGTTGCGACGATTCGAGCGATTGATCACCCGGTCAAAAATTATCAATCGAATCAAAACGAGAGGGGGGGGGTGTTTGCCAGTGTTGAATTGCGGGCACGGGCTAGTCCAGCGTTGAGAAGCGTTGAAAGGCGCACAGCAGCGGGAAAACATGCTCGCGCCACGTATGGACTCTGCCTAACATTCGGGGGGCAAAATAACGTCTGCGCTTGGTAGTCATTCATGAAGATCAAAGGAATAAAGATCAATTTTTCAAGCGGCGTCGAGTCGCGTCGCCGCTGAGGGTTCACTGTGAGGAGGCGCGATACGTTCGAAATGACGCGTAATTTCCTTTCACGCTGCGTCCATGGCGTCGCCTTGCAATGCGCAACGGCAAACTCGTTGATGCTTTTCTCCAACGTTTTTTGATTAACACAACCAAAATCAAAAGGGAGTAAAATAAACATATCTAAGGCCACATGCACTTAACAGAACGTGAAAAAACTGTTAGTGTTTCTAGAAAAATGTCTTTGCTTGTTTTCGAGAAACCGCGAACGTACGCAATTGTGCGTAGTCGCCCAGCGTTCGCGTAGCATTCACACCTCAATACCTCCGCGAAGTGGTTTTCGCGTCGCACTGACATGGGCCCTCGCGTCTTCCCGCGAAAACACTGAACGTCGCCTTAGCCAGTCAAAACTTGCCTGAACAGTTAATCAGAAAACACCTAAAAATAAATTTTACTAGGGAACCTTGCGTGGTGCTTCCCTCCCCCATCAGAGAGCTGTAAAAAATATTCAAAATATTCTCTAGTCGAATCCGGCACGCTCTCTTCGAATCTGCACTTGGATCCTGCTAAAGGCATCTGTGAAAAAAGTTGTAGCTTGTCAAAGTTCGCATTTCCTGCAGCTGAGTTGACGTGACGTTTGTAGTTCTTTGATGAATTTGGCTAAAAAGTTTATTGAAGGGCTACCGGACGTACTGAGCTTGGATTCTAAGTCGGTTTCTTTATTTTCAAATGAAACACTGGGGGTTCATGAGATGCAGATTTGAAAGGACTAGAAGCCTCTAATTGTTTGTTAGTGTTTGAGAAATCGGAAAGCGGACTTCACAATTGTGTTCAGCGCCCAAAACTGCCCCACTGAGCAAATTTTGGGTGAAGGCACATTTTCCAAACTTAACACAGAACTGATAGCGTTTTGGACCACGGATTTTCGGTTGGGTGTTTATTTATACCAATTAGAGGGATCTGAATGCGTTTCAGAAAAATGTTTCAGATTTGACTCAAAATCCTCCCAGGTCAGTTATTTAAGGCGCTGATCACGAATCTGGGATTTAATTGTCGATTTTCCGAAGTTTTGGAACCAATTCGTTCAAAGCGTCCTGGGGGGGGGGGGGTGAAATTTGATGGCAAATCGCGACTTTTGACTATTTCCGGAGTGCTACGATAGATATGGCTGTTATTGTTGCTCTGGGTTTACTTCAAGTACTAAACACAGATCTATAATCTGATTATCGATTTTTGATAGATAACGGTAGGTTACGGTGGGTATACGGTAGCTAAGTCAAAGTCTCAGATTTGGCTATCAATTTCTCTGTGGGTGTTATTTTGAACGCCGAAAACGAACTTGAGGTCCATTTTTTTGAATTTTCGAAATTTAAAGGTAGTTAATGCCAGTTAAAAGCATTATGCCTACCGTAACCTACAGTAACCCTGAGTTTAGCTACAAACAGACTCCAGATTAGCGTTCAGCACTCTAAATAACTCCCTGTTAAAGGTTTTGAGTCAAACCCGATTTTTTTTTCAAACACCCTAAAAACTGGCTGATGGGTACCCTTACCTTTTCACGAAGCTTCAGACACGCTTATAACTTCGTTCAGAGGTGTCCGCAGCAAAATCCTATGTCAGATTCGGAGACAGCAGGCCAGAATTGAGAAGAAAACATTCATTGTCTTTGCAATGGTGGGGATGACCCGGCGAGGTTCCCTAGTTAGCTTTTATAACAAGTTAACCTTTGACAGATCGCAAAATCGGATCAGAGCGGAAATATCGTTACGCACCCGAATGTAATTTAGCGCCCTGTCCAATCGCTAAATTATCTAGCATCAGTAGAAGAAATTTACTCGGACTAGGAGAACAAAATACACGCTCTTTGTTCGCGGCAAGCGCGCAAAAAGGTGGATTGGCAATACACGTTTTTACCACAACAGACACATGTCAGTTAGGTAAGCAGGCCAGATAACCAATTCGATAAAAGGAGAAATACAACTGTGACAGCACTTAATCATGAGGTTTGCCCTCCTAGCCCTTCTGGGTGTGACCCTCGCGGTCCATCACTCACTTGATGTGCTGCTACTGAAGCCTCAAAAAGAATACGTCTTCCGCTTTGAAGGTGATGTCCACTCTGGAATTCCTTTGCCGACCGATACGACTTTCTCCCGAATCGAAGCCATGGTCCACGTCCAAATGCTGGACAGGCACAACGCCATCATGAAGATGGAAAATATCCGTTTTGCTGATGGACAGCAGGATAACAAGGAGCTCTTTAAGTCCATGGATGATCTAAGGTTGCACACCATTTCGAGGAAACATGTGGAACTTCTGGAGAAACCTGTCCATTTCGTCTACAAGCACGGCTTGGTTTCTGATCTGATGTTCTTTGATAATGAGGAAATCTGGTCGGCCAACATGAAGCGTTCTGTTATCAACATGTTGCAACTTAACGTGTACAAAATGGATCGAACTGATGACATGGAACTCAACAGACTCGAAGTCGACAATGACAACGTCTTAACTGCTCACGAAAGAACTATCGAAGGCGATTGTGAGGTCGCTTACACTGTCCTCAAGAAGGAAGGCCTTGTGACTGAGGTCACCAAGTCGGTCAATTTCGACAAGTGCACACGCCGCCCCGAATTGAAAAACAACTATCGATATCTGACTGAGTGCCTCGAATGCAGGGAAAAGGACATTCTTGAGCCGAGCACTGTCTACACCTACCTGCTCGAGAAGGAAGGTCTGAAGAAGGTTGAGGTTCGCTCTGTCTACACCGTCACCATTGAGAATCAACCAATTATGAAGACTGAAGTTCGCACCAGACTAACTCTTCATGACATGAAGGACATCGAGAGTGAGTTCGAATGGAACTATGGAAAGAAGGAAACATTGGTTTACTCTAACAAAGTTGAGAAGCAGATTGAGCACTTTTTCATGTACGGCGACGATGCTGAGGTTCTTCCTTATGAGGAGGTTAAGGACAAACTAGTCGAAATTCGAAAGATCATCGATGAAATCAAGGAATACAAAGAAAACAAGCATGAGATCACACATGTGGTTACGCGACTTGTCTCCATGCTGCGTATGCTGACCATGGATGAGCTTTCAGCTTTCCATTCTGAATTCTACATGAATGCTGACTATCGTCTTCGAACCATCATCGAACACTCTCTGACCACTGCTGGTACCAAAAACACTATCACTCATGTTCTTCGCCATCTCGAAATGAAGCACTTCAAAACATACAAAATTGTTCATCTTCTAAAATCCATCCAGGAAACTCCATATCCATCCCCGAAGATCGTCGAAGAGCTTCTTCGTTTCAGCGAAAGCGATTTGGTCAAGAGCTCGCCGGTCGTCAAGCAGACGATCTGGCTTACCATTGGATCGGTGATGCGTGGTGTCGTCGGACACACCACAGAGAAAACTCTCATCAAGGAGGACATTCGTGAATTGAAGCAGCGCTACCTCGACCACTTTATGAATGAATTTGATAGAGTGGACACCATTTATGAGAAGGTGCTTGTTCTGAAGTCCCTCGCTAATGCCGAAATCGACCTTTCCGTCCATAGGCTCGAGAAAATAATCTTGAACAAGAGAGAAGAACTGCCCATTCGTTTAGAAGCCATTGATGCTCTTCGTCTCCTCAAGGACTCTATGCCACGCAAGATCCAGAACATTCTGATGCCAGTATACCAGAGCCGTATTGAGTACCCCGAGCTAAGAATGGCCGCTCTTGTGCGAATCATGCACACGCTGCCCCGACAGCCAGTCATCGTGCAAATCATTTCGACCATGGAGCGTGAGCGCAACCATCAGGTTGCCTCGTTCACCTATGACTTGCTCGAATCGTTTGCAAAGTCGACTCACGTCTGTTACAGGAAACTTGCTTCTGAGATTCTCCCGCTCTTGACCATAACTCGCTACCAACGTGGAGAGCGAGTTTTCACTAGCACCTATAAATACCTCCCCGTTTTCAAGGAGGAGATGCTGACCGGTATCAACATGGACTTTGCAACAATCTTCGGGAAGAACACCGTCTGGCCCCAGCAGATGATGGCTTCGCTCGACACCGTCTTTTCTGGAATGTGGAGCAAGTACTTATTCCAACTTGGTGTTTCGCAGCAAAACATTGAGAAGATTGTTGAGAAGATTACCATGAAGCTAATCAACATGGAGGAGAGCACCCACACCGTTGTTCGCGGACGCCGCATCCGCGAATCCCTGTCTCTTTTGAAGGATGTTGCTAAGAAGCTCAACATTCGTCCTCGCGTCACTGACGACAAGATCCCATATGCAATGGTTTACCTTCGCTACAAGGGTATGGACTATGCAGTTCTCCCAATAGATGAGAATATCATCGAAGAGCTGCTTGAGACGTTTATCAGGGACGGAAAGCTAGAAAAGAGAGAACTCCACAGCCTGCTGAACCGCGATCCCGAGTTCCTGCTGCACACCGTCACCTTCGTTCATGAGGTGGTCAGAAAAGTCCCGACCACCATCGGCCTTCCCTTAATCATGAAAACAAAGCTGCCTACAGTAATGTCTTCAGAGGGGGAGTTCACCGTAGAGATGACCACCTCAGGAGTTCGTATTCGCATGAACAGTCTTCCATCAATCGCCGCTACACACCTTTCAGAGATGAGGCTATGGAATCCGCTCCTAGAGCAGGGTGTAAAAATTGTGCGCTCTGTAGAAGCTCGCCTTCCAATCGACTTTGACATGGAGATGACATACGGGAATGGGTTTGAGGTTAAATACACATTTAACGTTCCTAAGGAGGAGATGACTTTGTTGCGTTTGAACACGAGACCAATTACCTTTTTCCGCTTCCTCAGCGGGCAGAAGTGTTTCGGTGAGACTGAAAGCAAAACTGTTGAGATGCCAAAGTGGAAACGTGTAACCGCCGAGAAGGAGCTCATTTACAACATCTGGGGGCTAAAGGCAGTGCTTCGCGGAAATCACCTCCGCAAGTGGAATTTACGCGACACTCTTGTTGGAGAGTACAACTGGGAAATGGTTCTAATCCCAACTCATTTAACACCTAAGAAGGTTCGCGTCGTTCTCAACACCGACTACATCGAGAAGATCCGCCTGAACAGAGTTGAATTCACCAACCTTTTTGAAAAGGAATTCCAAACAGAGGAAACTGAGTACGAAAATATCGACGAGAGGGAGCGCCGTGACATTTTCCACCGCTATCTTCGCAACATCGAGAGAAGGGAAGGCTACAAACACCGCTTGCAAATGAATATTGAGGCTGTTGATCCGCCAGTCGAGCTCTACGGTAATGTCGAATTCATCACTGTTTGTGACGAAAAGCTTAGATACTGCAAATTCTCTGTAGAAGGGAAGCGTTCCCCAATCAGAGAGGAAAGACGAGAATGGAAGTTCCTCTCTAACCTTCAGGTCGTTCTGCCTGAGGAGCCAAAAACGCTGAAGGAATTCAAGAAGCAGGTTCACCGCGAGATTCAAGGACTTGTTGAGACGAAATGGGGCGCTGACGAAATGAATGAGCTTAAGGTGAAGATTCAGATGGAGCAGAGCAAGGAACAGAAGAATTGGTTGAAAATAGTTGAGAAGAAGTATGAGGGGTTCACCGCTCATGATCTTCTTTTGAAAGCCACCCGTCTCAACCAGCTAAAGATTGTCGTCGATCACAAGCTTACATCTTCCATGGAGAAGCTCTTCCAGCATGTCTATAACTACGTGAGAGGATACATCTACTGGCACACCAAGGTCATCCCTCTTTCTTATGAGAGTAACAAGATCTTTTTAAAGTTGGTCGTTGACCCTGTGAGCCACAAAATGATCAACATTTTGTTTGAGACTCCGTACGAGCGCATGGAATTGAGTGATTTTGTAATCCCCGTGAAACTTTACCTTCCCACAATCGCCAAGAGATTCGACTATCCTCTCCGTAAGATCCACTACAAGCTCGAGATGCCAGTCTGTGAAGTGAAGAGCACCAAAGTTAGAACCTTTGACGACGTCATTTACCGCGTTCCACTCTCCAATTGTTATTCCGTCATTGCCAAAGATTGCTCAGAAGAACCGCGTTTTGTCGTCATGGTCAAAAAGATCGACATGGACTCTGACATGAAGGTATGTTAGAGATCCAATGTGAGTTAATGTCACCATTTTAAAACTTTGTCTCCATTTCAGAAGATGAGAGTCATCAATGAGCGTGAGGAGGTCATCAAGGTCGAGATGACTGATGACAAGCTCAAGGTAACCGTTAACAACGAGGTGATCCACAAGGACAAACTGGAGGATTACAAGTGAGAAAGAGAAACTTGTTCTAATTGATGTCGACAAAACTCCTGCTTGTTTCAGTATGGAAATGATTGAAGATCATCTCGTTCTCGTAAAACTTGAGGATGTTGAAATCCGTTTCGACGGCTACACCGTCAAGGTGTACATGGGCAAACACATGACTGAGAAGCAGTGCGGTCTTTGCGGACACTTCGATGATGAGGTACGCTGTGATCCGGCACTCAACTCGAGCAGCGGCTAATCCTACAAGATATGATTACGGCGAACTCTCTGCAAGTTTGCGAGATATTTCAGAATGACAATGACTTCCTCACCCCAGAGAAGAAATACACCGACAACATGATGGAATTCCACAAATCATACCTTCTCAAGGATGAGGTAGTGATTTATTTTTTTAGATACTACTTCCATATATAAGCTTGCTTAACGAATGCACAGAACGGGAGGCGCCTAGTGGCAGTTCGTTTGGTACATGCAACGCGCGCGAAAGAAAACCCTTTGTTCGCGTCATCGCTGGAGGGCAGGGCGCGTCAAATTTAACCAGTTCAACTGCCACAATGCGCATCCCATTCTGTACATTCGATCAACAGGCTTCGTATATGTGCCTTCGTTCACTTTTTGGCATATTGTTCGAAATCAAATAAAACCTTACAGTGTGAAGTGGAGAAGGATCTCTTCACAGAGAAGAAACACTACAAGAAGTATGTGGAGGAACGCGACAAGGGTGAAGATGATGACTGGGTAGAAACTTACTACAATCGTAAAGACAAGAAGCACACAAACAGGCACCAAGACGACGAGGGTATGTTGCAGCGGAGCTGAAAACTGAAATTAATGTGAAATCTTGGAGCAGTTGGAACTATTTGAATATTCTAGAGATTCTGATGAAAACCTATGTGATGGAGCAGCCTAACCGTGTTTGTTTCTCTCTTGAGCCCGTTCGCAAGTGCCGCAAAAATGAAGAAGCTGAGGAGACCGTCGAGAAGAAGGTCCGGTTCACCTGCGTGCCTCGCTCGACTCGCGAGGCTCGCGACCTCCTCCACAAGGTCTACAGGAATGAGGTTCTTATCCTGAAGGAGTACCCAATCTCGTTCATCGAGACTATCCGTGTTCCTCGCACATGTACGGTGTACTAAGCGATTAGACTACTTAAAGTATTCAATAAAAAAATTCTCTTAATCTCAGCGGTTGGATTCATGTAGAACAGACGATAACAGCAAACGTGAAGAAGAACAGGAAAAAAATGAACACCAAGAAAGAAAGATACGCTCATTCATGCAATTATGTATCGCTTAGCTCTGAATGATTTCGCGGCTTTCAACTATCTCAGAAGGAAACGATACTATGTAGTTTGAAGACCTCGACCTCTAGCAAAGTGAGCAGCATGCTACCGTCCTAAAACTCGCGAACATTCCCGCTGGTGGTGCTTATTGCCTCGTTTAATACTGAGTTTGGACTGAATCAAAATGTTGGTTTTTGTGACTCTTGACAATCCCGGATAAAAGATGCGGCATATTGCATTCAGAAATTGGTGACCAGGTCCCGTATGCTGAGCTGGAGACCATACCCGACTGGAGTGTCTTGAGGGCGGGTGGATTGCTGACCTCCGGGGATTCCCTCAGGGCGACAAAGAAAGAATGGGCGGCAGGGGCGCACTTAATATGAGGGGTGGTAGTATCCATGTTTTTTCAACAGGAGTTCTTGACCGCTGGCTGATCAGCAAATAGTCATAAACCCCTTTTATAGTTTGCCGGTCGACGTCGGACGACCCTTTATCAAGTTTGATAAGTCAAGATAGATAAGATGGATAGGGTAGGGTAGATAGATATTACACATTCGATAACGAGTCGTCCGACGTCGGTCGGGCAAGTGTGAACGAGGCAATAGATTAGCTACGGACTAACTACATTATTACCAAGGCCTTATATTTATTTATTTCTTACACAAATTGCTGAGTTGATCGCAAAACCCTTGGCTTCCGGCGAGTGTGAACCCGCATATTCCCTTTCCGGTGAAGCGCCTTATCGCACTGCACCACCAGAGCCCTAGCGCATCTCTCACTCAGCTGCTCGGTAAATCTTTACCGAATCTGTCATCCCTCACACGGATGTGACAGGTACACCGATAAAACAGTCACCTATCAAAATAGGGTGACCGATGAGTCTTCCACTGTTTTCTATGCTTTCTGCCGATCTGGACATTCAAAAATATAACAGTTGGGCAAAAACGTCGAAAGTTGCGACGTTTTGCAACTTCCTCGGATTTTCCACTGGTCAATGTTGAATTGTACTCACGTGCTCAACAAGATTATTGCTGTGTTTTAAGATATTTTTGTGAATAAGATTCGAATTGGAAAATAGAGGGCGCAAAGGTGATAAATTTGAGCATACCTGTGCTCTGGAGAGAACACCTGAACCCTGTACAGAAGATGATTTACGAAGCTTGTACTTGTTCCATACTACACTCATCTTCTGCGCACAATCTTCTTGCAATTACCTCTATTTACAATCTGCGTCTTTCATCATTATCCTTATTGTATTGAGCGGGAATCAGATTCGAGAAGAATGCCTGATGTGGTATGTGGAAAATTTTGTCATCATTCAGAAACATGCTCCATTGAACTGTGTTCTGTGTCCCTCAAAAAAAAACCGTGCTGTTACTGCGCTGCTCATTCCAGTATATCTGCCTCTGATATCCTTTTCGAGTTCAACCTCACAGATCGCGAATTAATCAAATAATTTTGTTGTCATAGATACCATTATTGAAGGTGAATTCCTCCTGTTATATTCGTGAAAATTCAATGCTCTAACTTCCCTATTAATTGGACTAAATGCTGAGCTTAATACTGGCGTCCTATTGTTCACATATGTACAGTCTGAGCCAAAATAGAATGCCTATCATGCATGTGGTGCTTTACGAACCCAGGAACGTGTGTGCTGACCTCTCATCCACCCTGTCCATGTCCTACTGGGTCTAATATTGGGTAAGCTCATCTCCAAAACTAGCAATGTAAACGCGCTAGAGGGAAATGAGATAAAGATTAAGACTCAGCTTCTTCAATCCCTCGCGGGAAGCACTGCACATTCGACTAGGTTGCGCCCTAAAAGAGGCACCCTGACATGAATGGGTGAGCGTGCGCACGTTTTCGCGAATGAGTTACACTTCAGTTGGGCCCTTTGTACATCATGCTGTGTTTTTCTCGGATATTCCTGGAATTACTAGTTTCCCTTTAACAATTTCGTCTCTACTGCCACCCAGACGACTACTATTTCTACTATTCGTTTCTCTTATCCATGATAAGGTGTCCAAAAGAAGGTGCGCGCGCCATGCGCTCCAAGGCCCCGCCTACAACCGAGTGCTTCTTTTCCCTGCCCCCATTCTACTTCGCATTCGTGGAAGCCTGAATGTGTCTCGGGTCTATACAGTGACTAGCACAAGCCAGCCGACTTCCAGCTTAGCGCTTTTATCGTCTCAAGTTAATCTAGTCCCAGTTTACCGATCGAGGAGGGATAGAAGGCTTCGAAGACCTTGGTTTAGGATTGAGCCCGGCCGTGTGCATCGGAAGTTTCCCTTAATGCCACTATGCCACACGCGCCCAGAGGAATGTGAAATTCCGAAATACGAAAAAGCAGAACATGCAACTGTACGAGGTCAAATGGACAGCTTCCGGTTCAAGTTTTCTTCAAAGATTCATGTAGGTGCTGATAACAAATCCGGTAACAGTTTTCCGATTTCGGTGAATCAAGGTATAAGTTTTCGAATGATGAAATATCTATCATTCGGCTGCCGTGAGAAACCACGTTTTTTTTCATCACTTCAGAATGTTTCGTTCTATCTACGCTGTAGTAACAAATGGAAAAAAATGCAAAAGAGACAACTGATAAAATGGTTGAAAAATTACATCCAAACCAGCACGAAAGCAGGCTTGCATAATAATTCACGCTAAATCTAGCAAAACTGACATGAGAAACTCAAAAGTTTTAATGTTTTAGAAACTGAACACGAGTTCACCTCAGTCATAGGAGCTCCTTCTGGATTAAGAAAAACTTTGCATTATGCTATTATGATTTCCGCAACAAGCTCACATTGATTGGGTTGTCAGGAATTTTCTGAAACTGACACTAGGCTGATGAGGTTTATGAGAGCGAGGATTCGCAGCGAAACTTCCGGTGCATTCCGAAAAGAGGTCTTGTCAAAATCCCTCTGGCCACTGTTGTCACTTTTCCGATAAAAACTAAGAATGGTTTGTGACATCTTTTTTCTTAGCTGTTCTGACAAATATCTACCGATTACATTCTAATTCTAACAGTTCTTTTATTTTCTCTATGAGACCTTCTGATTAAGAGAATAAACCATAAAGTTCAGAAGCGGTTTGGAAAATGTTACTGGGTAGCTCTGGATCACAGTTCGTGGGGTGCGTTGCCATCACATTCGGCGATCATTGCTCATATTCAACATCTAACAATCAGGGATGGGCGAGAAACCCTTTCTTTCTCAAAAAGAGTAGAGAGAGCTCAGTATGGCGAAAATATAGGGTCCATTAAAGTAGGGGAAATGTAGTTCAGATTTTTCCCATTCTTAAAAGAGCATTTTGGCATTCCGCACCCGATTTGAAAAGGCCAAAATGATCATTCTGCATAAAATCCAAACACGGAATCTGCTTTTCGAAATTTTGGTATTATGTACATATTTTCGCTCATCCCTGCTAAAATCGTAATGGGTTGAGAATGCAACTTAGTCTATTGGAAATTGTAATTCATCTGAACTGGTTGCAGTTTTGTTCTACTTCACAGCATGAATCAAGTTGGGCACATCAAGTTTCCTCGCATATTCAGTGACTGCAACTGTGTGATTAGCATACTTATGCTCGAATCTCAATACATATTCTAATTTGCATCGAGTGAATTCCCTCAGTTATAGTAAAACTGTCCTACATATTTGTGATTTGATTTCTTCATAACTGCGCATTCCCTATTATTCTGTTCCTATCCTCAATGCGACTCATATGTTTAGCAAAATCGAATCTGTAATTTAATGACGAATCTGACTTCTCCTTTTCACATTGCACATTAGCAGAATGTCCTCGTGTCAAATTAATCGCTTTTCTTGTTTTTTCCCCGCGGAATGCTTCATTAGGTGCATGATGAAAAAGTCCGCATAGTATTTCAGCAACACGACATTCGCCGCCTATAAAAAGCCCGCCTGCACTGCTTGAACATACTCCTCGTAATCCTTGTGGCCATTAGTTCTTAGTGCTTGTTATTCCTTTAGACCGTGACCATATGTACAATACCGCTCGTAGGTTCATAGATCGAATATACGGCATAGAA
Source organism: Aplectana chamaeleonis (assembly GCA_029168955.1). Classification (NCBI taxonomy): domain Eukaryota; kingdom Metazoa; phylum Nematoda; class Chromadorea; order Rhabditida; family Cosmocercidae; genus Aplectana; species Aplectana chamaeleonis. The sequence continues at coordinate 422,740 of JAPDOI010000294.1, forward strand.
AGCCCCTACGATGAGTTCGGCTGGCACGCGCGATCGTCGCGACAGAGAGCTGATGTGTTGACCTCGACGCTGGAGCGCCCGCGTGTCACATTCGGCCGGCCGAACTGCTTCTGGGCACTTCCCGTTCTGTGTATTGGATAAGCGGGCCCCGCTTGTAGAATTCGATTAGAAATCGCGCGGTGACAAGTTTTCGCGTCCTCAACGTCTTTTTCAAACAATTCCCTCCAATTTTTCGCGGATCTGAAAACTGTTTAAGATGCTGGTAAGAAGGGTTATCCAACGGTATACAAACGCTGCATTGTTGTATAGATAGTCCTCACCTGAGTCCTAATTTATTTTTTAGACCTGCGAAAAAAATGAGTCATAAATAAAGGACGCTTCTAAGACGAAAACGCGTCCCCGCACGCTTTCTGACCGATTTTTTACGAGCGGGAGTGTACCTTTCACCGCGTATCCGTGAATGCGGAATAGAATTTCATTTTGATATGGACATCACAAGTGACATTCGCAGTACTAGTATGTTTGCACTGTACACGTGGTGCTCGTGCGTAAAGTGCGTACGAGTGAGCTTGTCTGCCTACGATATTGGCTTGTGTGTCGACCGGCCGTCGTCGGGTCGTACGCATTTGGACGAGTTTCAACGGCTGACTGCAGCTGTCACTATCTGAAATTTTTGTCTCCTATTCCAACCCCTGGGATGCTAAGTGTATTTCGGTTAGGGAAAAGATTTAAATAATTATTCAAGCGATTTTTGTAGCCATGGTTGGGGTTGACCGCGTTTTGGCGGAGGGGGCCGGCACAGCAATTGATTGTTTTGTTTTGAGATTAATTCGGTTTTTACCCACGTTTTGGAGGATTTGACCCAACCCTAATATGCATCCTCTGTTTTTAACGGAGTGCACAAAATTATGGTCCACCGCTGGCCCTTTACTGGCTCTCTACTACGGTAATCGACGCGTTCTCGGCAGGCACTTTCACGCATCGCCAGCCCAGTAAACGATATACTTGTTCCGAATCGAATAATCGGATGAGTATCCGACTGTTTCAGTCGGATAAAAAAGTCGACTTTCCATTCGAAAAGTCGGATATTCGAAAAAGCGCTATATCCGACTATAGTCGAAAAGTCGAATATTCGAAAAAGTGCGATATCCGATTACAGTCGAAAAGTCGAATATTCGAAAAAGGGCGATATCCGACTACAGTCGAAAAGTCGAATATTCGAAAAAGTGCGATATCCGACTACAGTCGAAAAGTCGAATATTCGAAAGGGTCATATCCGACCACAGTCGAAACGTCGGATATTCGAATAGTTCAAAATCCGAATATTGTCGCAAAGTCGGATCTTACAACCTCACTACAAAAAAACTGCTTGTCAATCACACTCCTCGAAAATAATCACGCTCATCCGGTAATCTGTATTTGATTTTAGTTATTATTTAAACACAATTTTTATTTATATTTGCTTTTGGAAGAAACTTTGTGGGTGTAGGTCAGATGGGAGCGTTTTTTTAAGAAACCTTATTGAAGTTGCTGACAGACTTCTGCTATTTGTTGGACGACTACGGTGCGTGTCCAAACTATAGAGGCACCATATTTTCGTGCGACCGATGGATCGTTGTGGGCACCCTTCTGTGCGTCTGTCAAGTTTTCCTTTCGTATTCAACAGCTCATAACTCTGCCCGTGGGTAGCAAAATGCCTTCAAGGGAGCGGCCTGTTACGCTCTCTAATTCCGTAGTGCAGGAATTTTCGGGTTCTCGCGACGCTCGCTAAAACCCGCATATACTGCATCAAAGGTGTAAGGGTGCAAGCTCTAAGCATACTCCACGCTAAAACAAAGGCGAAATTCTCTATTTTGATCTCACTGTCGCTAAGCCCGTGAATTCTCGCCTTAATTGTCGCGAGAATTTATGGGCCAGTGTAGGGCAGGCTTGCGAGATGTCGCAACGGGGGAGGTCGTACAAACTCCGGTAATTTTTGAACAAAAATGAAAATTTGGGGGGGGGGAGTCGGCTCGTAAAATTTTCGGAAAAAATGGCGTTTAGCTTCCAACCACTTGGAAAGGTGAATGAGGTAGGAGTAGTAAGTCGCGTAGTTAGTAAGAGGTAAGTAAATTCATTTTTTTTTCAATTTTATCCATGAAAAATAACCGTTGCGTCTGTAACCCCCTGGTTGTATCTATGGCTCAACGCCGGTCCCAACGAGGATTGGCTTAAAAAAGGAATAATTCTGCAAAGGTAGCGAGTTATGTGGACTTCAAGATGTCAAATTAAAGAGATTTAGTACTAATTATAGGGGCCACGATTTTGGTCGTGAAATTTTTTTCATCCCAAGAAGGGGGGGTTGTAAAAAATTTTGGTCCACAGAGGGGTCGTAAAATTTTGGTCACCGGCCGCAACGGCCTGCTCAACCATGTTATGGAATTTTGCGACAGCCCGTGTTTAACAGCGATCTCATCCCGCGTTTTCTACGCTGAACGCATGGATGCCGTTCGTAGTGCTGGTCCAGTCCTCTCGCGAATCGATTACTCGATACTCTGTGGCTGATCGTGGAGGGTGACCCCGAACCGCTCTCTGGAAGACCGTGCCAACGATACATTTGACCGCGGGGACGCTGCAGGCCGTGGGAAGAAACGGCAGTGCGGTCGATCGCAGCGGAGATCGCCCTATAGTACTGATCAGGACAGGGTGGATCGATCAAGGCGAGAATCTTCCACCCTTTTTCCCGCATTCCCGGCGAGAATTTCCATAGTTCTTGAAGGTGACGTAGCTAAAATTCCACCAACTGGGGCTAATATGTCCGTAGTTTATGTAAATTCTCGCGATAAAATTAGACGAGATACCTCCAAAGCCCCGGGAATCTAATGTACTCGTGTGAGGCATTTCGCGACCCGTCGGCAGAGAGCAGATTCTCCCAGGAAGAATTATTTCTAGCAACTTTTTTGAAACTTCTATGTTTTTACGTTTTTCCCAAATTGTAGAGGCTCTTTTCTCCACGGTAGTAGAACTGTGAATATGTGACATTTCATAGGAAATCAAAATGTGATAGGCTCTCTACCGCAATAATCAACTTCAAAAACAAGGTTAGGTATAGAATCAACCTAATTTCTTCACAAGAAAATCGGACAGCTCTGACTGATCGGCGAACGTAAGGTGCGTCCGAATGAGATTGGCGGCTCATGCGGCCGGCGTGCTTGGCAGGCGGCCGTCGCGTTCGCCGCTCTCGGACGAGCATGCGAAAAGTCCCCACCGCCATCGACTACGAACGGGGCCGGCACCGGCTGGCAGCAAGCACTGCGCCGATCAATCTGCTCTGCAGACGGTGGGAGAGGGGACGGCCGTCCTTGAAATCCAACACTCGTCCGAGGGCGGCACATGCGACGGCCGCCTGCCAAGCATGCCGGCCGCGTGGGCCGCCATTACCATTTGGGCAAACTTTATTCATTGCGAAGTGCCTTTTTCACATCTAAATGGAAGAATATAGCACGCTAGCAGCATATAGCTACGGAAACTCCGCCAGATATAAGCTCTTACCACGAAACCTGTGGCAAATACTATAAGGCACGCCTAAACATCCACCAAGCAGCCATACTAAGGCACGGGAGCGGTAATTCCGCGGGGGGAATGTCGGTTGCCCCTCCCTGGTCATCCAGCGTGTAACCGATACTGTTCCTCCGTACAACCGCACAGACTCATGGGCGGTAACTCGGCGGGGGAACGTCGGTTGATCGGCTGAGGCATCTGCTGGACAACCGATCTTCCACCGCCATTCAACCAATATCACACCGCGGTACAACCGAGCCAGATTTCCGGTCATGCGCTTTCCAATACATCCTGGGTATTCCCGGGTCCGCAGAGGGGACCCAGGGGAAATCCCTATTGGCGTCCCCACAAAAGAGGTGATCCCACGGTCCACGGTGGGGTGCACCCTACTGCGGACCATGGGGAGATGACCCTACAGTTGGGTACCACCCCCCCGAGCCCTGGGAGCCCTCCCCTCGGCGACAAAAATTATCCTCCGGTATCCGGTGGATCTTCCGGAAGGTTCCCCGAGGTCACCTTCCAGGTCCAGCTCCGAAAAGCTGACTGAGGCTCACGGTGAGATGAGGAGCCTTTTATACCCCTATCAATGTTAATACTTTTGTCTAAACATGTTGATGCCGGCGCACCTATCTTTTTTGGTCCGAGTTGCGGAACGTGTCACATATTCGACGGTAGAGCACGTCCCCGCCGTTGCACCGTCAACCCCTTTTCCACCGCCAAATAACCGTCTCCGTGAATTGAATTTCTCTCTATCTGCGGTACAACCGGCAATTCGACTCCTCCCCATTTTGGCTCCCGCCGTCGCACCGACAAGCCTTTTTACCCCGCTGAACAACCGTCAGCGTGTCTGAGTATCGGTCTGATTTTGGTTAGAAAAGTGATGCTTTAATCTAACAGAACGCCGGCGAGTGGATGAGTGAGAAATCGACGTGTTTTCATGTGAAAAAAAAACAGTTACTTGCACTTCAATTATTTTCATAGTCGGATAAAAAAGTCGACTTTTTATTCGAAAAGTCGAATATTCGAAAATGTCTCATATCCGACTACTGTCGAAAAGTCGAATATTCGAAAAAGTGCGATATCCGACTATAGTCGAAAAGTCGAATATTCGATAAAGTACGATATCCGACTATAGTCGACAAGTCGAATATTAGAAAAAGGGCTATATCCGACTACAGTCGAAAAGTCGAATATTCGAAAAAGGGCGATATCCGACTATAGTCGAAAAGTGGGATATTCGGAAAAGTGCGATATCCGACTATAGTCGAAAAGTCGGATATTCGAAATGAATTTCATTTGGAACAAGTATAGTAAACGACCGATGTGGCACTACCGCCGCTAACCCACCTACCACTTAGAAAAGGGAAAACATGTCATATATGAGATAAAGGGCCGGAAACAATATACTTGTAATACCTATCGGTCAATGTAAATTATTTGCGAATTATCTCATTGAAACTGTTTCATGAATAACCTAAATTCCAAGGAATACGTTGCATGCAATTTACTTGCGAATGGTTAAACACGATACTTGTAACATAAGAGAAGAGGACGAAGTACTTAAGACATACCCCCGCCTGCTGCTCCAGGGATGGAGCAGTGAGCGTCAAGCTTCTGGGGTGTGCCAGCGAGCTTAGAGCATGCTGTTCGTACCTGAATCAGCAAGCTCCAACTTTCAGCTCCAACAATCAGGCAGCGATTTTAAAATCATCCTACGCGCATAGAACCGTATATTCTTTATTCATGTTTCTGTGTATCTTGGCCTCCCTCTCTAGTGAACAAAGAATACAAAAGGGCCCATGAAAAATCTTCATCTGTGCGGGAAAGTCAGTTTGAACACACTGTGAATTTGAATTTGAATTCACGTCGAAACCGTTTTCGAAGTTTTGTGCATGTGTATCCTCTATAAAACGTCTTAATTCACATCATTCGAGGCGCGAACCGCGCGCGCGACGTCTCGGCCTCCGTCTGCCCCACGCTCTCTCTTTGTCTCTAACCTCCGCTCCGCACCAGCACGCGTAGGAACCAAGTGATTTTCGTCGTTTTATAGCCTATAGTTTGTGCCGTAATAATTTTTGGTGTTGTTTGGCGGTAGCATCATCATTCTATGAAAAAGTGCTGAATGATTGGTGGAAACTGGTGGCGGATCCTCATCTTTAATCCCTTAGAATCTCATTACCCTACGTTTTTGACTCCCCGAAGTTTACCGGTGTGGTCTGCTGGGCTCATTCATGAAATTGAGCCTGAGAAATAGAGAGTGGTTTCCTGTGCGATCTCCTGCTGTGTAGTGAAAACTCAGTGGCATTCATAGGCAGGAATAAATGCAAGTTTAACTGATAAAACAGTTGAACAATGAAAGCAAGCACTTTATTCAATGTTTTGGCAAGATGAGGACACAAATACTTGAGCAGACCAGTTCGAAGGAAATTGGTCGCTAATTAAATGTCGATTTCTAGCCAGCTGATGTTGTAAATGCTAGAGATCATCGATGTCGATGATGTGCAGTGAGCTCATCCACCATCAAAAGACCGGTAAGTTGAGGCTGATAATTTTACCCAAAATAGGGTTTTATCCCGCATTTTTTGTTGTAGGTCCTACCACACTAGATCCAGAAAAGAGTTCAGAGGTGAAAAGTAGACAAGGATATGGGATCGCGACCACTGCCTTTAACCACGTGGCCTCCGCCTGACGCGGTCAGTCCTCATTTTCTCCACGGTGTACCGTCCTAGTAGTCGGCCGCGTCCATTTTTCATGGTCGTCAGATACAATGTGAACACATTCCATCTATCTGTCACTATTCCATTTCCTGCAAAGCAAAAACTGCGCCTGAACTGTCCTTCGATACCGAGTGACTTCAGATCCTCTTATACCACACTCCTGAACTCTCACCTACGTCCGAGAGTCCGTTTACACTAGTATTTAGAGTTTTCGACTCCCAGCTAAGGGAACTTTCAACAGAGGAAACTCGTCTATTTGAAAAGTTGTAGTTCCTCAACGCTTTCGAAACTATGCATTTCATTCCATGACCTGGGATAGTCATAACAATTAAGTTTATTTGATGAGAATTGATAAGTTCTTCAAATCCTTCTGAACACTTATGTAGTTCACGGAAATGGTAAAATGCGATGGTGCAGTTGCGGACTTCTCCCAGTATACTCTGGTATCAATCATGTCCACAACCGCACCACCGCCCTTGTTTCTGCTGCCGTGGACTACTTTCTCGGCTTTCACACCCATTACAGTTCCAGTATATTCAAAATTGTCCTGTGAGTATCGCATCACGTTCCTTATTTGAGGGGTTTGGTAGTTGCAGAACTCCAATGCTATGAGTTGAGCCTCCACACACCGCCATCTCAATGACATAAGCTCAAAAGCAAACAGAAGTAATTACAGGCGATTTGTAATGTTCTGCTTGACATAGTGATTAGTGTCAGGCGTATGTATCACACACTAGTCACTGTTTGCTGAAAACGTACTAATCACAGACGAAAAATCAATGAAATCGTGAAAAACAGATTGGCCGATTCAGTTTTGGAATTTATGTTACACTTAGGACCTTTATTTACAAAAAACAAAAAAAAACTACTCGTGAGCGGTTAATGTTGTCAACCAGGGATGTGCGGAATTTTTTTTTGGAAACAGAAAACAGAAAACACAAAATTCAGTTCGGCAGAAAATAGAAAACAGAAAAAAATCTCTAAAAATGGGCAGAAAACAGAAAGCAGAAAATTTTTCAAAAATCAATAATTAGTGTTCAGCGTACAGTATCTGAGATTTTTTAACAGCGTTAAACTTTTACACATTTTTTTTGTGATAAATGGTTCCTTTGCACAATATTCGAAGACCAACAGTTGACCAGATGAAAGAATGTAGACATCCGATAGAGGCATAAGTGTGTGTGCGCGTGTGTGTGTGTGTGTGTGTGTGTGTGTGTGTGTGTGTGTGTGTGTGTGTGTGTGTGTGTGTGTGGTGTGTGTGTGTGTGCGTGTGTGCGTGTGTGTGTGTGTGTGTGTGTGTGTGTGTGTGTGTGTGTGTGTGTGTGTGTGTGTGTGGTGTGTGTGTGTGTGGTGTGTGTGTGTGTGTGTGTGTGGTGTGTGTGTGTGTGTGTGTGTGTGTGTGATGTGTGTGTGTGTGGTGTGTGTGTGGTGTGTGTGTGGTGTGTGTGTGTGTGTGTGTGTGTGTGTGTGTGTGTGTGTGTGTGTGTGTGTGGTGTGTGGTGTGTGTGTAAGTGTGTGTGTGAGTGTGTGTGTGTATGTGTGTGTGTGTGTGTGTGTGTGTGTGTCTGTGTGTGTGTGTGTGTGTGTGTGTGTGGTGGTGGTGGTGGTGTGTGTGTGTGTGTGTGTGTGTGTGTGTGTGTGTGTGTGTGTGTGTGTGTGTGTGTGTGTGTGTGTGTGTGTGTGTGTGTGTGTGTGTGTGTGTGTGTGTGTGTGTGTGTGTGTGTGTGTGTGTGTGTGTGTGTGTGTGTGTATGTGTGTGTATGTGTGTGTGTGTGAACGGAAATTCGGTCGGTTTGCTTTTAGAAATGAAACAGGTTTGTTGTTATGATGTGATGGCGTATACTGATAACACGACATCATCAGTTTCTCCTATATAAAACGTTGCTGAGGGGCTTCATGGGCGGCTGCATGTGCAGTAGGAGTCCTGAGAAGGTAGTCGGGACTTCACTAGGAGTGCGCCGGGCGCCGAAACAAGTGTGCGCGGCTCCACTAGGAGCGCGTCAATCGCAGGGGTGTTGTGCGGGACCAACCTTGGAGCGCACCCAGCGCCGAGGAGACTGCGTTGGACCCAACTGGGAGTGCGCCGAGCGCCGGGTTAAGTGTGTTGGGACTAACTGTGAGTGCGCCGAGCGCCTGGGAAAGTGAGTGTACTGGACCCAAATGGGAGTCGGCCGAGCGCCAAAAAAAGTGTGTTGGACCCAACTGGGAGTGCGCCGAGAAAAGTGTGCTGGACCCAACTGTAGCTGCGCAGGGGAACGTGTGTGGGATCAGACTGGGTTTCGAGGAACGATAATAACTAAGTTCTCATTTGACAATGAGAATATCATTTTATGCGTCGAAATACACGCCTAAAAGTACGCCGCAAAGCGGTGGGGGTGTGCACCTTGTTATACAATAAAATTGGAGGTTTCGCGTCACTTGACTGGATAACATACCTTCTGAGGGATCCGTCAACGGTTAATCCTTAGGTAAGGGTTAGCTCCATAAGATAAAGAAGAAGACTCGGTTTTTTCAGTCCCTATTAAAATACGCAGCACATTCGACGTCTATGCCATAGAGACTTGGACACCTTTTAGGGCTACACAGTGGCATGCGGGGGTTAGCCGACATCCCAGTCATATCCTTTATCTCCTTACATGAATCTAGTACCAATTCGAGGACTCCGCAGGGGTGGTACATCTGGTTGACCCTGGGCGAGGATCGAACCCTGCCGTGTCGAGCGAGCAGCAGCGCATAATACCACTACACCACATCAGCTCGGCTGACGACCATAGCGAGATAGACGAGTTTAACCATAAGGCACTGCAGAGAATGCGGATGAGCTCTTCTACACCGTCTACCGCCGCGGTACGTACGGGGTTACCGTCTAAGAGTCCGACCCCTTGTCTATGGAGTGAATTTGCTACAAGTTGCGATCCATGTTTTTTTCTGTTTTCTGCCCCATTTTTACATAAAACAGAAAACAGAAACAATAGTCGAAAATGGGCAGAAAGCAGAAACCAGAAAACAGAAAATTCCGCACACCCCTGTTGTCAACTATAATCTGTTTATCTTGAATTGCACAAAACACGGTCCGCCTATAGTCCTCTAATTGGCCCGCTAGTACCGTAGTGTACGTCCACGACGCGTTCTCGGCAGACCCGGATGGCAGGGTGGGTGGCCGAGTGACGGCATTGACGAATCGATTGCTCTGCAAACCGGGTGCACACCCGGGTCTGCCGAGACCGCGTCGTGGACGTACACTACGGTACTAGCGGGCCAATTAGAGGACTATTGGCGGACCTTGTTTTGTGCAATTCAAGATAAACAGAGTATAGCATTAATGGCACCTGCAAGGAGCTCGTTTATCAAGACAATTTGTCGAGGATGAGCCCCCCCCTCCAATTCTAACCCATGCTAACCCTTCAACAATTTTGTGTATACGCAATTTGTACCGATATCAATGTTGACCTTTTTCCCCTTTTTTACTATGGGTCATATGCTCTGACTGGGTTAGTATTCGATCGTCTGGCAGACTCATATAAAACCCACTTCACTCGATTATGATTGGTGCACGTTTTTTTTGGAAGGGAAGTCAATTTTAATTGTTGTCTGAGCAAATTGGTGTCGCTCCACAAAAGAGATTCACATGGAATCCACAAATAGATTGCACTTTGCTGATGATGCAGCAAAAGCATTCGCTTGGCTTTATTCGCCTCTGGAGAAGGAGAAGCGAATTTCCGACATCCCTTCAATCACCTATGAACTACATATATCTTCGATTATCAACATCTATCTCTCGCGAATGTAAATATGTATTTGGCTTATCGTTGTTTCTTTCATAGGGTGTTTTAAATACTGGAATGCGTACAGTTTCTGAAGACTTTAATTAGGACCCAACTTCACCTTCATTTTTTTCCAAAGGGTCAGCAACAAAAGTAGTTGCTAGAACGATTTCCTGGTCACTGCACGATAAGATGGCCTGACATATCGTCCGTTTCCATAAAAGTTGAGATGCACGCATGTCCCACTAATAAGAAGAACGGGGATCAGTCTACATCTATAAAAACGCTCCGTACGTAGCTGCGCCCTCTTTGGTCTTTCATAGAGACAAACCACATTTGCGTACATGTCTAGAATGAGAAGCACTATTAAGTCTCTGTCAGTGCGTACCCATTTTTGCGTAAAGGCATCGTATGGGCGAAAAACTGTGTCATATTGTATTCGTGTTTTTGCGCAGGCAAGGCTCATGGTAATAGTGGAAATGCCCCACAAAGCCGCCAACTTTCAGAAAAAATCGTTTCAAATGTTACTTTCCATCGCTTCCGGGTGCAACACGTCGGAAGTTTTCTTTTCAAACGATGGAAGTGCTTTTACGCTCTGGACTCGTTAGCTGGCTCAATATCTTTTGTCTCTCTTTTACCGAAAGTTGTTGGAAAGTAGGAAGTGTCCGTTGCTCAAGTTTGGATGTTAGGATTTCCCAGAGAAAAATTTTCCAGTACTGAGTCGTATGCGCCTGCGATAGCGCTTCTGTTCCTCTTACTAGATTGTCCTGAGTGGCTGATGGAGGGCGGCCTCTTTTGACGAGATTTCGTGCTGACGCGGAATCTTTCATTGGATCGATTCTTTTTCCCGGTATCATGTGCTCATTGCCAGTCATAAACACAATACCGCGCATATTTTTTGCAAAAACGGCGTTTTGCGGCGTTTTTTGCGCGCACGAAGCGCCGCTTTGTCATGACTCGCTTCAGAGTGGTCCAAAATCAATTTTGAAGAGGTTTTTGATTTGTTCCTAACGAGAGGAATCTAACGGTATATGGAAGTATAGACTTTTATGGAAATTGTCGGCCTTTATTCTAGAAAAAACGTATTTTCAGCCCAATTTTTTCAATTTTTTGGATTTTCCCGTGTAAATTATGTCATGACGGATGCGTGAAATGAAGAAATAGGAAGGTCTGAAGTATACCCTGAGTAGGATTATGCATTTCATTCTGTGGGAACATTTTTATACACACGCTTTCAAGGCCCACAATGACTGGACCTCCATAACCCCAATTCTTCAAAGAATTATAACTTTTGCAAAATATGCGTGCTAGGCTTCATGAAGTATTCAATAAACTCCTCTTCTCACGGAGCATCCGAGCGGTGGCAACCATCCGACTACCGCCGCGAATCTAGACAGATGTTTTTGGAAAACCTCGAATTTTCAGCTGTTCGTTACCAAATTTTCCTCGTTCTCAGCGTTATTACAAATGTATTCGCCTTTATGAAGTTCAAGGTAAGCAAATCAGGTGAAGTGTGGTGACTCTTCTTGTATGCAAACCCTTGTAGAGCGAAAGACGCTCCTATCCATATTTTTATGTAGCATAACAGCTTTGATAGCTGCATTTACAAGGGAAGTATACGAAGTGTAGGTCGGATCTGCCAAAACGACTAGAGTCGTCAGTGTCTCTTGTGGCTCAATAGTAAATTGCGCATCCCGCCCCGAGCCGCAGCTTCCAATAAGTTACAAGCTTAAATAGCTATAAATCTTGACATCATCTGCGAATTGTTTGCATTTGACTCCGCATCTCTCTAAAATTGTAGGGAGCTCAGCAGAGTACAATGCAAACAGGATTGGAGACAGTACTCCGCCCTGTGGCACTCCGCTAATAGCTTCTCTGACCGTTGAGAAACATGAACCTATTTTCACCTTGAAACTTCTTTCTCGAGGTCACCCCTCAACCACGCTATGCCCAGGGATGAAATTTCAGTTTGGTGATTTTGTGAATCAATTTACAATGATCTACACGATCAAACGCCTTGGCAAAATCAAAATATACTACACAGCCCTTCTTAGCATCCATGTACTCACAAGGGAAGTATACAAAGTGTAGGTCGGATCTGCCAAAACGACTAGTGTCGTTAGTATCTCTTGTGGCTCAATAGTAAAACTGCGCAGTATTCCGCCCCGAGCCGCAGGTTCCAAGAAGTTACAATCTTAAAAAGCTCATTTCTTGTACTTTTTGTACCTTCCAAAAAGCACGTTAGTCTTCGGAAAGTCCGGAAACGGACCTCATAAATGTGTTCAGCGTCAAAAACTACCCCCCTGAGCAAAGCTTGGGTGAAGGCACATTTTCCGTACTTTGTCCAGACTAACAGCGTTTTGGACTTAGACGGATTTTCGGTTGGGCGTTTATTTCTACCAATTGAGGGCTCTGGAAGCGTTTTAGAAAAATGTTCCAGATTTTACTTAAAATTCTCCCAGGTGGGTTTTTTGGGGCGCTGATCACGATTCTCTGGTTTACTAGTAGATTTTTCAAAGTTTTCGGCTAATTTCGTTTGAAGCTTCCCAACCTGGGAAAATTTCGAGGGAAAAACGCCACTCTCGAGATTTCCGGTTTTCTACGATAGATATGTCTCGGAATCATTCGCTGAGGTTTATTTGGAGTGCTTGACACGAATCTGGAGTCCGTTTATCGATTTTTTGCAGATTACGGTGGGTATACGGTAGTTTGGTCAAAATCTCAGATTTCAATCAAAATTTGTAAACGGGTGTTAATCGGGGTGGAGAACACGAATCTAACGTCCGTTTGTCGATTTTAAAATACTAAGGTTGGTTTTGACCCCTAAATGACATGTTACCTACCGTAACCTACAGTAAACCTTGAAATTTCCACAAATGGACTCCAGATTCGTGTTCATCACTCTTGATTACCCCTACATACACTTTTGAGCCAAATCCGAGAAAATTTTTTGAAACTCCAAAAAAAAAATGCTTAATGGGTACCCTTGCCTTTTCGCGAGGCTTAAAAAATGTTCATAACTTTTTTGAACCTGCGGCTCGGGCGAGATACTCCGCATTTTTACTATTGAGCCAGAAGATATACTAACCATACTAGCCGTTTTGGCAGATCGGACCTACGCTTTTTATACTTCCCTTGTTAGTGATCTACCCGTTTTTAGGCTTTCGTTTCTCAGTCCTCAGCCGAGTGAATAAATCCAAATTGCTAGGCCTTTTTGAACGCTGGGCTACCTTCTGATTACTAAGTTCCGTCCTGCACTCTGACTAAACATCGCACTTTCTCCGAACCTCAAAAGTTTCCGACTTTGAACTTCTCACCAGCGACCTTTGCCAAGGGCCATGTTCAGAGGACCCTCACGCCCGTTCCAGACGTGCTCAGCCGCAATCGTCTCACTGTCATAGGCTAGCTTAAAAACAATTCTAGAAAAGGCCTTCACTCCTCCTCAGCGCAGCTCCCAATAAGAGAGACTCCCCCCGCAAATACACTCCTCGCCACACATTGCACGGAAACACTTCCAAAATCGCTCACTGTAGAGCACCCCAACAACTTCATCGCTTGGAAATCGGTCAAAATACCTCTCGAACAAAGCCTAATCCGAATTTCAGGCCATTTCGCATCCATCTCGAAAATCGCCATCTTTAGTGTCGCTTACCACTTTTGTATTCTGCTTTCAAAAAGTTCTCCTCCGCAGCGTGTAAAACATTCCACCTTTTTGGACCACATCCTTGGTGATATCAGATTATTCACAGTGATGCCATTTTTGACCAAACTTAACCCAGTTTTCGCAGCACCACTGTTCTCAGAAACTACCGAAACCCTCTTTTTGAAGTCCCGAATCTACAATAAAAGTGATAACTTCTCAGGAACATCAGTGCAGTGTGTAGTCAGCATTGGTTTTTACATAATGTTTCAATTTCAGTCGATCAGCTATGCATAAACTCGCGCTGTGCGCCGCCGAACACCCTTTCGCGGCTTGTTTAGAAGTCAAAAAGTGGTGACCTCCAATGTTTGAGCTCTGCCAGCACTTTAGCCATTAGGTGAGAGGAAACATAAGGACGATATTCTGGAGAAACTTAATGCTAACGATTGTATTTCTGGGATATTTGTCAAGACGAGAGTTGTGGCTCACCACCAGGGGTGTGCGGCAATTGCCGTTTGCCGATTGCCGTTTGCCGGCCATTATTGGGGTTTGCCGTTGCCGTTTGCCAAAATTTTGGTCCAAAACGGCAAATTTTCGGCAAAAATACATTAAAACTACAAGATTTCCCTTCACCGCAGTTTCTGACTCAGTTTTTGCCTTCAAAATCCTAACCGGTAAAACGTCCGTATTGTCAAGTAAATTTTTCAAACTCACATCCTCCAGAATTAGAGGAGGATGCCTGAAGCTCAGTCTCAGGCAAACTGGGGCGTCGACAACAGGTTGATAAGTTGTCATCTCGTAAACCGCTCCCTGTTGACAACTCAAATCGCGCGTACTGTCAGCCTAAGACCTGCCCGTTGCTCAGCGAAGTCCGCCTGTTGTCGGGCTGTTGGCAACTCAATAAGTCGCGTTTAGCGGCCTTTTCAGCAGCGGTTCACATCCTACAAGACTGTTTTATCTAGCTTAGAAACTACTTTACACCGACATGCGTCGCGGCCGGCACAACGACACGCGTCGCGGTCGGCTTACCAAAACGCGTCGCGGTAAGCACACCAACACGCGTCGCAGTCAGCTCGCCGACATGAGTCGCGGTGAGCACATCGATACGCGCCGCGGCTGGTCGCCCAGCCTTCACTGAGGTCAACACCGGATAGGCAGGACCTCCAGATGCTGAACGGGGCCAATGTACCGCAAACTTGAGTAATTGAACCGGCTGCGCTCTCATCATTCACAGCATGCCTGAAAAATGCGTCGTATACTTCCCTTGTATCTAGAGCGCTAGCTGTGCAACAGCTCGACATCGACCAGATCATAACCCGCGGCTGCGACCCCTCCGAATATCGGCGCGTTGGCCAGCGGTGACTCATGGTGGGCGGATCAACCTGTTGTCGACGCCCCAGTTTGCCAGAGGTATTATGACAACCAAAACCCAAATTGGAGCCATCTTTTTCTTCAACAGAACGATGCCTGCTTTTAAAAAGTACTATTATTTAGAATTCTCTTCAGGAACAATTCTCTTTCCCTTTCTTTAGTTCCCGCCCACGTCGCAGTGAATAAAAATAAACTGATGAAAAGATCTTGACTAGACTGGGCAAATCAGGGGAGTTCGTTCAAATTCTGTTGTTTGAGAGCCTCCGAATGTCTTTTCTCAATCATCAAGTTCTTGGCCCCTTAAAGGCAGCGTTCACGATAAAAAATGTGTTTCAGTTCCCACTAGTAATGGGTAGTGGAGGGGCACAATGTAACGTTGACGTCGAAAGAACGCATGAAAACGAGCCAGGAAAAGCTCCAGAAGAGCCTGAAGTTGCCATTTCGAGCGCAAGGCTAACCTCAAAAGGACGTAAACAAATGAATGCTCAAGATCGTGAGATGAGCGACGATTTCCAATCATTCGACCCGTTCTTTCCTTCATTCTCAACTTCTCTCTTTACTCAGGTCAGCTCGCATACATGGGCTGCAAAAGACGGAAGTTACAAGCCTTGGACAACTCGTCCACCATGTTTCCTTAGCTCAATTTTTGAGGGACCATAACTCCGTTCCCAGAAAGTCTTCTACGATTTCAGAGACACCATTGGAATCAGCGTGCGGCCGTTTTCATGATAGGCGGAAAAACAGAAAAACAATTTTCATCGTGAACACTGCCTTTAAAGGCAGTGTCCACGATAAAAACCATGTCTGCTTTTTTGGTGGAAATCGGCAGCTGCGGGGCCTAGCGCAATCCTAACGTTCAAAGAACTAGGAAAAATGAGCTCGGAGCGGTCCCCTACGGCCCCAAAGTTGGACACCCGTCAGCTCGTCACACCCCATATGCACTTTCCACGCCCACCGACGTGAACAAATGAATGCTCGAGATTGTGAGATGAGCGATGGTCACCGATCAATAGCCCCGTTCTTCCCTTCATTCTCAACTTCTCTCTTTATTCAGGTCAGCTCGCATAGCATACATCGGCCGCAAAAGGCGGAAGTTACAAGCCTCGGACGACTCGTCCACCATGCTTCCCTAGCTCAATTTTTAAGGCACCATAACTCCGTTCCTAGAAGGCTTTGTACGATTTTAAAAACACCATTGGAATCAGCATGGGACCGCCTTCAAAATAGGCGGAAAAGCAGAAAAACGATTCTTATCGTGAACACTGCCTTTGAAAATGCCTAAAAGGCAAAGAAAAGTTCTTTTCAAAATGCATACCGATTCCTGCAAGATCCAAGATTAGAAAACCGAATGATACAAGGTTGTAGCGTAAAAGCTGTGTTTTTCAGACGTATGAACCCGTTGAGAGCTCTTGTAGATCAATCCGCTTATCGTCGGTAGGTGGGTTTGTGGTAATACGTAATTGTGACGAGAAACTGATCAATTCTGCAAATGCTTTGTCCAGCTTTTTTGAAATTAAAAAATTTCACAGCGGTCATCAAAGGCGGTGTTCAATCATATTTCCGATTTAGAACTCATCATCTCAAACGAAGGGTTTACTCAATGGCAGAGCTGAGTTTGTTAAAGGCACTGTTCGCGATAGAAATCGCTTTTCTGTTTTTTTTGCCTATCTTGAAACCGGTCCCATTCTGATTCCAATGATGCTTCTGGAATCGTACAAGGCCTTCTGGGAATGGAGTTATGGTCCCTCAAAAATTGAGCTAGGGAAGCATGCTTGACCAATTGTCCGAGGCTTGTAACTTCCGTCTTTTGCAGCCAATGTATGCGAGCTTACCTGAGTGAAGAGAGAAGTTGGGAATGAAGGGAAGAATGAGGCTTTTGATCGGAAACCATCGCTCAACTCACGACTTCGAGTGTTCCTTTGTTCACGTCGAGGGGCGGAAAGGGGCGGGGCTTGCCCACAATGGCGGGGTTTGCCCACTTTTCTAAGCCGTTTTGCGGCTCCTGGGTAGCTTTTCGTCCCGTTTCTTCAACGCTGTTCTGCTTCTGAGAGCCACGAGAAGCGTTTGTCATGAAAAATTCGAGAATGAAGTTTATCGCGAACAGTGCCTATAAGAAAGGCATTTTTAAACTAGATAGCGACTCTTGTACAGATCACGTACAGAACAGCGCTACTGGCGTTTTCTGATCATATGAGGCTTCCAAGTAACTTCGACATTTGGAATTTTTCTTCCTGTAAGAGCTAATGAAACGACAGGCACATAGTAACCGGCAGATATTGCATGGAACACCACATTACTAAACAAATGGTGGTGTGTTATAGCACAAAACAGATTTCGCCGTTTACCGTTGCCGTTTCCCGGAATTTCTAATTCCTCAGCCGCACACTCCGCTCACCACCCGTAACCACTGATTAAAGCAGAACTAAACGAATACAATATCCCCAAATCGCCCTTTCCGAAACAATGAGTGTGGGCATTGTATAGACTAGCGCTCCTAGAAGTTGGCCAGAAGGCGCGCGCGGACGCGTTTTCGCGTATTTTTCAACAACTCCCTTGAACATGAACTTTTTTCAGAGCTGAAAAGTTATCTAGACTCCAGATGAGGAGGGCTATCCAGCAATAAACATCTGCTGCGGTTAAGAATGAGTCACGTTGCCGCACTCCTAAATCCTACAACAGTGAGAGTAAGTAGTGAGGTGTGTTTTCGAATATTATAGACTTCAACAATACGATCCTAACTACATATCTGCTACAACCATCTGCTGTTTTTAAAATCCGAGAGCCAAATACTGAATTCGTGACCACTACGCCCGAAGAATCGGCAGGAAATCGTGTTTCAAAGCTCTTCACACGTGCGACATGGCAGGTCCTGCGGAAATTGAACCACTGGAGAATCAGAAGAAAGCCTGATTCCATCAAAGCGGACCGCGTGTCACACTGAAGCGATTGCGCTGAGCGAGCCAGTCTACCACGACGCGCGTGGTCGCTCAAGTGTTAGCCTAGTGCATACTTCCCGCGACGCGCGATCGCGACAGTACATATTAGCAATATCGATTTTCGGTCGATATGGATGACCAACATTACGTCTCGTCGCTCGTCGCGGGAAGTATGCACTAAGCTTTAGGCCGGGATCATACTCGTCGCGACCAGCGACACCGACAATGCGAATCAGACATTTCGATTTTCGGTCGATATTGATGGTAAACATGGCATCGTCGCTGTAATTATAGCTGGGACTCAATGAGAAAAATCGTTACAAAAACAATTTTCAAGCGCATTATGGGTCCTTTCTTCTTTTATTGCCGTTTCTTAGCTTTATCAGCAGGAAACCTCGGTTGGAATTACGTTTTGTTCACTTGGAAAAGAGCCACTAGCATGACTATGTGCACCTACTATACTTATGTCGAGTCGAGTCATCGAGTCTTGGTATCGACTGAAACAGTCGACATCGAGTCATTCGACTACTCGATTATTCGAAATTTTGAAAAATCGAATTAGTCGAAAACTCGATTATTCGAAATTTTGAAAAATCGACTTAGTCGAAAACTCGATTATTCGAAATTTTGAAAAATCGACTTAGTCGAAAACTCGATTATTCGAAATTTTGAAAAATCGACTTAGTCGAAGACTCGATTATTCGAAATTTTGGAATTTCGAGTTAGTCGAAGACTCGATTATTCGATAGACCCTAATAGTCGAATGAACTCGATAGTCGACTGTTTCGAGTCAAAAGAAATAACAGTCAGGTAAATTACTTCATGTAGTTAACCGAAACTAAGCCACCAGTTTTCGAAAACGTATTTGCGGACCATGATGGCGGAGACTCCTCCATGAGTTTAGAAAATATCGAAATAGACGGCTATATGTCGTGACTTATTAATGTTAAACTCACACCCGCCTATTTCCACGGTTCTAGTCTCCAAGGGTGATTTAAATCTTCAATTACTCCACTTGGTATTCTCACTTGACCACGCCCACTTTTCGGCGCCGCAACGACTCTTCCGATTTCGGAAGGAGGAGAACAATCCTGGGTTCATGTACTAAATAGAAAGCGGTACGGAAAAATGGGCGTGGCCTAGTGCAATTTTATCTGATTTCATCCAAAAATTATCCGATTTTATCCGAAATTTTACCCGAATTTTATCCGAATTTATCCGATATTTTATCCGATTTTATCCGAATTTTCGACCCTTCGAATAATGGTTCGATTCAGATAATGCCGATTTTAATATTCCCGGATATTGGTTCGATTCAGATAATGCGTTTTTTCGAATTTTCGGATATCGGATTATCCGATTCTCGGATATCCGGTCGGATATCCGAAAAGGAGTGATTCGGATACTAAGTATACCGTATACCCGCCGTAATCTACCGTAATCTGTCAGAAATCGTCAACTGGACCTTAGGTTCGTGTTAAACACTCCAAAGCACCCTTCAAAAAACAATATGAGCCACATCTATTGTAGAAATCCGCAAATCTCAGAAGTCGCGTTCTGCCCTTGAAGTTTTTACATGCTGCGAAGCTTTGAACGAAGCAAGTCGTAGACTTCGGAGTCGTAAACAAGTAAACCCCAGATTCGCCCCAAATAATCGACCTGGGAGGATTTCAGGTGAAATCTGGAGCACTTTTATACACGCTTTCAGACCCCTCTTAATATGATATAAATAAAAGCTCAGCGCAAAATCCGTGAAAGTGGAAAGGCTGTCACTCTGTGCAAAAATCGAAAAATATGCTCTCACTTGAACTTCGAACAAGAGGTTGTTTTGGGCGCTGAGCACCTATTATGAGGTCCGATTCCAGATTCTCCAAAGGCTAAAGCGCGTTTTGGAACGTACAAGAGGTGCGGAACTCTGGCGAAAAACGCCTATAACTTTTTACAGAGTGGCTTTAGGCAACTTCGAAGAGCGCACTTGGATTCTACGTCAAAAACGGTTTTGGGAAAGTACACCTCAACCGGAATGGCCAGAGCAACTAATAATAGTTCCCTTGTGAGTACATCTTTCGCGCCGGTACCGCGATCCGCGATTGTGCAGCGCTCGTCTTCCCCTTGTCCCTCGATCCGCCGCCGTCCCGCGAAAGTTACCCGATCGACCCACCCGTGGTCATTCCTGTGTACGTACCATGATGCTACCGTGATCGTTCCCCCCGGTCCAGCGCTCTCATGCTGTGCAGATTTGTAAAGCGGCGCGAAATAGGACACGGGCAACTACCTTATAGCTTTGGGTTAATCTGATAGGCAACACTCGTTCGGGTAAAACACCGAGACGGCATGGGTGATAGGACGCAGTACGATAAGGGGTGAGGCTGACAGAATCGCGGTACGCTCCTGGTTCGAAAAAGAAAAGAAAAGTGTGATTCGAGTAAAACAGTCGAAATAAGGTGTTTTAGAATTTCGATTGTCGAAATTTGCAAGAAATGAGTTAGCCGAAAACTTGATCATTCGATTATTCGAAAAATCGAGTCAATTCGACTACTCAATTAATCGAAATTTTGAAAAATCGAATTAGTCGAAAACTCGATTATTCGAAATTTTGAAAAATCGAATTAGTCGAAAACTCGATTATTCGAAATTTTGAAAAATCGAATTAGTCGAAAACTCGATTATTCGAGATTTCGAAAAATCGAACTAGTCGAAAACTCGATTATTCGAAATTTTGAAAAACCGAGTTAGTCGAAAACTCGATTATTCGAAATTCTGAAAAATCGAGTTAGTCGAAAACTCGATTATTCGAAATTTTTGTCGAGTCGCCGAAGTATAGCACCTACCCAGACCCCCGCAACATCGATTTCTTCGAGTTGAACTTTTTACCTACCAAGACCAAACCTAACCTATACAGAACTGGAAAACAGCAGGTTTCTGAAACGCACTCAAAGAAACTCTTTTAAGTAAATATCATCGGAGCAGTAGTGGCAAAATAATATATCCACTTGACCCTGCCGTAACATACATGAGACAGTTGTTTCCTTGGATAAAAAGAGTGCTAAGAGCAGAAATTCTGGTTCAAGGTTTACTTCGGTGGCGTGCCATTCGAGCTCGTGTGTCCCATTCGAGCTGGGACACTGTATACGGCAACGCAATAGTGCACGCGGTCCGAACAGTCACAAAAATTTGGCGTGGTCGTGAATGCGCTAAACTTGTCAAAACATTAGGAAGAGCAATGCAACGACAGGAGGAGTAAAATAATGCAGAACTTCTGCAGCAAGTTTGTGATACAAATGCGAAATATCGAGAGAAGGCGATTGAAATGTCGAAGAATTTTCGGTCTGCGATATTGCGTCAACGGCGCAATACTGTAGACGAGCTCCTAATACACGCAGCAAACTCATCGCGGGACGCTTTCATCGAGACTGATGTATAATTAGGGCTTGAGCTTTTAGTTACCAAACGTCCCCTGATCTATTGTCAACAACAGATTTGCTATTGATAGAATAACTTCCTTTCAAATGTCTTGTCGTAATTGTATTTCATGCTGTACTATGTGGCTAGCTAGTCAATGTTTAGATGGAAAACGCATTTCATTCAAGCCAGAAGTGTACTTGGAAATGAGAAAGATCTATTCTCAATTTGTCGTTTCGGGATGTACGAAGTGGCTAACGCAAACCGCTTTCGTATACCCATTCCACAACACGAGCGACCAGTATCTGCAGCCACCTTCATGCTCCCAAGGGACCACCCGAAGAGTCTCTCACTAATAACGGAAGCATTTTGACAGGTTTTATTAAATTCTCTCCACCCTCCTCTGCTGTTTTTGCTGTGCATTGCGCTTGTATTTACGCAACACTTGCTTGAAATAAGTATTTTTTTGAGCCGTGGTCTTTGACAGATGCGAACCGATTCGAGAATCGGAATTCTTCCTAGGACTATTGTTCGTTTATTATTTTCAGTTGTTTTAGTGAAATTTTTCAACTGTGTTCTGCCAATTTTTTTAGTTATCTCGTGACATCGTTCAGGACAATCTGAGGAGAAGGAGGGTAGTCGGTCATGATTAGAGGCAATGTTCACGATAGAAAAGCTTCTCGAGAAACCTATACAAATCTGTTTTGTTCGAAAACAGCTGCAGAACTGCAAAGTCTGCGCACGCGAAACGCGCTTGAAGTAAAGATGCCAATTCGTGCACGGATGCGTAACGTCACCCATAGAAATTAGAGTTTCATGCTGTACTTGGTCAAAATTTTGTGACGTGCACAGCAACAAGCAAAGCAGTTTCAAAAGATGTAGAAACAATTTCTTCTTTACAGGGAACATACACAAGTGTTAGCTTTACCTAAAGGTTTTTAACGGAGCTAGAAACAAGGCTTGGTCGACGACCAGAAATGTTTGACTAAATATCAGTTTCTAGCCAGCTGGTGACCATGATGCTACAAATCGTCGATGCTGGGCACTGGACTTGTCCACCAGCGAAGAACGAACGATTTTAGATTTCTAATTTCGCATCGGATGCAGCTTTTTTGTGGCTGTTTGGTAACGGTCTTCCACTACAGAACAAAAAGGAGATTCTACCAATGAAAACTCGACAGCCATATTTCATCGTGAACACTTCCTTTAAAGGCAGCATACACGCTCGTAAACATGGTTGAGATAACAATGTGAATCGAACCGTATGGCGTACAACATAATGCCTACGCATTTTGAAGCGTCAAAAATGACCCACAATACCGCTACATAAGTTAGAAGTTAGCCCCGCCCTGTATTTTCACGCCCCCTGTATTTGCTCTTTTGCTCCAAAGCAGGGTTGCTCGGTCATCTTCGCCGTCAGCCACGAGTGTGGTTCACTTGTTAGGCAATCTAACAACAGTACCAACAGTGAATATGACCCAGCAACCTTGAGTTGCAGGAAAAGGGCAAATACAGGGGGCGTGAAAATACAGGGCAAGGTCAACTTCTAACTCATGTAACGGCATTGTGGGTCGTTTTTGACACTTCAAAATGCGTAAGCGTTGTATTCTGGGCCATACCATTCTATTCCCGTAGTTATCCCAATCACTTTTACGAGCGTGTACGCTGCCTTTAATGAGCATGTACCAGAATCGCACCACCCTAGAGATCTCGTCATCCACTCGCCACGCCCTAATGTTATGGAATCCATGGAATTGGCGGTGGAGCTGTGGACAATGGGACCTCGTCAAACCATTTCGGACTGGTTTTTCTCGTTTTTTTTACGTTCTGGTTGTGATACCCCCTCCAATCGACTACATCTGGCTGGAAATCAGACCCGGTATGATCGTGGACACGGCAACAGTGAACTGTCCATATCGGAGTGAACTCCCTGCCCGCGGACGCCGCACTGAGTGCAGTGAATTCGTGCTGGAGCAACATAGTCCCGGCCAGAGGTGTGCGGAAATTTCGGTTTTCTGTTTTCTGTTTCCTCAGAAAAAATGCGAAAATCAGAAAAAAATCAACGAAAATCGGCTCGGTGGAACAGTGCTGCTCATTTAGTCGTTTACGAGGTTTCGCTCCTATTTCTGTTCCATGGTACGATAGCTGGAGCCAGGGTCCGCCATAAGAACAGTAGAAAGATGAGAAATCAAATGTCTTTTGGCGGTATCCGACTTCTGATTTCTCAACTTTCTACTGACATTCCGCGTCATTTGTCGCTTCCGCAAAAGCATGAATAGGGTGGTAAACGGAAAACCAGCATTTACGAGAGTATTGTTAGTTGGGGCGGACCCACCAATTAGCCGTTTTAACTTGTTTTGTGCGTTTTTCCTGCCACTTTTCTCTTTTCTGGTTTTTGTGATGGCCAGACTTGCATTCTCATGAAGAGAACTGAAAATTGGCCCTGTCGGGCACCCTGCTCACGTACTCGTAGATTGGTACTTCGGCACAATTGGGGTTGCATCCTAGGGCTGACATCGAGTTCAACCCTTTGCTGTCAGCAGCAGCTGCTGCTGACAGCGGTATATGGTTCCAACGCATGCTGTGGTTGAACCTCTCGATATCGGCGGCAGCTGCTGCTGTTATCTGTCAGCAGCTGCAGCTGCTGCTGACAACGAGGGATTGAATCCGGCCTCTGCAACCCCTATTGAGCCGATGTACTGCCGTGCTCTGAGAGTTTTATGCGATCATAAGTCGAGACTTAGCCAAGAAATGCATGCTCTCTGCGTGACAGCCGAGAAATAGCGGCCGAACAATGCCTTCCAAGAGATACATACGGCGCATCACTGAGACATGATTTAGATGTTGGAGGCCGAGGTGGCTGCTTGGCGAGCCGATGAAGGTCGCGTCGCGTGTCAGTGCGCCTGTCGCGTCTTGGTTATTTATTGGTTACTGGCCGGCTACTTCTCAGCTATTTCAAAAACAACATGATCTCAGCCGCGTACTATCCGAGAAACGACCCAGAAGTATTCGAGAAATAACACATCAGAAACCGCTGTGGAGCCAGGTGGACTACTTCTCCGCTAAAACTCTCAGAGTGAGTGCCGTTAAAGGCAGCATACACGCTCGTAAACGTTGTTGGGAAAACAATGTGAATAGAATCGTATGGCTTACAACATAATGCCTACACATTTAGAAGCGTCAAAAACGACCCACACAGGTGTAGCAATTTCGGCCCCGCCCTGTATTTTCACGCCCCCTGTATTTGTTCTTTTCCTCCAAGGCAGGGTTGCTGGGCCATCTTCGCCGTCAGTGATGTGTGTGGTTCACTTGTTAGGCAATCTACCAACAGCACCGGCGCTGAATATGACCCAGCAACCTTGCTTTGCAGGAAAATGGCAAATACAGTGGGCGTGAAAGTACAGGGCGGGGCCAACTTCTAACTCATGAGGCGGCATTGTGGGTCGTTTTTGACACTTTAAAATACGTAGGTGTTGTAATCTGGGCCATACCATTATATTTGTAGCGTGTATGCTGTCTTTTAAGGCACAGGACACCCTCAGACATGAATATTGTGATTTTTATTTAGTTGTGTAGTATACCCCTATTATATAACACTTGCAAAGTGGGAGATCTCAATTCCTTTAAATAAACTAGATATGGGCGACCACCACAGGCCTGACCTCCCTCGCTCACCACCACGGGCCACACCCTCTACTAGATTTCCGAACTCAGTATCGGCCAGATGGATGGATGAATTCCGACAAGTCGTCGTTCTTCAGTCCATTCCCGGGCTGTTTCCTTATCCTGGCTCGCTCTCACGCAACAATTACGAATGAAGACCAATACATGCCTGAGACAACTCGTCCAACAGATTTTCACCCTCAAAATATAGGCATCTTCAAGGAGCCCTAATTCTATTCACAGGGGTCTTGGGCGATTCCAGAGACACCACTATGATCAGCGTTTAACCCTCTCCAACATCAGAATAAAAATTGAAAATAATTTTTTGGGTGTCCTGTGCCTTTAAAGGCAGTGTTCACGATAAAGGTCGTTTTTCTGTTTTTCTGCTCATCTTGAGAACGGTCCCATGCTGATTTCAATGATGTCCCTGAAATCGTACAAGATCCCCTGGAAACGCAGTTATTGCCCCTCAAAATTCAGCTAGGGAAGCAATGCGGACGAGTTTTCCGAGGCTTGTGGCTCCCGTTTCCTTGCAGCCGAAGTGTGCGAGCTAACCTGAATAAGGAGAGACGTTGAGAATGAAGGGAAGAACGGGGTTTTTGATCGGAAACCATCGCTCATCTAACCACGGAATCAGGGAAACTCTTATAGGACGTGGGCGGAGTGGCCCAATGGGTTGGCTGGCATACGAGATTTTCACCCACTTACCGGCCGTTTTTCGTCGCACTTCCGTTCTTATTCTTCTCAGAGGGACCCAAAGCTTACGTTCTAGCCAAAAAAAAACGTGCAACATTTTCTCCGTGAACACTGCCTTCAAGGGCACAGTCCAACCTCGAAATCGTTTTTCTGTTTTTCTGCCTGTCTTAAAAACGGTCTCACGCTGACTCCAACGATGTCCCGGAATCGTACAAGGCCCCCTAGGAACGAAATTATGACCCCTCAAAAATTGTGCTACACAAACATAGTGGACGAGTTGTCCGAAGTTCGGAACTTCCGCCATTTGCAGGCGATGTATGCGAGCCCACCTGAATAAAGAGGAAGACTGAGAATGAAGGGGAGAACGGGTTTATTGATCGAAAACCATCACCCATCTAGCCATTGTTGAGCTCGAAAGATCGTAAAAGGGGCGTCCAAAGTGGCTTCCTGATGTGGGTGCACCAGGGTGGCTTCCGCCTATATCTCGATAATTCGGAAGACTTTAGAGCTCGCATTAGGCAGGGGCTATATAGGGTGGGTCTACTTTACAATTACGTGGAAATCTCAGATTTCGTCCTTGAGCTTGGACTGTGCCTTCAAAGGCACAGTGAACCCTCAGATATGAATTTTCAGATTTTCATGTAATTGTGTTGAAGACCCCTCCTGTATAACACGTGTCAAATGCGAGATCTCATTTCCTCCAAATAGGCGAGATATAGGCGACCACCACAGGCCCGGCCCCCTTCGCTCACCACCACAGGCCCGACCCCCTAGCAGATTTCCGAGGTCGATAGCGGCTAAATGGGTGGTATACCTTGAGTACACGGGTTACGGTAGCTATACCATACCCAGTATTACTGACAGCTCATGACCCCAGATTACATATTGACAGCTCATGACCTTCGAGATTACTTTCACTAAGGAGCTGGCCATCTTGTCATCGATTGCTAAGCAACACTAGATGAATTCTCTCATTAACGAATACTGGAACAATTTTTAAATTTTTTAAAAATTTTCAAAAACACGCAAAAAAGTCGCTCCAAAAACGAGTTATAGCAAATGAAATGTGCTGAGCTCAATGAAACGATTCTTGAAACTTGAGAATTCCAAATTCATTCCGAAATTAAAGAAAAAAATTTTCAAAAAAATTAAATTTTGAAAAAAATCTTATCCAGAAGAGACCCAAACAAATACATTGCGCTGAGTTTGATTGAATGTAAAGTAACAAAAATTGAAGTCCCATGTAACATGGAACGATTTTACACTGGCGAACGCTTCGAGGAAGTATGCGTAAATATACCCAATGGGGAAGGATCGCTCATTATCAATCATGTACCCTCTACACAACGTCGTAATTCACTTCAATCGAGGCGCGAGCGGTGCGCGCGACGCCTCTGCCTCCATCTGCCCCCGCTCTCTCACTGTCTCTAACCTCCGCTCCGCACCAACATGCGTAGGAACCATGTGAATTTCGCCGTTTTACAGCCAGTATCCGTATCACCTTAACTTTTTGAACAACATACCTGTGGACTTCTATGTGCAGCCAAACTTATTGTTAGCTCAACAGGAGACAGGTTAGTTAGTAAACATAAATTTGCGCTGTTCTTTTCTCCCAGAATATTCGACGGAATCATTTTCGACGGAACTCATTCTTTTACCAATTTATCCATTTTTTCGTGAATTCATGAAATTTCGAGGAAAACTCTACGAAACCTCTACTCCCCGAATTTTCGACGGAACCGTTGATAAATCATTCTTTTACCAATTTATCCATTTTTTTCGTGAATTCATGAAATTTCGGGGAAAACTCTTCGAAACCTCTTCTCCCCGCATTTTCGACGGAACCGTTGATAAATCATTCTTTTACCAATTTATCCATTTTTTTCGTGAATTCATGAAATTTCTTGAAATTAATTTTAATAACTAGAAACTGATAAAACTGATAATTCATGAAATGGATTTTTTGAAATGTAATAATGTAATAATTCGCATGTAATAATGAAATAATCTGCATGTAATAATGTAATAATTTGCATGTAAAAATGTTATAAATTCCATGTAATAAATACTTAAACTTCTGCAATTAAACTTTCACCCAGTTAGAGCCCAGAATACCTGATTGAAATGAAGGTGCGTTGAAACAGAGCCTCGCCAGAGTTTTAAAACCATTACAGATAGATTAAGCTTCAAAAACTACCGCAGGTTCACAGCTCCTGTGAAATTCTAGCCCATATTGGTAGAATTGACAGTGAGCCAAGAAGAGGGGGCGTCACGATTCAAATTTGGTCGATAATGCGGATAGCACAGCCACGTGACCCCGTTTGGGTCACTGGCATGGAAGGAGTGGGGATACGATACCATCTTGGGTGTCAATAATACAAACTACAGTATCCTACAGTATTACTGACAGCCGGTTTGCTGACAGCCGCTAGCAGGTGTACTCAAAGTCTCCCGTCCCGGCTAAATGGCTGAATGAATTCCAACAAGCCGTCGTTCTCCAGTCCACTGCCGGGCTGCCTCCTTATCCCGGTTCGCTCTCGAGCAGCGATTGCGAATAAAGACAAATACAGGCCTGAGACAATTCGTCCACTAATTTTTCACCCTCAAAATCTAGGCATCTTTGAAGAGCCATAACTCTGTTCAGAGGGGGTCTTGGACGATTTCAGAGATACCACTGTGATCAGCGTGTGACCTTGCTCAGACAGTCGTGGCTTAGTACGTCAGCACAATACCGTTAGTACGCCAGGGCAAGCCTGGCATACTAACGCTCGTTGTGTGCAGGAGCTGCTGGTTGCGGCAGCATATCCTGCCAACGTATGCTGGCGTACTAACGCTCATTATCCACAGAATTTGGACTGCCACCCTCCTTACCGGTGTTGGATATAATTCTTGTCACGGCCAGCAGCAAGGAGAGCATCCTCGCCGCGGTCCGCAACCAGGAGGCTTCCCTCGCGATGGGCGATGGAGATGATCCCCTCAGCGTTCGAAAAATTAACTTCCGAACAGTGACACAAGGTCACCTCATCGGACTGGCCTCAAACGGCCAACTGCCCCCTCAGCGAGACTGGCCGCCTTATATACCCGCCGCCGTCGTATAAGAGGATGCTGCTATGTTCATTCGTATTAGACAAATCAATGAAAGAGTGTCAGCAGACACTAGGAGAGAGTGGCTGGCAATAGCACGCGTGCCACGATAAACAAAGCGTTAGTACGCCAGCACAAGCAACAGGAGCTCCTGGTCGTTGCCAGCATATCCTGCTGTTACCAGCAGCTACAGCACAGGTGCTGCCGATCCCTTTGTGCCGGCGTACTAACGGTATTGTGCCGACGTACTAAGCCCCGACTGTCCGAGTTGTGTGTCTCCAAGACTAGCATAAAATCTGAAGATCAATTTTTTGGGTGTTCTGTGCCTTTAATGATGATCTACCCGTCATTGACGTGTTATTGCCACAATCAGTGTCTTATTGGTCATTTGGGCAGTCTCCTAGATATTGTATCACAGGTATAACAAAGTTGTTCAGAATTACACTCTCTTTTCACTTGAGAAAAAACGTTCAAATGCAATGAATAATTTTTTCTGAAAAATTTTCTTTTCTGTTTTCTGGCCGTCTTGGCCTTTGCGATTTCTGTTTTCTGTTTTATGAGATTTTCGAAAAAATTTCCGCCCACCCCTGGTTCCGACACGATAATCCTCGAGTTGCGTGTTCCAGTAGAGCTTATCTGCCGCTGCGGACCTCGGTGTCAATCACCCTGCGGTCCTCCTGCCCACACGAACATTAAAGGCAGCAGACACGCTCAAAAATGATATGAATTTTATGGATTAAACTGAAGGTCTGAAGCTGTTAGTATTCAGAGATAACGAAAAAGTCGGAAACAAATCGACGGAAATTAAGATATAACGGTGTGTTCTATATTGGCCCAGAAATGGACGAGTTGTACGGCACTGGCTGAAATAGCGGAGCTAGCAACAAATTTGTTGGGATAACGACGCTAATGTACTCGTACGGCCCTTTCTGAAACGCTTACGCCGTTAGAAACCTAAAAGGTAATCTAAAGTGGCCGCAATCGAGCATTGAATACCTGTATGGAGGGGCGGAGCCCGTATCGATGGGCGGAGCAAGGATGATTTCGTGACTGACTACGGCTCAAATACGGTCATTTTGACTCTTTTTCAACGCTTGCAATTTCGTGAGGGCTCTTCTAGGGCCTGCACGAACCCACTAATGTAGTTATCTTAACAACTTTTTCGAGCGTGTCTGCTGCTTTTAACGCGTATTCCTATTAGAATCAGGAGATCAGGAGTGTTCGGAACTTTTCGTTTTCTGTGTGCTAGTCATTTTGACCTCTCTGTTTTCAGGGAAAATATAGTCAATGACAGAAAAAAAAAAGAAAAAAATGTTGTTATTGCCTTGGCAAAATTAAGTCTTAGTGACCTGAGGGGTTATCATGCCCGCGACAAAAAACCTATGCGAACTTCTACGATATCAAGCAACAACAGTCTTTTTTTAAAATCATTCTATCGATATGTCGGAACAATCCCGTAGAGAGAAGCCATTTTTGGCGAATTGTCGGGAAAGTTTTTTTTTCATCCTGCTACATATCTCGTGATACAATTGATTGTGTGGATCAAGTATTTAGCCTAGTACTAGACACCAGCTCTGAGTAAGCACTCGTTTCGATACTGACTCTCCCTTCTTGTCTGCGAGAAAAACCGATCGACGAACCCTTTGATCTGACAAGGAAAGCAGTACTGGACAATCCCATCTGTCGATTTTCGAAAAACTTGAACAAGGTTGATCTGAGGCTTCACACCGGGGCAAAATGCGACTTTTGATGACTTCCAAAACACTAAAGGGTCATTCATAGCTGGTCGCTTCGACTTGAAGGCGAAGCGACCAACAATACTGTCGCGATCTGAGGTCGCTCCGTGCCGTGACTTGAAATCGTCTCGTCCAGCGATGTCAAAACGCTCGAGCGGGCGTAATTTCGCGTGAAATAGACGGACAATTGCGGACCAAGCCACGAGATTGAAAAAAAAAGCTTTTTTCGTGGCATTCGCACATATTTTTTTGATATTGTTGCACTCACCTTCTAGATAAAAGAGATTCGTACAGTTTTCAAACAAAAATGGTTCCGAAAGAGGATGGGGTGGAACTTGCTTGAACAAAAAAAAACATAAAACCAAAGCTAAAGTTACCAATTGCTCAAAGCCGGCGTGAAATGTAATTTTTCGGTAGCCTCATTACATTTCCTTATCTCTCACATCGTAAATGATTCTCCCTTTCACATGCCGTATTTTCTGCGAGTGAACTATGACGTCTGCAATTTTGCGCCACATACGCAAGATTGTGACGAAGGATTGCGGACCAGTCGCTTCGAATAGACGAATCGCGGCCCTCATGGAAGCGACGCGACTAGTCGAAGCGACCTATCGAAATCAAGAAGGTCGCTTCGACCAGCTATGAAATACATCAGTCGCTCGGCGATCGCGACTGAAATTGCCAACCGTTCCAACACGTCGCGATTCAGTGGAGGACCTATTGCCGCGAAGGGCTTTCGGAACTATTGGCAGTGCAGAGACTAGTCGAAGCGCCCTGCTATGAAGGGAGCTTACGACAGATTTGCCCCGAAACTACTTTATAGTGGTTCTACCGTGTGCTCAACACAAAGCTGAAGTCTGTTTGTCGATTTTCGATAGATTTTGGAAAGTTACGGTGGGTATACTGGGTCGGAGTCTAAGTTACATAGTTTTGGTCGAATTTCGAAAGTGTCTTTATGGGGGTGCTTGGGGTGCTAAAGACGAATTTGAAGTGTATTTTCCCATTTGCGGAACACTAAATTAGGATACGCCTGCTAAATGGCATCACTTACTCTCTACTGACACCTACACTAAGCCCCAGCATATCCAGAAAAGGGCCCATATTTGTTTTCAGGACGCCGATTGAGCCCCACGAGAAGATTTTGAATCAGGTCCGAAACAATTTTCTGAACGCTCCAAAAACTCTCTGATAGGAACTCTTTCGGACAACTAGGAAAACCCTCCGTAACCAACTCGAAGCTCTCTTTTGCTTCTCACCTAGGTCTGAATACGTTCTCAGAAGGACACCTTATTGGTATATGTTTTGCTACACGTGGCCAGACTGACCAAAAGTGATTCCCTACTGAGGGTAATGTTCTCATTAGGAATTCAGTCATAAAAAAAGGCCATTCAATAGAAATCTATTCGAAAATTAATAGATTTCTACTAATTGGTCGAGAAATTATTTTACTTTGTTTTTTCTCGAAAAATAGTTGGGATAGGGGCTTTCTACACACAGAGAGAGAAGATATTCCGTCTTCGCAGTTCGACACATGACGCTACTCGATTCAAGCGACGAAGTTCCGAGTGGAATTAGAGCCACAAAAAGCAAGACGTCTCATTTCTCGGTGTGGATAGAACCCCAGTCACAAAAAAGTTTCAGTTTGCTTTTCAGATTTTTCCCGTTTTTGAAGCCTCCGCCCAGTTTTTTCAACGATGCTCTATACTAAAAAACTTCTTTCTTCCCTGCTTTTATCATCTCACCCAATCTGGTTGCCTCATCGTCGTGGCAAATTCACTCTGTCCTTGCTCAATGCTGCAACCCTCGAGAGCTTAATGCTATGCAATGGTCTTTTGCGTTCCGGTCACCTGATTAATATCCGGTTGAGTTCAATGATCAGACGATTTCAAGCGAGTAAGTCAATACTACTCTTTGAAACGTTTGTCAGGTGAAGTTTTTCATTGTGCGTGATTACTAGCTCGTTCAGTGGCAGAGATATAGTGTGAACGCATGGGGCTTCCTTTGATGGCCGTTCGGGGGCCTCCCAGCGGTGTCTCCCTCTTCCGCTATCCTAACACCGCATACACACACATATATTTTTACACACACGCACACCCTCTCACACACGTTTACTTTACTCTTTTTCCTATTTTGCAATGCAAATGGAACTTTCTAAGCAGGACCAGTGGCGCGCGAATCCAAATTTGGTCTACAATTCCAGCAACATTCATGGCATGACGGAAACTTTGCCTGCACGGAGTGGTGTATATTTCATATCTGCCCATTCATGCTCGACGGTTGTGCTGGAAAAACACGAGAAGTGTCGTGGTGTTTGACTGTTGATGAGTTTAGATGCAGAGAAACTTCAATGGGGCGAATTATAGCAATGAAACTTCCTTTGACGCCTGCTTCACGAAGCTGTTGCTCCACTGTCACCGATTCACAGCACAATCTTACATGAATAGTTGCGTTTTCTTTTTTTTTTCACCACAATAAAGTCTACTAGATGCACACATGTGCCCACAGTCGAGGTCATCACTTGGATACTTGCTCCAGAAGCCTACTTTTTCGAGCAAATCCAGAATTTGGGGCGGTTTCAGTACTGAATGGCTTTGGTGCAGATTTCTTCAACGTCGACGTGGAAGTTCTTTAGTCCGTTGTTTCGACTTGGCTGAAATACTAGGTTGATGCTGAAGTTTCCGGACTTAACACAACTTTGAATAAAAAACATTTATTTCAAAAACAAACAGGGCTCGCCCAACAAAATAATTTCCATTACATTCAAAGATCCTTCGCCACCGATTGACTAGATCGTGAATTCCCGACGCGTGGAACTCTGGCTGTTTCGAGTCGAAGTAATCTTATAAGGCCATTTTGGCTTCTTCATCGTTAGTGAACTGTTTTCCATCCAGGAAGTGCTGCATCGAGCGGAACAGATGGTAGTCGGGAGTGGCAAGATCTGGGCTATACCAGGTCGTTCAATAAGTTTTGTCGTTCCATAAGAAAAACATAATTTTATGGTTGAAATACACTTGATTATTCAGTATAATTCCCTGAACATTGATACACCTGCTCCAACGGTCTTCCAATCTGTGGATCCCATCCCTGAAGTGAGAATCTGGAAGGTCTGCAGAATACGCTTCCACAGCCGGTATGACCTCTTCTTTTGAAGAAAAACGCTTGCCACGCATAAATTTTTTGAGTTCTGGAAACAAATGGAAGCCACTGGGGGACAAATCTGGTGAATACGGTGGATGTTCCAACAATTCGAACTTTATTTCATGGACTTTAGCCATTGTCAAAATGCTCTGGTGATACAGTGCACTGTCCTGATGAAAAAGGATTTTTCATGTGCAAGCCGGGTCTTTTTTCTTGATTTTTCTCCTTCAACTGGTCCAAAAGTTGCAATAATATTCAGAATTAAATGTTTTCCCAGTTTGCAAGTAATCCAAAAACAAAATTTTTTCGCATCCTAAAAAACTGATGCCATAACCTTCTTGGCCGATTTCCGGGCACGGACTCGTTTACAAGCCGAACAACCAGGTTCATACCACTCTTTAGCCTCTTGTTCTGATTGAGGATCATGGTGATAGACCCAAGTCTCATCCATAGTGATGAATCGGCGCGCAAAATCCACTTTATCATTTTTAAAACGCTCCAAATGTTGCTGACAAAGTCGTATTCGAATGTGTTTTTTTTTTCATTGCTAACGAATGCGACACACACAGCTTTCTAAAACCCTAAATTTCACCTAAAATATGGCTCACACTGCCTAATGAAATGTGTAGAGCCTCTACTAAATCTCTCTCTGTCAATCGACGATCTTCCAAAACCATATCCTGTATTTTGGCTATGATTCCTGGTGTTGATGCGCTTTTTAGACGTCCTTCACGTGGATCGCCTTCCAGGCTTGTACGACCACGTTTATATTCAGCAACCCATCCTTCTACTGTTCTAATTGTAGGTGAACAATCATTATACACTTTTACCATTCGTTCGTGAATTTCTTTTGGTGCTACACCTTCCAAAAATAAGAATTTCATCACTGCACGATATTCAATTTTTTCCATTGCTGTGACACGGCTACACTAAATGGCTTGTAAACAAAGAATGAATTGACAGATTGGAATGAAACTTCACATACGTTCATATGAAGAGTGTACCAAGAAAAAAAATTTTTGGGCTAGTAGCAACGCCCTCTCTTATCGAACGACAAAACTGATTGAACAACCTGGCATGGGTGAGGAAGAACTTTCCAGCCCAGGTCCGTGATGTTAACGAGAGTGTCAACGAAAGCTCTCATTCATGCTGCTTGAAAAGTAACAGAAAAATAAATCTTGAATCCTCTATTTGTTTCTATTTATTTTCTCAATTAGCCATCCCTTTTAGAGCCCCAAAACTGTTGGCTGCTACGGATCTTACTCAACACAATTTTTTCTCTATGTGATCGGCCACTGATTTTCGACGAGCTTATAATCAAAACGTCAGATCTTTCAAATAGAAGCACTGTTTTCGCGGGGGAGAAGCTTAGTTTGCTTTAAGCTTCTTTTTTTAGTCAATCTGGTTGTATATCAATTACTTTTATGTTTTCTGTTCTCGACACTGCATTTGTTTGATTTGTTTGTTATATATATTGTTTTTTTTTGACGCACCTTAGCGTGCATTCTAATAATAATAATAATAATAATAATAGTAGTAGGAGTTCTAAGGAGAAAAATGATTTGCATTGCAAACTCTATTTGCTAATATCAGTTTTATTCAATATATGTAGAAACCTATAGATTTTACTATTCCTCTTCTATTTTCCTGCGTTCTAGTGCGTGGCGAATTATTTTGAATTTCCTTCAGAGCTTTGCTTGGCTCCCTGAGGTTCAAGCCTGTTCCCTCACTTTCCCATCGCTTTTTCTCTGCAGAACGTCGTCAACACACCTGAAATCACTTGATACGCTAGCTGGTCTCTTCTCAAGTCGGTCTTTGCGTGTGTATGTGGGTGTGTGGCTCAGACGGCAGTGCATGAGCTAGAAGGCGAGGGGTGTGGTATGTTTTTTCGAGCCATGTTTACCTTGTAAAGCCATACACCTCACTAGTCTTCTCATTGTATCGCCGATGACTAACCCATTGGACATCCCCGTTACATTTAAAGAATCAGTTGAATGAGGTGAATCAGCGACCCACATTCCCTCACTTTCATTCGCCCTCTGTACGCAATTTCACCTTCCAGCCCGAAATGCTCCGCCTACTCATTCTAACACAATCTCTCACTATCAGTATCACTGGGAATGCTCTCACATGTCTTTATTGATACTGCTTAACCCTACACGATTTTACGTTGTATGCACTGTTCAGAATCAAGCTCATAGCTTTGTTATTCTATGAACAAGTGTATCCTTACGAATCGAATCCTACTACTGCATTGAAGGCAGTGCCGACGAGTAAAAAAAAGCGAGTCTGATTTTTTTTTGGTATAAATAGGCAGTAGGGGCCTATCAAATTCATGACGTTACAAACCCCGAAAAAAGGGCCCGAAATGGCCCCATAAGGTCTCAAACTAATAACACCGTCCACTCGCCACACACCCGATTCCATTGATTCTATTGCAACTGCATGGAATCAGTGGAATCGGGGTGTGGCGGTTGGATGGTGATTTTACTTTGAGGTCTTATGCAACCATTTTGAGCCCGTTTCTATTGGTTTTTCTACGTTAACTTTATGATGGACGTCGATTTTCATCGTGGCCACTGCTACTAAAGTAGTTTCACGCAACACGTTTAGCTCGCCCTTCACGATAAGACCTTTTCTGGCCAAAAGCTATGTTTGTGTAGGTTGCATCATTACCGAGCGTGTATGCTTGATCATGGAACTTAACGTGTGCACCGAATGATTTATGAAACCCATCATGTCGACGCGAACACGGCGACACTATCAGAATCGCGTCGCGCAACAGGCACAAGGTGAAATCCCTCTTCCGTTTTCCGGTCCTTCCTGGCTTATTTCGTTTTCCGTTTTCTGTACTTTAGCACGCTTTTTTTACCATAGTTGTGTAGAAACGAATTGGATGCTTATACCCCTTTGTCGTATATTTAACTGCTCTACTGAGTTTCCAGAGCCGTGGACGATTGGTTTAGAGCTTGGATATAGACGTAGAGGAAGCTACATATATACTTGTCCCAGCTATCATCTATATAGTAACATTATTGCTCACATATAACAAGTTCTCACTATCCACTAGAACGTTGGTGTTGGGTCGTCCTAAGAAAAGCTATGAAAATAGGAAGAAGAAAACCCGAAGCAAAGAGATGACCAGCTCACCCACCGGATCAGCCCGCCCAGAAGCTAGAAGAGATGTCCGCCAAAGTAATAGTGATCATCGTGCATAGTACTCTTTGTTCCCCAAGATCTTAACATCCAAGTAGGCGCATCGAGTCATTCTTTTTTCAGATAATTTTCGGCAGAAGAGAGAAGGGGTTTCATTCACTCAAAAATATTTCTAGCGCGAAACCATTCCCAAGGTTATAAATTCGGTTCAACCGAACGCACAAAATAGGCGTATGCGCAGTGGGCAAAAAGCGGATGTTTAATAGGACTCCAAAGAAGAGTTTTCTCTTCAAAATGAAGCGCTCTGTGGGGCAGTATCCCTACATTCCTCTGCTTCTTGAGTCTACCTCCTCAAAGACATTGAAAATAAGATAGAGTTCTAAGCATACATTGCTTTCAAAGTTGGAAGTCGCTATATTAATTTTTTTTGGGCAGAATTTCTATTTTGAAACTTCCCGCAGAATAGGAGCGCTTGCTGCAAGTACATATTCTCAAGGAACGTGCGGAAACTACTCAAAAAACGATCTTCTTCAAGCTATTTCAGCCCTTTCAATGAACCATCGTGCCATCAAAGCGTTTCCATTGTCCATGCTTTAGCCAACGTCCACGCATTCTTCGAAACTGCCGTGTAAAGATAGACATGATTACCATGCTGAGAATACCGTGATCCCTGACTTCAAAGCTCTTTTCTCCGAAAGTAGTGACTACTAGTTTGTGAGAAATCCATACGACTTCAACTAGACCAGCCCAATCTTTTTGCAAATCAGTTAAAAAACGTATAGTACCTCCATCAATTTGCTTGTGGCAGTGAAAATATCAGTTGTGAACGAGCGGGTTCCACTACGTAACGAGATCAAAGCAATAGGATTAAACAAGTTTCTACGTGATACGCTGTCAACATTTGGAGGTGCACTGCAAATGCGTCGTCTCCAGTGTAGTTTTAGGGATTCCTTGTGGCAGCCGGTCAACGTTAGCCGCTGAGAGTGCGTGATAGCCCCGATTTTCAGAGTGTTAGTCCTGACGAACTTCCAATGTGGGGCGAAAATGTTTGAGTGGGTACATTTTTTCTGCCGTTTCCGGTTTAGAGCACCTATTGCGCCCCTTCCGTCATTTCTTTGTTACTGCTGTTCACATCAATACTCGAGCCCTTTTTGGTGGAAAATCCTTCTTTAATTTCGAAAAATATGCCACCAAGGAACTCATTTACTTTTTTATTTCTGTAATCCTAGCCTATACTTGAATCTCTCTCCATTCACGAGTAGAGACTAAAAATTACCCTATCACATCACGTTCACATGCTTCTGGCCTTCGACAACAGAATTTTCTAACAGCGTATAATGATTATCAGGACTTCTTTTTTGTTTGTCGGATAGAGGTTTTCAATGCCTAACCTTTTTTACTAACCCTGTGAATGATCACTAAATAATTACTATTGCACCGCGTATCATTCACTCCCAAATAGGCTTTGTAATTATTCTTTGTTTCCGCCACTTGTTTTGGACTGAACAGTTTAAGAGGTTGTCAAAAGTTCTGTTGTGTGCTGTCATAGACAAAAAAAGCGGCGATAACCGCATAGTTGATTTCCACACATTCCGACAAGTTTCCGACATAGGCCGGGACCATACTTCCCGCGACCGGGGACGGCGACAGTGCACATCAGGCATATCGATTTTTTGTCGATATGGATTATAGACATTGCCTCACGCCGCTCGTAGCTGAAAGTATGATCCCGGGAATAAAGTCTTCCGGCGTCGATAAAGGCGTTTGTGTGGTTGCGGCAAATGCACTACGCATACTGCAGTCTTTGCTTATCCCGTACAGATTAGGTCGCATCAGCGAAAACAATAACTCAGCGACAAATCACCGTTGGTTTAGAGGAATGGTTGACACAGCAAAGGCTGTTTTTTTTTGTTATAAACAGTATATTTTGTAAATTGCCTGCAACTGCACTACCGTCTCTTTCCCCGGTGGTGGATTACATAACTCATTCATTCGCGGCAGTCGATGAGTGTCGAATATACATTCAACTCGGGTAACAGGTTGCATTGAGAGGTCCAATACTATTCAAAGAGCTCATGATGCAAATTAACTCCGCGCTGTCATAGCAGTATGTCCAATTTTTTTTTATTTATTATTTTACTTTTGTCTATTTATTCGATTATTTTTATTTGTTAATTAATTAATTTATTCGTTAATTCATTCATTCTTTTATCTATTTTTTTATTTTTTTATAATTGCCCCTATCGCGTAAGGACATGCTGCAAATAAATAAGATTTTAGCAGCTGAACATTTGCTATCGCACCAGGACATGCTGTGATCCATTCCGATTTGGAGAGGTGGTTCCCGAAATCGTAGAAGTAACTTCGGCATGGATCGCGAAGAGACTTCGCGTTCACTGTTGAAGGTTGGTGCGAACTCGGTGTCATATGCTATAACATAGGTGCACCGAGTCTGCGCCAACTCTCAACAGTGAACGCAAAGTCTCTTCACGATCCATGCCGATGTTACGTGTTTCTATCGCATTTGATTTGACCCCTAATAAAAAGCAAATCATTAACAGGACAACTGCTGCCTTAGGAGAAGATGTTGCTAGATCTCGGCTCGAGCTTCATCAGTTGCTGTACCGAATCGTACACTCAATGCCTTGTTTTTTTAAGCACGTGCTGGATTTTGAAGCACAGTATGAGGACGTGCTCTTCTTGCAGCACGCCCACTGGCTGAGCTTGGAAACGCCCAATATGCGAATTGAATGAATATTCGACGCGTATTAAATGCAAAAAATGAGTTAATTCCCCAAGGTTGGACACACACCTCTATACTAACAGATTCCACTGCCATTGGGAGCTCACCCGGATCCGAGAAGTATGTATCAGAAAATTACCAGAAAAAGCAAAGCAGCAATTAGTTAAAAACGAATTGAAACGAATCCAATACGAACTTGTTCCTGGTATCTATTCGCCTTTACTGAACTATTGATTTCATGTCTTAGAAATCTCCAGCTTTTCCTATCTTGCAACCTCGGCATTTTCATGTCTTAGAGTTTCTCGTATAATTAATTTTACTGAGCGGCCGAGGCTGCGACTGTAGTAAATCGTTGGGCTAGCCGATGCGAGTGATCCGCCGTGTCCATTCTCGAGACCAAGCTTGACAAAGAGACTATATGACCTATTACAAATCAGCAAAAGTGACGGCACTGGCAAACACTTCCCCTCTTGGGCTTACTCCACCATCCGCAGTTCGTTATAGCTTGTAACAAGCTAAAATTGAACCTGTTCCCATTCCTCGAAGGGGTAAACGGTATGCTGTTTCGACACATAAACAACTTTAAATGAACTTTCCGAGTAGTAAGGTAGCGATTGTGCTGATTTGAGACATGTAAATTTCAAACTCATGAGTTTTACATGCAAATAAGCTTAGAAGTAATTTTCATTTTATGATGGAGAAATGTGAGAGAATCGGGCCCCCTACCCTAGCATTTACATCATGTCAGTTTCTTTCTCGTTCTCATGATTTTCTCTTGCCATAAAGCGATTCTCTCATAGGGATATATGGTAACCACTACACTTGTCACGCTAATGGTATGCAGCGGCTGAAGCATGACTTCCCAGATGATTTTCTCGCTGACAATGAGTCACTTTTCATCTATCGCAAGTATTTTGCCGGCTTCATTGTACTATGATTCTGATCCCGGCTTTTATTGGCAATAGGACCAACTGCGGATTCCCTGCGTCACATAGCCTTTTTCGTCGCAAGTAGAGACCCGCTCTCTTATTTTTCGCATCATGTCAGCGGGTTAACTCCTATTCAATTCAGAAACAGAAAAATGTGATTTTTTTTGCCAGTACTAGATTTGCCTACAGTGTTCAATGAGCCCCACAAGTTTTCCATGGAATCTCCACTCTGCTGTCCAGGGTAGACGTTTCGGAACAGGGCATATTTGAAAAAATTGGCTCTCTCGAAAATTTTCTCCCTTCTTTTTATTACCTTTTCCATTTGGTAATCACTCACTCACTCATCCCGTTAGCTGGCGGCTGGCGGAGCAGGATGACCTCTCAACCAGTACAGTGCTGTAGGTGCCATAGGAGCTCTTGTGGCCTGAACGATACGCTTCCATTCAGTACGGTTCGCAGCAATTAATCTAGCATTAAGGACACTGCACCGTTGGGACTTCAGATCCGCCTCGACTTGCTTCAACCACGTCTTTTTCGGGGCTGCTCTTTCAACCTTCCACAGTGCAGGGCGCTCTCTCCATAACAATCTGCGCGGAAGTCGGTTTCTTTCCATTCTACATACGTGTCCGAACCATCGCAGCCTTCTCGTTGGAATTTGTTCTTCGAT
This sequence comes from Aplectana chamaeleonis, assembly GCA_029168955.1. NCBI lineage: Eukaryota > Metazoa > Nematoda > Chromadorea > Rhabditida > Cosmocercidae > Aplectana > Aplectana chamaeleonis. The sequence goes on from JAPDOI010000294.1 coordinate 463,922, forward strand.
CGTGGGCTGATGGTCGCAAGTATCTCGGATAACGTCGTTCCGTATTCGATCTCTTAAAGTTATCCCGAGGATTTGCCGCAAACACCGCGTTTGAAAGACCTCCAGTCTGCTCTAATCCGACTTCAGCAACGTCCACGACTCTGACCCGTACTGTAGGATTTTCACTATGACCGCGCGAAACATTCGGATTTTTGTCTTGATTGACACATTACCCTTCTTCCATAGACACCAGCCCAGCAAAGCGAAAGCAGCCGACGCTTGCCCGTTCCTGCACAGTATCTCCGATGTAGCCACTACCTTTCGCTCTTGCACCACCTATTCGAGGTATTTGAACTCCTTGACTTGCTGAAGCTCAGCTCCCTCGAAGAACACAGAAGCACGTGAACCGTCCGACGTCATTACTTTAGTCTTCTCCTCATTAATCCGCAGCCCATACGATTCCGCGATTTGTGCCATATCATTCAACGAAAGCGTGGCTTCCATGTCAGTATCGGTGAACACTGCGCTGTCGTCCGCAAACATCAAATCCGTGACAAAATCGTTATCGCCAAATTGGACCCCTCTTCTATTTTCGAAGGTCTTTCTCGTAATATCATCGACCACGGTATTAAAGAGGAGCGGCGAAATCACATCTCCCTGCCGGACGCCTGCATCGACCCTGATTTCTTCGGATAGCTTGTTTCCGACGCGGACACAGCTAGTCGAGCCTCTATAAATTTCCTGCAGAAGCTTCACCATTTTTCCTAGCATGTGTTCGTATTCCATCGATCTCCATAAGGCGGGCCAGTGCACGCAATGGAATGCCGACTTGAAGTCTATGAAGGTGATAACGACGCGCTTTCCACAGCGGATCCTTTCCTCCATAACTTGACGAAGTGCGAAAATTTGATCGCTGCATCCTCGACCAGGACGAAAACCTGCTTGTCCTTCGCGACAGGTACTCTCCCGATGGCGTTGAAGTCTGGGCTGGATAGTCCTCGTGAAGACTTTACCAACAATCGACAACAGGCTGATCCCGAGATAGTTTTTGCAGTCTCTGGCATCGCCCTTCTTATGGATAGGCACGACAATAGCCTTTTTCCAGGTAGATGGCACGCTCTCTGTCCGCCATATGCGCGTGATTAACTGATGCAACTGACGCAGTAGAACATCTCCTCCTGCCTTGGTGACCTCAGCAGTGACATTGTCAACACCGGACGCCTTTCCATTCTTTAGCAACTTGATTGCCGCTTTCACTTCTTCCGCAGTGGGTTCCGAGTCAAGCGCTGTCTCCTCTGGTACCTCAACTAGTATCGGTTGGGCCAGTGGACCTTGTGGCGCATCGTGAGTATAGAGTTCACTGAAGAACTGCCTCCATCGCAACAGACGCTCATCTGCTGATCGCACAAAAGACCCATCCGTTTTCCTGATGGAATCGCTCATGGGTTTGGTCTTCTTTCTGAGACGGTTGAGTGTACTGTATAATGTGCGATAGTCGTTCCTTCCAACTGCCTCCTCCACTTCGTCTGCTACCTTATTACAGTACGACTCCCGCTCTTCCTTCAACTTTCGACGAAGGTCCTGATACAATTGCCGATACCGTCCAAAGTCCGTTAGTTTCACTTGCTTCCGTTCGTCCACAAGACGGAGAGAATCGTCCGATAACCAAGGCTGCGTTTGCCGGCGAATAACAGGGCAGAGAGGCTCTGCGCATTCAAGAGCGACTTCAACGGTCTGCTTCTCGTGCTCGTCCACAGACAAGGCATCTTCCAGAACCGCGAACCGATTCGACAGCTCGAGTTGGAAGGTTTCTTTTGTTCCTGGCGCCACCAAGTGTGACCAGTCTAGTTTCTTTCTAGGGGCTCCTCACGCCTAGGTCGTCGTAAGCGAAGCTGCATTACTGCACGCAAGAGATAATGGTCGAATCCACAATCAGGCCCTCTCATGGCTCGAACATCTTTCAGTGATGATCTAAAACGTGAGTTTATCAGCACGTAGTGTAAGGTGGCCACATCTCGTCCAGTTGGATTCCTCCATGTTAACTGATGCTTCCTGGGGTGCCGGGATTGACTGTTACCGATGGCAAGCTCGTTGAACGCAGCGAACGAAAGTAGGCGTAGTCCATTATCGTTTATTTCGCCCACGCTGAACCTGCCCAACACTCCTTCCCAGCCTGTTCTGACACTACCGATTCTTGCGTTGAAATCACCCGCTACAATGGTGACATCGGTTTTCGGGATAGTATTCAGCACGTCCTGGAGTTGGGTTCAGAACTCGTCCTTGTCAACGTCAGAACTTGGCTCCGTTGGTGCATAGATGGACACGACATGGGTCTTGATTGTTCCGCTCAAAACAAGAACAGCGATCCTGCCAGAAATAGGCTCAAATGAAACAACGCTTCCAGCTGCGCGACTGCCTAGCATAAATCCAACACCATTGCGATGTCCGTCCTCACCGGAATAGTACAGCACCATCTTTTCGCTACTCTCCGGCACCTGAATGGTCACCGTTCCACATCCGCTCATCCTCAGCTCGGAAAGTGCAGCAATCGATATGTTGGACCTTGACAACTATCTTGCTATTATCTCTTTCTGACCGACGCAGTGTCCCGTTCGCACATTCCATGCTCCAATCCTCAGCTCCTTCTTAGGTGTCACCAGTCGTCCTCCATTTCGGCCAGTAGTATTCTTCTCACCAACACCCTGGATCCCTAGTGTTGGCGCATCGGCTGCCCCGGATGCGGTAGCTTCTTCGTTGTTTCCTAAGTTTCCATGGTTACCACCTAAGTTTTCCAGCCCGTCGGTAGTACGGGGGGCCAACCCTCCTCCTTTCTCATCCGGGCTTGGGACCGGCAATGGCGGAGTTCATTTGGTAATACCAGTCATGGATCAAACGTGATGAACCCACTGCCGCGACTGTCAGCTGTGATTTTACAGGCATTGTCCGCGAAAATTTTAGCATTTTTTCTTTTTGCATTTTGTGACCTTTTGGCCAAATTCTGAACGTATTCGATGTTTCACGCATGAACCCCGCTTAACACCTGAGGCCGGGATAATACTTCTAGCGATGAGCGATACGACGCAATGTTTACCATCCATATCGACACAAAATCTATATGCCTGATGTGCACTGTCGCTGTCGCTGGTAAAAAGTATAATTCCGGCCTAAGGGGCGAATGGACTCCCACCGCTGACAGGCGCTGCAGCATGCAATGGAGGAGAATTGATCATGCGGCGACGCAAGATCGATTCCCCTCCATTGCATGCTGCCGCGTCTTTTAGCGGCGGGAGTCTATTCGGTTTCTAAGGTGTCGTTTATACTTCCGCCGCGGAGCGGCGCGGTAAAGTGCATTTCTGTAATATTGATCGTGCCGCGCCGCCTGATCAATATTACAGAAATGCATTGTGCCGCGCCGCTCGGCGGCGGAAGTATAAAAGACTCCTAAGAGACCGCGTGTCCACACAGCTGACCCACGCCATGAACTCGATTTTTCGTCGCTTCTTCGAAAAAGACAGGTTTACTATCATTGTAACTGGGAGACTCGTAGTGAAGAGATCTCGTTTTACTTGTGTGCACGCATGAGGCCCCTTGAATTCTTCCCATTGCAATTCATTCATAACAAATATCACGATTTTAATACTCACTGTATCGATTGGTCGTGGACAAGCGGCGTTTACAATAGCATTCCTTCGTTTTTAGCACACACTTTTAACACAAAAAGTTTTAAATTATGGTAAGGAATATATACGTGAGCGTTGTGATTAAGGTGGTTGTCAACTCGTCCATCACACACGACCTCTCTTCGCGCGGCGGACAACAATCCTCATGCCTTTTCCACTCCTCCCCAATAATCAGAATCATGCTTTTCAATTGGTAGGCGGATGAGGGGGCAAAACGTTGTACACGTCTAGCGCTTAGCAAGGTGGCCACATTTCAGCAGTAGAAGAAAATGCAGGAATTCTCGCGTAAGATGCCTCTCATCTTCAGAATAATGACCCGCTGAAGTGTTCCATGATTTGTGATATGATTTCCTATTTGGAAAATGGAACAGGAACAGCCTTTTTGCTTGCGTAAATATTCCATAGTCCTCTTGAAGCCAAGTTTTTAATTTAAACTGTAGAATTCGTTGGCGATGTGCACAGTTACTCATGACTTGCGACCGCGTGAGTAGCGGAATCCGCCAGAAATTTCCACAAGCCTGCCGGGTCGTAGTCCATCACGCCACGCCACGACTGGTTCAGGGTAGGTTCACGGCCTTGTCGAGCGGCCGTCAAGCAGGTATTGTTCTAATGAGCCTACCCACGACTGAGATACATCTGACTGGGATATTTGTTGTTCACTATTAGCTCAAGATTGCTTCTAATCGATTCACAGGTCCGAAAAATGCCTTCGCGACGGTCGGTCAACACGCCCGCCGACCGCCAGGGCGGAAGGTCTCATTAGGGCAAACTTTAGGTCACGCCTACAAACTATCGTTATCGGAGCCAAGTTCCGGTCGCCAATTGCGGACTACGGCTGTTGCATCATGCGGCACATGATATCCGCGCTGGGAGAAAGGTGAATCGTGCCGGGACCAAGTTCACAAGTGTCACATGATGAAACAGGCGCAGTCCGCAAATGCGGACCGGACTTTTGCCCCGAGAACGACAATAACTGTCATCTCGCTCACCCTCTGAAGCTCAAACGTCCCGATGTTGATTTTCGATTTCCGTTTATTTTCCCGATATTATGTGCGCCAAAATCATATTCTAAACATAGTTTCTATGTAAACCCAAAAGTAATTTCTGTCGTGAACCCTTCTTCTGAGCAGTTCTAAGACTTGAAGGCTCTAGGGGTTCTGGGCAGTCCGAGCACAGGGGCGAAATTTGAAATTTCCATACAAATATCAAGTAGACCCATTCCTTGTAACACCTGTCAAAAGCGAGCTCTCGAATCCTCCAAACAAGCGTGATATAACAGTAAGCCACCCTGGGCGCCTCCATCAGGAAGCCACTTTGGCACAACCCTTTTATGATCTTCCGAGCTCAACAGTGACGAGATAAGCGACGGTTTTCGTTCGATAGCCCAGTCCCTTCACTCTCAACTTCTCTCTTTACTCAGGTCTGCTCGCATACATTATCTGCAAAAGACGGAAGTTACAAGCTTCGGACAACTCGTCTACCATGTTTCCTTAGCTCAAGTTTTGAGGCACCATAACTCCGTTCCCAGAAGGTCTTGTGCTATTCCTGAGACATCGTTGGAATCTGCATGGGACCGTTTTCAAGATGGGCGGAAAAACAGAAAAACGATTTTAATCATGAGCACTGCCTTTAAAGGCACAGTACACCCTCAGATGTGAATTTTGAGATTTTAGTGTAATTGTGTAGAAAACCCCCTCTGTAGAACACATGCCAAATGCGAGATCTCGATTCTTCCAAATAAGCGAGATATAAGCGACCACCACGGGCTTGACCTCCTTCGCTCACCACCACGGGCCACACTCCTTGCCAGATTTCCGAACTCGATAGCGGCTATATGGATGAATGAATTCTCAACAAGTAGTTGTTTTTCAGTCCACTGCCGGTCTTTTGCGAGTGGAAAGAGATTCAGTCCTTAGACAACTCGTCCACCAAACGTTTACACTGAAAACGCAGGCATTTTCAAAGAGCGGTATATCCGTTCGTAGGGGGTCTGGGACAATTTCAGAGATACCATTGTGATCAGAGAGTGGCTCCCTCCAAGATAAGCATGAAATCTGAAAAATTATTTTTTGGGTGTCCTGTGCTTTTGAAGGCAGGGCTTGCGATGAAATCTATTGTTAGGCTCTCTTTATGAGGAGGTAGATCTGGCCATCACAAAAGTGAAAATAAGCGAAAGGTGCAGGCAAAACGCTCAAATATTCGTTAGAAAGGATAATTGCTGGGTGTCCGCACGCCTCTAATTTACGAGATTTTTCATGTAGGCTTACTTCGCCGTCTCTTGATTAACTTATAAAGATGTTAGTACTTCTTTGGATTTGTCAGCAACTGTTCTAAGAGAGAATAAGAAAACAGCAAAACAAGCACTCATAGTGATTTTCCAAAATGGTGGCGGGCGGACACTCAGTCATAAGTTGTTCCTTCCTTTTTTTCACTTGAAATTTCCGTTAAGTTCCTCATTTGGCTAGGTTTACATTCTCATAAGAGTAAAACATCAACCGTTTACATCATCCTGCCGTTTTAGGCGCTTTAAAACGTTTTTGACCATTTTTTCGTATTGTAAGTGACATATCGCGGCCGACACTTCGTTTTAAAAGCAGCGTACGCGCAAAAACCACATCCAATTTTTTTCACTATTTTGCGCTGGTAGACCTACCAGATTGGAATATTTAGCAAACCGGCCACCCAAAACACTCGAGTTTCGTAGAGAAAATCGTTCAACAATCCTGTAGCTATCAACCTCCTTTTTTGTCCTCTATCCTGTTGTCTAGTATAATACACAAATGTCAGCGTTTTGAACGTCTGAATTGGTTTAGCCCCCTTAAAGCCACAGTCCAACCTCGGAATCGATTTTTCGTTTTTCTGCCTATCTTGGAAGAAATTTCACTGTGATCACAACGGTAGCTCCAGAATAGCCCAGAACTCACTATAAACGGAGTTACGGCTCCTGGAAAGTTTCGATTTTCGACGGCTAAAAGTTCGCGGACGAGTTGTATCAAGCCTGTTTTCTCTCGTTAATCGCCGCCATCGTTCTGAAGCTAGCTACAATATAAATCGAGACCGAAAACAATTAGAAGAACATATATCATGCATAAATTCAGTCGCGCTTCTCTTCCCTATTGAGATCGGAAGCGTGTCGGTGGGCGTAACCCAATTTTTCTTTAATGGGGGCGTGGTCGACTTTTCCTCGCTTATTTGAGCGATTTGAGATTTCGCACTCGGCAGGGTTGCTATACACGGCGACCGGGCTATAATATCAGAAGTTACCCCTGAGGTTGGACTGTGCCTTCAAAGGCACAGAACACCCAGGAAATTATTTCTCTGTTTTCATGCTCCTATTGGAGAAAATCACACGCTGATCACAGCGGTATCTTTGAAACCGTTCAAGAACGCCTAAGAATAGAGTTATGGCTGCTCAAAAAAGCGTGTTATTTAAGGGCGGAAAATTTGTGGACGAGTTGTCTTAGGCTTGTATTTCTTTTCATTCGCAGCCATTCCGCGTGAGCGAGTCAGGGTAAGGACAAATACCGGTAATGGACTAAAGAACGTAGGCTCAGTAGAAACTTATCCATCCGTCCAGCCGATATCGAGGTCGAAAATCCGGAAGGGGTGGGGCCTGTGGTGGTGAATGAAGGGCGCTGGGCCTGCGGTGGCTTATATCTCGCTTATTTGGAAAATTGGGATCTCGCACTTGGCACGTGTTATACAGGAGAGGTCTACTACACAAACAAATGAAAATCACAAAATTCATGCCGCTGAAAACGACCCACCGTTTTTTGGGTTTGAAGCATTGGCTGAACCCGCCTGAGAACATAGGTAGAGTTTATTGGGTCATCAACGCATCATTGTGAAGACATGGAAGATCGGATGCCTCGAATTCTGTCTAAAGAGGTCGGCCTCCCGTCAGCCATGTGGCATCACATGAGAAAAGGAAGTAGTTTATCAACAAATGATGTAACTCCAATGAGTGGAAGTTGATGAATTCAACAAATCATTCATCAGCTTCCACTCATTTGCGCTACATCATTTGTTGATAAGCTACTTTCATTTATCATTTGATGCCACATGGCTGTCGGGAGGCTGACCTCTTTAGACAGAGTTCGAGGCATTCGATCTTCCATATCTTCACAATAATGCGTTGTTGACCCAACAAACTCTACCTATGTTCTCTGGCAGGCCCAAGCATTGATTCAAACCAGAAAACCGTGAGTGGTTACCAGCGATGCCTTTAACTTCTTAGATTGCATAATTCTTTTCCCCTTTCTGTTGTCGAAATTTATCTAGAAATAAAAAGCTTTCAACACACGTTCTAGCGGATCTCTCGAGATGAAGTGTATAGAATTTCGGATTTCTCCGGCCTGTCGGAGCCTATCGTGCCTTTTCTGTTTCTCGTGCTAGATGATCGACTCTCTCTGAGATAGCTCTGAAACTTTCAGTTTTTCAAATATTCTCCCCATTTCGAACTACGGGACATTCGGTTTTCGAATATATACTGGACTTCTTACGACGTTTCGAATCCACTGTGGACTTCCTTCCCGTTTTCCACCCCTCTATGTTGAGTCGAATATTCCACCTGGAGTGACCACCTGGCATGTGTTCTGAGAAAGAGCAGGGTATTCTTCCATTTACATGCTATTCGGCACTAGGCGTTATCACTGATCTACAGAGTACTTCGCCCATTCCTCCGATCCTCTTTCTTTTCGACAGTCCAGTGAGAGATCCATAATTCTAGATTCGTTCATATTGAGATGGACAAGTTCACGCTTGACCTGTCTGTCAATGTTGGTGTTGATGATGATAATGGCGTTGGCGGCTTCATGGCGATTTTCATCCACTAATGTACGTAGTAGAATGCCGAGGCGTCCCCCTCGAACCTCGCAATGCATTATGCGCGTCCTCTTTTCAGAATCGCGACATAATTGCTAGGATTCAATGCTACGGCCATATGGATACAATATGTGAACCTGAAAGTGCGTACGCGTCTGCGTTTGTCTAGTATTCTCAGCAACATTACCTGTATTCAGTTTTTCTCACATCATCAACAGGGCTTCATTCAAGACTAGTTATTTGAAAATTAACGACATGCTTATCTACATTCATAGTTTTCCCAGACATTTCAAATGCGTTGTGATAGCAATCAAGCTTCCTCTATAGACCATCATATAAAATCTTCTTCCATTTTTTTCATGTCGATAGTTAAAGGCATCGCGCAGAAAACCACTCACCGTTTTTTTTGTTCAAATGTTTTTCCGGGCCCACCTAAGAACGTAGGGAGAGCTTGTCCGGTTAAAAACGCCTTATCGTGAGGATATATGAGATCGAATGTCTGAAATTCCGTCAAAAGAGGCCGGCCGTCCGTCAGTCATCTGGCACAATTTGCTGTCGGCCATCATATAAGTAAATGATCAAAAGTTGATACAGTACAACAGAGGAGAAGTTGATGAAACATACTATACGATTACGTGAAGGATGACTTTTATACACGCATCGATTAACCTTTCCTTCTCCACAAATCATCTGAGAGAAGGATAAACTCCATTCGATAGTGAGATCGTAGGTCAAAACAGCGATCCTTAACGATCGACTCTTCCTTTCTCGAAAGTCGATCAAGAGATTTTCGGTCCGAAAAAGTAGTTAGCTGTCATTATATATGGAAAACTCAAAAACGAAATCCATCGTGAACGATGCCTTTAAAGACAGTGTTCACGATAAATCGTGGATGTTCAGCTTGTTACATATTATGACAGGTCAGCTTACTGTGGCAGCAGCGTCAAGAAGAACTGCACGAAGTGACGAGAAAGCTTTTTTTTCACTCCTAAGCAGGACCTCTTTTGTGACGTCATATCTTTGAGAATGTAGGGATTGACCGGTGTGAAGGAATGAAGTCTTTCCATGTGATAACGTGATCCATCTTATCAACTGCTACTTATCATAGCCAATATCTTTACTTGCCGGCTGTTTACATGCTCAAGCTTCTTCAGAAAGGATTAGTTTGGGAGGGGGGGGGGGGGGAGTGGTCCAATGGGCTGACAGGCCCACGCGATTTTTACCCACTTCCCGATGGTTTTTCCTGATTCTTTCTCCATTTTTTTTTCACCGTTATTTCCCAAAGCTCAAGTTTCTGTAAAAAAAACGAGAGATTTTTTCGTCGTGAACACTACCTTTACAGGCAGCATACACGCTCGTAAACCTGGTTGAGACTGTTGGAAGATTGCCTAACTAGTGAACAACACATGTCACTGACGGCGAAGATGGCCCAGAATCCCTGCGTTGGAGGAAAGTGGCATATACAGGGGGCGTGAAAATACAGGGCGGGCCAACTTCTAACTCATGTACAGGCGTTGTGGGTTGTTTTTGAAACTTCAAAATGCATAGGCGTTGTAATCTGGGCCATAGCATTTTATTTCCGTGGTTATCTCACTCACGTTTACGAGCGTGTATGCTGCCTTTAAGAGCCGACACAGTACCAAGTGTTTGTGATTGGTTTTCGGTTTGCTCGTGGAGCATGATTTGACATGTGCATACAGATAAGTTTATGCGTTTGTATGTCAGGGAGTCAATTTCAGATACATTTCCGTGATGTATGCTAAACTTGCCATTTATTTAAAGCCAGTAAGTACTTCATGCATAGCAATAAATTATAACATAATAGTTAGCTTGGTAATAGTACCGGGAACCACCCCTCCTCCCGCCCATCCGATTGTTTCTCGAAGTTCCTGCAAGTTTTTCGTCTTTCTTTCTCCAAAACTCGTTTACTGTTCAGCGCTAAATTACTAAACTTTTGTATCAGAATCGAGTATATCCCAGCTGTAAGAAAACGAAATAGATTCATGACATTTCATTTCTGTATTCTTTTGAAATAGTTTCCAGAGCTTAAACTAATGAAGAGCCTTTCGAAAATCGGCATAGATTTTCAGTTTCGTGATCCGTCTTCTTGAGGTGGTATTATTGAAGCAGTGTTTACGTTGGTGATGGCCTTGAGTCTTTTAAAAGGCAGTGTTAACGATAAGAACCGCATTCTAGTTTTCGATGTTTTTGGGTAAGTAAGTCAATTAAGTGGAGGTTAATAGGAAAAACTCTCCACAGAACGCTCAAATACCGGAGAAAAACTGTTAAGAGAAATCTCTGGAGAATTTAATAATGTCAGTTTGATGAGTTTCGGGAGACTGCAGACAAAGCGTCAAACCTGACGTCGGGAATGTTTTGCGCTTCAAAATTTTTAGGTAGGTGACTTTGTTTTCTGGTTCTTATACCAGAAACTCCTTAAAGCCACAGTCCAAGCTCAGAACCGATTTTTTTGTATTTTAGCCTGTCTTGGAGAACATTTTACGCTGGTCACAATGGTGTCTCCAGAATCGCTCAGAACTCACTACGAACTGAGTTACGGCTCCTCAAAAATTTTGAATTTGAACTGGTAGAAGTTCGCGGACGAGTTGTCTCGAGCCTGTATTTTCTCGTTATTCGCAGCCATCATTCTGAATAAGGTCACAATATGAAGCCAGACCGAAAACAAAAGGAAGAACATAGATTTTGAACAAAACCATTCGCGCGTCTCTTCCCAATTGAGATCGGAAACCTGCCAGTGGGCGTTGCCCATTTTTCCTTTCAAGGGGGCGTGGCCGACTTTTTCCTAGCTTTTTCTCGCTTATTTGAGCGAAGTGAGAATTCGCGCTTGGCAGGGTTGCTAAAGACGGCGACCACACCAAAATATCAAAAATTACCTCTGAGGTTGGACTGTGCCTTTAAAGGCAGCATACACGCTCGCAAACATGGTCGAGATATCAGCATAAATAGGCCCGCACGGCCCATACCATGTCTTAAACAACGTTTGAAGCACTGAAAACCATCCAGGATGACAATATTTGAGCAATCCTGTCACTCACGCCCGTATTTTCACACCCCTTCTAGTAACAGAATGAAAAGTTAAACTTGAGAAAATACGTGATAATTGGGAGTGATAGCACTCTCAAATGGGAGTGCACGAGAGAAACAGCTGGATTTACCTGGATATTACCTGTCTAAACACCCTCAAACTCTCATCCACTTTCGAGAATGCCGCTCTACTCTGGATGGCTTTTGAAAATGGAGGATTTCATCAGTGCACAAACATGTAATATCCAGGTAAATCGAGCTGTATCTCTCGTGCACTCCCTTTTGATAGTGCTATCACTCTCAATAATCGCATGTTCTCTCATGTTAACCTTTTCATTCTGTTACTCGCAAGGGGTGCGAAAATACGGGCGTGCGAGACATGATTGCTCAAAAATTGTCATCCTGGATGGTTTTCAGCGCTTCAAACGTTGTTTACGACATGGTATGGGCCGTGCGGGCCTATCTATGCTGAAATCTTGACCATGGTTGCGAGCGTGTATGCTGCCTTTAAGAATAAGATGGGCCGATAAACATGCTGAGGTGTTGGAGCCTTTCGTGATAAAGAATGTTCAGAAATTCGGTGCCTCTTCCTCAGAAGAAACAAACGCAAGGCAACTGCTATATGACGTGGACGGGGTCATCCAATGGGTTGGCTGGTCCACAAGATTTTCATCACCTTCCTGGCCGTTTATCGTCGTACTTCCGTCCTCACTCTTTTTAGAGAGACCCAAAGCCTACGTTTTTAACAAAAAAAAAGGGTAGCTTTTTCATCGTGAACACTGCCTTCAAGGAAAGTAAACAAGGAAGAACGATGAGAAAAGGCTAGGAAGTAGGTGAAATTCGCGTGGATCAACCTACTCATTACACTATGTAACACCACTTCTGTTACTAATTTCTAAGCGTTCTATTTCGATTATTTATGTCCAAAGTATGTGAAAAAAATGACTTCAGTGGGAACAAACTCCGCTTAAAGGCAGCGTCCGCGCAGAAAACCGCACTTGGTTTTTTCATATCAATCCAATGTTTGAACCCAGTGGAGATAGTTGGCAAAGCTTGAGACCTCAAAGCTGGGTACTCGTAATGCTACAGCCTTTCGAAAACCGCTCCGTGGTCTGAAAAGGCGTTTTCCCGGTCGATCATCTAGCACAAGGAGCAGAAGCGCCACAACAGGCCCCGGCAAATCCCAATGTCCATAATCTTTATTTCGAGAAATTCTCGCGTTCAAACGTGTGTATCGGAAGCTTCTTATTTTAATAGGATTCCTGACACTAAAAAGGCCAAAAGAAATAATCAATTTAAGAAGTTACAGGGGCTAAACACTTTCAGACGTCCAGCATTTCCGACAATTGTGTATTACACAAGACACACCGGACAGACGTTGAAAAAAGGAAGGTGAATGCTTCAGGATTTTCAAACGAATTTCTCTCCAGAATTTGAGTGTTTTGGGTGGTCTTTTTGCGATATATCACAACCTGGTGAGGTTACCTGCTCAAAATAGTGAAAAACTTGAACACGATTTTTTGCGCGTACACTGCCTTTAAGCTAGAACAGTACGAAGAAAACCCGTTTTTCGCGAAATAGAAAGATTTTTATTCATTTTCGGCATTATGGTCAGGTAAAAACAAAAAATACACAAGGAATAGACAAACACAATTGGAAACCACTCATCAGGGTTCAGAAATGTGTAGATTTTCCGGCTTTACGATTGTAATGTGAATCATTCTCTCGATGTTGCCCCCAAATGTATGTAGTAGTTCCCCCTCATGGTTTCGTTACTCTTCTTGGTAACGATTCTGTCCAAGGATAAAGTCAGGGCTGGTATATTCATCGGACCACAGAGCAAGAGGATCATAAAATGTCAGGATTCCGCAAAGCTGTTGAACAGGACTGAGAGAACGGCTTGGAGCAGTTTCGTTGCAGTTGTGCACGGCTTCTAGGTGATCACAAAGCTGAAAACTATGTGAGGTTGATGCACTCTCGTAAAGAATCACGCAAAAATGGGATGCAGAATGTCTCTTAAAGTCCATATCATTGATTCGCACCTTGACAAATTCAACGAGCAAGGCGAGCCCTTTCATCAAAATATATTGGATTTTGAACGTCGTTACCAAGGACAGTATAACGAAACCATGATGGGGGACTACAATTGGGTGCAACATCGAGAGAGTGATTCACTGTACAATCGTAAATTCAGAAAATCAACAAATTTTCGAACCTTGTTGAGTGGTTTTCGACTGTGTTTGTCTATTCCTTGTGCATTTTTTTTGTTTTTACCTGATCATAGTGCCGAAAATGTTCTAAAATCTTTCTACTTTCACAACAAAAAACGAGTTTTCTTCGTGCTATCGTCGTGTAAGCAAAGTTTGTTCTTATAGTAGTCATTTTTCACATACATTGGATATGAACAATTGAAATATAACACTTAGAAGCCAGGAACAAGTATTGTCTCACATAAACACGCAATTCTCCAAATTTCGTTGTCCTAGTCACAAAAGCGAAGTTTTCCATGGATAACAGCGATTACCTGTCTGTTCTAGACCTAACGGGTTAGGAAAACACAATTTTAACCCAGGAACAGGAAAAAGAGAAAATTTGATACATAGTGTCATCAGTTGTGAGTCCGAAGGAACAGCTACCAACTAAAGTTTGGAACACGCTTTGCTTTGAATGACGGTAACATTCGAACATGCGCACTGAACCTACTTATTTTTCAAAAGCTTTTAGTTGGAGAAATCCAGGAACCATTTCAGATGCTTGAAGTTTAGAACTCCAAGCTGCACCAGGCACACAAAATAGGCGTAATTGAATTCCAGGGTTTTATATTTTTTTCTCCGAAAATTGAGTGTCTGATGAACAAGACTTTCCGCTGTTCTGTTTCGTTGACTCCCCTGCGCGAAAACATTGAAAATCTATTTCCACAGCTTGGGGCCGCACTCATAGACCATAAACCGATGTGTTGGTAGTATGTTTTATTGGACTCCCAGCACCTTCTTGCACGTAAAAACAGTGTTCACGGCGAAAAGTTGCCTGTCTACAGGCAAAACGTAAGCTTCGGGTCCTTTTCAAAACAGAAAGAACGGATGTAGGACAGAAAACGGTCAGGAAGAGTGTGAAAAGCTCTTGGAACAGCGACCCCATCGAATCACTCTGAGAAAATCCCCCGCGATCGTTCACGGATAGAATCCACTCGGTTTCTGGTAGGGGCCGAGAGGATATGTACTGGCTTAGGGCTATCGCGGAACGTTCGCGAGATTCTGCCAGTCTCAAATCGAAAGCGTACCGCGTTCGTTCATCGATGCTCCAGCCATGCCCCATCGCGGAACCACAAGGAATCGAGCCCGGGGCTGACGCGGAACAATCGCGAGATTCTGCCAGTACTAACCTAAGGGTGAATCGCGTCAACACATCCACGTATTTGGGGAGATCATTCGCGGAACAGCGACGAACTGAGGCCGGAACTATCGTGGGACGATCGCGAGATTCGGCCAGCCTCCACCCCTGATCGTTCCGCATCCATGCCCTCTCGATGTTTCACCCGAGCGAGTGTTGCCTATCAGATCAACACGAAGCTATAAGGTATTGCCCGTGCCGTATTTTGCACTGCTTTACAAATCTGCACAGCATGAGAGCGCGGAACCGCGGGGAAACGATCACTGTACCATCGCGGATCGCGAGTTCATCACGGTACTAGCGCGGTAAGCTTGGTAACGATCGCGGCACCACCACGGTACAAGCAAGAAAATGTCAACGGAATGATCGATTGGATAACTATCGCGGAACGGACTCGGAACGCGGGATGAGGGGGAGACGAACACGGTACCATCGCGGATCGCGGAAGCATCACGGTACTAGCGAGAAGGATTCTCTCAGAGCACCCCCGCCCGACTCATATAACAATTATCTTTTCAGCAGTGGAACTGTTGTCGAACTTTTTTTTCCGCGTGACATTATCACATCCAATCATGTGCATGGCCCATTTTATTATCAAAGAGTTTTCGGGGCAAGAATCAGATAACAAAATAACTTTTCTTTGAACTTTGAAACGCAAAACTATCTCCGAAGTTAGGTTTGACGCTTTGTCTGCACTCCCACAAACAGGCGTAAGCATATATTTCAGAGGTTTCTTTGAACAGTTTTTCTCAGACGATTTTAAATTGCCACCGGCACAAAATTCTCACGGTAAACAAAATTGATGATACCCAATTGATAAAGGGTAGGGTATAAAAGAAATTGAGAGCGGTGTGTTTTCATTCACACACAGTCATTCTCCGGAGGTGAGCGGCTGAAGCTGAACACACTAGGGATTAGGGAAACAGCCTCAAAGGTGATAAATATAACACGATATTGGGGCCTACTGATGGAAAAACTCTGGCAAGAAAAATTACTTCACTTCCGTGAGAATTTTGTGCCGGTGGCAAATTATAATCCTGTGTTTTTCTCCACTACTTGACAGTTTTGTGGGGACTTTTCCCTATTAACCTCTTCTTCTCGGTCTTACCTAAACAAAAACATTGGAAACTAGAATACGGTTTTTTTTATCGCGAACTTTACCTCCAACCTTCCACCTCATCATTCTGGTACCCGTTGACCCATGGGTTTATCGTTGATGAATTTGACCTCTGCTGTTGTTCGAGGAGAAAGTGGGTGAATTTTTTTCGTTCGTTCTGGGAGATTTTGTATCCTCCATTCCGACAAATTGATACATGGGCTCGCAACTACAACTTAATTTTAGAGTTCAAAGGCTAAGTTTCTGGTTAAGAAGAGCCTAGCATTGGCGAATTTCGTCCGAATGAGACTGGCCGTGCAGAAACATATTAAACATATTGCCGCCCCATGATTCCTAGTTCAGCCAGAAAACGAGGACTCGTTATTAGCGGCCGAAACCACGCTGACCGGTGGCGTCGCGAACACCGCACGTTCTGCCGCAAATGAATGGGAGCAGTTCACTCGCTGGACTAGAATTGATGGAGGGGACTGTATAATATGTTATGTTGACACGTATTTTATAAGTTTCAATCAATACGATCGGTTGGTCGTGTTGTACTCTGAGAAGTCATGGAAAGGAACAATCACATCTAAAAGGTCATCATTCATCAGAAAATTGAGGTCCTTGATGGTCCTCGTTGCAAAAAGTACACGAACCAGATTACGATAGCAATCTTCTTTGTGAGGGTTGAACAGTCTTCAGCGCGCTTCCATGTGGAAAACATGTCATGCAGCCAATACTGTCGAGTTCCCACGACGGAAATTTTCCCCACCAATTCCAACCGATTTTACAGCACTTTTAGTGTTGCTGGTATGTCATGAAACTAGTGTAGTGAGTCATTCACGACGGTTTTGTTTCTTGTTGCGACGTGTATGGCAGCATCAACTCTGCAGCGCGTACATGGTACTATGGGTGTGGAGCTGGGATGTTGTTTTTCATCGTACCGGGCCATCCCCGTGATCATCTCCCCCAGTCAGCCCCTCCACTCCTGAACCCGGTCGGCTCCATGCGTTTTTGGCGCTGTTTTATCGTTCCGTTCACACAGCACCACAGCGCACCAGTCAGCATCGGAAACGAGACATTGTTGGCCCTTCGATTGCCGGTCGGCAGGTCTTTATCAGTTTTGGGCTTAAAATCGATTCCGTCTAACACGCATTTTCGCTTTTTTTGTATAATGTCCTGACTGGCGTTGTGCCATGAAAAGCCGCCCGAAATCCCGGACACTACGTGCCCACCGCTGTCTCGTTGACGACCAATCTCGGTCCTAAATTATGTTCCCATTAGGTATTCGAATAAATCAATTCGCTTTTTCAGAAACTTCACTACTTCTCAGTCTAGTATGTACTCGAGATCCACTTCTCCCTAGAACTCTAGACTTCCTTCATCTACGCTCTGTTGATGTCAGAAACATATCGAACCAATTTTTCTATAGGCTCCTTTTCATCTAGCATTGGCTAAAAAAGAAGAAGTAGCACCTCTCATACTACTCTTTTTCTCAAAAACAGTGCATCCATATGCTGTGTTCAGAAACATTTGAATCAATTCCATACTAAGTTATCTGCATGTAAGAGTTGCGTTTAAAGAGTTGAAACCTTGAGCTCTTCGAGGTGGAGAGAGCAGACCCAGAGGTGAAGGTTTTTAGGATGCTCGAGCGCAAAAAGTTTCCCTCCGAATCAGTCCTTCCAGAGATAGATAATTTCTTCACCTTCTTTTTTGCATTCAATAATTTTTTTATTCTTACCTATTCATTTGAAAAAAAATTCGTTCAATTGATATGTGCCTTGTGTATTTTACATATTCTTCCATAGAATGGGCTCTTGAAGTAATATAGAGTGCTTTGATCTATTGCTCTAATTGTTTTGTGATATTCCAAAAGGTTTTCAGAAAATACCGGTTTAAAACACGTAACATTCCTGCTGGTGAAAATATGCCCGTGGCAACGGTTTTGTTCGGAATATTTGTAAAACTCTGCGTTGAATAGCGTTTTCCGCAAAAAAAATCTGATTTCTCAGCTGATTCCATTTTATGAAATTAATTGTTTGCTCAATGCTGGCTTTGTTGTCTTGAAGATGGACCTTTGGCGGAGTTTGTTTTCGAGATCTCTGTGAATTTCGGCGTCGAATGTTATACGGGGTTCAGGCATCTGCTAGCTCCACAATCTGACTAGGTCGGTTGAGACAAGCCCATAGTGGCCTCGACCAAATGTCTGCGTCTCTCATTTTCATCATAGGAGCGAAATAACCCGTGGAGATAACAATGGAGCTCATCTCAAACGTACCGGCTAGCTTGTGGAGCAAGTATAGGCAGGATCCCAATTTATTATTCGACGCAGAATAGCGGAGATTCCGGAAAGTTACATCTAATCAAAAATCAATTTTCAAATACATATAAGACACTTATCAGCCAAAAACGTCTGATTTATCAACAAATTTGGGATTACTCAACTTGGATATAATTTATTGACGACAACACACCATTTGACGCTTCAAAAAAGTACTCTTGCGAGAAATCTCCCATTACATTTCTGAGCCAACCGCCCATATCCTCGAGGCATGATAGATGCGGAACCGTAATTCTAGCCAGACCTTGTCAGTGGATATCGGGTTCACGGTGTACCTCCCAAGCCGGTTTTTTTGCGAAAAAAAATCGAATGTTTTTAATTACTGAGGAAAAAACTCGAAAAGCAAAAACACGGGAAAACAATTAGAATTATATACATTATAGTTGTGCCCTGGACGAAAAGACCGAATATCGAATAGATTCGAATGACCCCCTTTTTAACGTCCGATTTTTGAATAGACTCGATTACACCTTTTCTTGAAATCCGATTTCAGAATACATTCGAATGACCTTTCTTGAGGTCCTGATTTCGAGTATATTCGAATGACCCCTTTTTTCGAGCTCCGAATTTCAAATAGATTCGAACAAATTTGATTCGAATATATTCGAATAATTTTTCGAATAATATCAAATCGACAAACCGAAAACAACCCAGTTGAGCAGTCAATGTATTCTCTATTTCGGAGCGAATCTTACTGCCATTGATCGTGAGCGTGTGCGGGCGTATGCTACGTCCCCTTCGCCTCACACTTTCCCGCCATGCGGTCCCAAAACTTGAATGTGGCTTGTTGCAATGGACCACGGACTTTACGATTTCTGGTGATAAGTTGTCGGTGCTTTCAATCGTTGCCTTAAAAGATTTTTCATTTTTTTCATCTTTACACAACATCTTAACAAATTCGGCTCTGCCAGGAAGTCAACCCTTCGTTTCAGCTAATGACATCGACATAGAAATCATTATGGAATACTGCCTTTCATGACAGCTATAAAAATTTTTTTAGTTAAAAAAGCAGGACAAAGTATTTGCAGAATTGGTCAACTTCCTGTCCCAATTATTACCACCAGCCCACCATCCGAGGATTAGGGAACCGATTTATACGAGTTCTCAACTGGTTCATATGTCTAAAGAAAGGGCTTTGTATATTTGGTTTTGTAATCTTGGAACTTGCAGGAATCGGCATGCCTCTGGAAGGATTTTTCGCAATTTTGGCATTTTAAAGGGTAAGAACTTTATGATTAAAAAAACTATGGGATGTTCTAGAACAACTTAGAAGTTGAGCATGCTCCTCTGATTCCCTAGTCAAAATATTATAGGTTACAGATTCATTAGGTACAATTTAACATGAAATGAGTTGGAACTACTCCAAACAATCATTTGTTGCAGCGGTGGCGAACACAGAAACTGCCTTGAGGACGCACACCAGACCATGTTGTTTTACATCATTTTGCACGCGGCGAGGCGCCCAGTGATTTCGAAACTCTGAGTGATCTTGCCTTCAATGGAGTACACGGCCAGTAACTGTACACCTTGAATAGCGACGACGGGGCAGATTTATTCAAAACTATTCCAAAGTATAACTATTCGAATGTTCATTAGAATAGTTGACCCTGTTTTTTGAGGTCAAATTTTTGAATAGATTCGAATGACCTCTTTTTTTAAGGTCCGATTCTCGAATAGTATTCGAATGGTGCGATTTTAGAAATTCCGATAATTATTGCGTATTCGAATAGCAATTATACGATTAATCATTGGGAAAAACCGACAATAGCTTCGATTGACCGGTAACTCTGCCTAAATGTTGTGTGCCGCCAACTTAGAGTCCTCGCATTCAATTTGTCTAATGCATGGACGGATTTGCGACGGAAGATCACCGCGCGCGATCGAAACCGTGTTGACCGGTTGTGCCACCAACGCCGCACGGCCAGCTGCAATCGTCGGGCCTGGTTCATTCACCAGACTAAATTCGATACTCAGACGGTGTTCGTTTTCAGGGCAGGGTTCGCGATTAAAGCAATTATTGAGCTCTCTCCATGAGAATGTAGATTTTGTCATCACAAAAGCTAAAATAAGTGAAAAAAGTGAAAATCTGCGGAAAAAAAAACTCCCAAACAATGTAGAATGTTTAACTACAGGTGTCCACACGCCCCCAATTAACGAGATTTCAGTTATGCTCATTTATCCGTAATTTACTTTGCTGTTAAAGGCAGTGTTCACGATGGATCTCGTCTTCTAGTTTTCAGTGTGAAACACCACACTGGTAGATGCTGGAGAGGATAGGGTCAAAGAAAGCAGAGAAAACGGGCCAGAAATCGATAAAAAACGGCCGCGAAAGAAGATTTCGTTAGCCCAGTACGCCTGCTTAGCCCGTCCCGCCCCGTTCTGACGAGCTTGTGGCGCCGCTGACGTTTTCGATGGCGAATTGCCAAGCAACTCCGCCATGTCCAGCCTGATCGATTCGCGCACATTTCCCTATTAGCGCGCGTTTTTTCTCCGACTCTTAACTTATTTTCACTCTTGTGATGTACAGATCCACCTTTTCATGAAGGCAGTACAGCAACCGTCTTTATCGCGAACCCTGCCTTTAAGTACAATTTGTATATAAAAGTCTATCATAAGTCGGCCTACATATGAATTCGTGGCTGCAATAATGTTTTGCCGTTAGTGATATACGGGAACTGCGGGATACAAGGAGGGTAATTCTTAGCTCCCCAAATTGGAAATCCAAAAAGAAGATTTAAAGAATAAACATCTCAATACTCGCCTATTCTACATTTGCATTTTAATATTTACTCAAATTGTATGCATTTTTCTACTTTTACACACATTGTACGTAAAGTCTGTCGAATGAGACTGTCCGCCCACGAGGTCGGCGTGCGTATCGAGAGGCCGTTGCGAAGGGATTTTTCAGACCTGTAAATCGATTAGCATGATTCTAGGGCGCATACTGAATAATATGCCAGTCAGCTGTCTGCAATGGTGGAAGGGCTCGTCCGAAAAATGCCTCCCCAAGGACCGTTCGACAAGCTCTCCGACCGCGTGGCCGGACAGTCTCATTCGGACATGATTTACATGTACTCCATTCCGAAGCAGAATTTAGTCTGTTCGGATGGTTTACACACCCGAAAAGCAATGTCGTACAAGCTTCCTAGTGTTGGTGCTATCATAGAAGGTGGGGGGGGGGCACTCAGGATTCGAAACAAAATCTGATTGAATGACGGCTTGAAGACGTTACTCGTCGAAGTATCTGTTTGGAATTTCCAAAACAACACTGATTGACAATTATCTTGGGTCCCCCCCCCCCCCCGTCTAGGATAGTTGAACCCCCGCCTTGTCTGCAGCTGATCAGGTGCACTTTTTTCCGTTTCCTTTTGTACTTTTTTGCTTCAGGTCTATATCGAGTTTGAATCTCATTTGTTTTGTTCGAAAGTAATCTTTGCTTCAGTTTTTTTATTCTACACTTTTTTTGAAAGGCATCGTTTGCGCTGAAAACCACTCTCCATTTTTCAGGCTTAATTTCATGAATGAGCGAATACACCACACCGGAGAACTTCGGCGCGTCAAAAACGTAGGATCAAGAGGTTGGAAGTGGTTAACGACGAGGATCCGCCACCAGTTCTCAAGTGTGATCCAGCACTTTTTTATAGAGAATGTTAATGCGACCATCAAGCAACATGAAAAACAGTTACGGTACAAACTCTTCACGCAGAAAAACTTCGAAAATGACAGTGACGAGGCGTCCAAATGCAGAAAAACTCAAAAACGGTTTTGGCACGAAACTCAAATTCATATTTACAATCTGTTCCGACTGAATTTTATCTACAAGCGAAGGCTTCTCATGGCCCCTTTGATATTTTCGTACACTAGAGAGGCCAACCTACACAAAAACGTGAAAAAATGTGCGGTTTTCTGCGCGTACGATGCATTCATCGTAGCTGGAAAAAATCAACATTTTGTGTGCAAATGCGATTTTTTTGTGAATGTCCTCGAATGCCTTCAAATCTTCTGTGAGAAGTATGTATTACACAGTCATTATTCTTTCTGTGTAGTTCCGAGTGTTTCTAGTCGAATGTAATTGTTGGATTTACTTTTTTTCTCGCTCTCCTCTCTTTTTCAAATCCTTTTGTTTATGTTTCTTTCCAGGTACTGCCGGTTTGGGGGATTGGCTCATGATTTGAATAATTGTTGTTTTTCCAGAAATTTTTGCGTTTTTAATTTTAAAAAAAACTATTGGGGTGATCGAAAGACGTAGTTAAGGATATTTTTCTTCTCAGTTTTGAATAGAACTTCAGGCGTGTGTTCCAATATGAGTGTATGGTTCACAAAGCGCCGCTCACTGAGCACGCAGCTGACCCACAGCGATCATTTAGAAGAAGCTTGACATTTTCGCACACAAAACTTGCTGCGTTCCTGCTTTAATAATATGAGTAAGTAGGATAATGTTTTACCACAAACAGAAGATTCCTGCCTGGTCTGCTAACATAACTCACCTATTTGCTCAGATCTTTTCTTCGTGAAAGACGTATGAAAACGTTTTTATAAACATCGGAACGATCTAATTTAGCGGTCTTTTTCTGTGAAAATTTTCTGAAAGCTCCCAAGTCAATGTCATTTTGATACTTGTTTGTCAGTGGGAGCCAAAATCACGGCAGCTGCGCGTAACTAGTTAAAAGCAGCAGATTCCGTTTTAAAATGTGTTCCTCAAAAGGTTCCGAGGTAAGAGAGGTGCATATTCAGAATCGTCATTCCGAGACGGCTGCGTTACTTTATTTCCGATCTGTTCCGTTTTCAGCTTTAGCTTAAGCCTGTCAAAACTTGCCCGAACACGTCACCAGAATTCACCTCAAAAACACCAGCAGCCTTTCTAACAAGTTAACCTTTGACATATCGCAACAAATCACGAAATCGGAACAGATCGGAAATAACTCTACGCCCCCTTCGGGGACGCGTGCTCAACCCAGTTTCCTGAAGCAATAGCAATTTGGAACAAAGCTCACCTACTGAAAGTAGCGTGTGATAATTATACTAGGTTAGAAGCAGACGAGGAAAAATACTGAAGAAAACTGACCTCATTAGTAGATGTGGGGCGAGATGAGGGAGCTCATGCAGAATAGCGTTTTGCGTACTTCAAGCATGCGTCCGCAACTTGCACAAACTACATAATTTTGGCTCCAATATAGAATGCTTCTACATATGTGTATATCATGCGTATTGTTAAACATTTGGAGCAAATCTTTTCCGGAGTTTTCGTCGAAGAAAATCGGATACATCTAGAAGTACCTGGGGGCAGACACACTACTATGTATGTATGCATATTACACATAGTGATGACAGAAAACTGTACTCCTCGCATATTTTAATTTTCAATGAATCTAATATGAGTGGGAGTGAGGTTCAACTTGATGAGATACCATTAATAGAAACCTAAAAATTGCTACAGTTTACCGCAATGTTAAAAGGACATGATGCGGTTGCGGTCACACACTAAAACTACGGGGGAAGACGCCTAATTTTATAATCGATCTACAGCACAGCTGATTTTCTCTGTAAGTTACGGCTCTCTTGTTTGTTTCATTAATTCTGTTTCTAACTGTTTAAATATTGCGAATAGGTTCTATTCTTTGTGCGTGAGGGAAATTAGCCGTTTGTTCTGGCTTCGAAGTGTTCTTTTTTTTCGAAATTCTGTTCTGAAATCGAAAAAAAGGCAAGTTCCTCTCGCACACCAAGAAAATCCGCTATTCGTAATATTATAAGAGTCAGAAACAAAAGTAATGCCGAAGTAAACGGGAAAAAGAAGAAAAACGGTAACTCACCCCAAAAATCAACTGTGCTGTCGATCGATAATGAAATTCCACCGTAGTTTTAGTGTCTAACCGCAACCGCACCTTGTCCTTTTAACATTGCGGTGAACTGTACAGGTTTCAAGATCCGCTCGCTGATTTTGATCAACTTTACTCTAGTTCTCCCCAAATACTGCTTGTATTTTAGGGTATGACATGATCGAGGAAATTACTTAAAGGCAGTGTTCACGATGGAAATCGTTTTTCTGTTTCTCCGCCTGTCTTGAAAACGGCTCCATGCTGATTTCAATGATGTCTCTGTAATCGTACAAGACCTTCTGGAAATGGAGTTATGGTCTCTCAAAGATTGAGCTAAGGAAACATGATGGACGAGTTGTCCGAGGCTTGTAACTTCCGTCTTTTGCAGCCGATGTATGCGAGCTGACCTGAGTAAAGAGAGAACTTGAGAATGAAGGGAAGAACGGGGCTAATGATCGGAAATCATCTCTCATCTCACAATCTCGAGCATTCATTTGTTCACGTCGGTGGGCGTGGAAAGTGCATCTGGGTGTGACGAGCTGATGGGTGTCCAACTTTGGGGCCGTAGGGGACCGTTCCAAGCTCATTCTTCTTAGTTTTTTTCAACGTTAGGGTTGCCCTAGGCACCGCAGCTGCCGATCTCCACCAAAAAATCAGACATGGTTTTTATCGTGGACACTGCCTTTAATGGCAGTGGTCGCGATAAAACAAGCTTCTCTACATACTTTTCTTCTCAAAACCATTTTCCGGATTTAGAGTAGTGGAACCTACATGAAAAACTGCGAAAAAATCAGAATGGTTCCCAACCATCCCTATTGTGGGACAAATTTTCAGCCTCAACTTTCCAATCTTTTGATGGTGGACGAGCCCACTCCACATCATCCTCGTCAATGATCTCTAGTTCGAGATTTAGTTAAGGACTTATTTCCTCCGGATTGGCCTGCTTGATTATTTCTGTTCTTACCTAGTTAAAATCAAAACATGGAATGCAGTGCTTGTTTGGTTTGTTCAACTGTTTTTATTGGCTAAATTTGCATTCATTTCTGCCTGTGAATATTAAAGAATTTTGACTATACACACGTGAGACTCCGATGATTTTGGGCGGAGCTGTGCAGGTGTGCACGACTCATCAACTTAGGAGCTTAATACCTCTAATTATAGCTCGTTTCTTGCCCCGTAACCCTCCTGATCTTTTATCCGTTCTGAACCATTCTGATTTACATGGTTTTCTCAACAACTTTATTCATCGCGGCCACTGCCTTTAACTCAAACGTCTATCCAGAGTTATTTGATCACTGATGCATTCATTGGTATTTGAGCAAATGAATTTGCATATGCTAAGATCCTCCATTATTTGGAGAGACGCTGCGTTGTGACTATTTGATTAGCTGAGTCGTCCATTGTGGGCGAGTTTTGTTGAACACTCTTTGAGAAGAGTGAAGAAGAAGCAAAAGAAGCAGAAGAAGGAGGAAAACTAATCTATTCATTTGAGACTCATGAAATCATTCTTGTTCAACACTGGTGTCATGATCCCGGGTTATTTCAACCGTATGCTATCAAAAATGTTGGCTCTTGACAACGAATTACGGCTGAAAGATAATCATGAGCGTAGCTGGGTACTTTTTTCCCTTTAGCCATATAAGTAATGGGCTTCAGCGTGAATTGCATGAATTATATGAATCGTTCTGCCCCTTACTTCGCCCTCGTACTTCAGATTCATGTTCTTCAGGGAGATGTGAGGTTCGTGCGATTACATGTATGTAGTCGCCGAGTTTTTCATTGTCTTTTCTCCAAGCCTTGCTTTAACTTCCATCGTTAGGTCATTATCGTGAACCAATCTACCGCAGACCACAATAAAGATGATTTATGTATTTCTTGCATGCTATTGGCCTTCATTTGCTCAACTTCACTAATATGTTAGGATGATTCTTCCCGTATTTCACTATTCTTTAAAGCTCTAGAATCGCTTATATTGAACCAACTGTGCCACATTTTATGATAATCACTGCACTGATTCCTAACCAATGATGTAGTTTGAGCAAAGCCCACAACTGCACATACCTCACTCATCTAGTACATAACGTCGGCATGGATCCTAGTGATATGTACTTCGCGTTCCCTATTTAAGGCTGGCGCGAACTCGACCTAACAGAAGCGAACCTGGACGGGGACTTTGGGTACCCATCAGAAAGCGACACCTTTTGTTGTTTTCGGCGCTTTCTACGACGTCAGCGATCAGTGTGGTTCAAGAAGTAGCGTCCTCTGGCATCGTACCGTAGTGGACGTTTTAAGTTTTTGAAGCTTTTTGAAAAAAAAATCAATATAGCAAAAACGAAAGTTTCAAAAACTGTTTTGCGCAATCAGGATTCGATTTGCGATCGCTCCCAAGTTGCCGACAGAAGTCTGTAGCAGCTCGGAACTCGTCAATTTTTGACTGGTATATAGTCTACAGCAATGGAAGTAGGATCGGTGAGGTTGCGGACTCTTCCAAACATACTGTAGTCTGATTTTGTTATCACTCATTTTTTCGAAATAGCTGAAATCGTTCGGTGAGTTTTGTTTCCACTCTCACATTTTCACCTGTATTCATTACTTCCAAAAGTGAGGTCGTGTCGGTCAAAACACAGACTCACCGATCTATCATAGCTGTTTTGGAAAAATGAGTGATACTTCAAACAAACTACCGTATGTTAGGACGAGTCCGCAACCTCACCAGATCCTACTTCCATTGCTGTAGACTATACAGTGCCCAGCGTGTGCATTGTGTTGATGCGCAGCCACGGCAAGCAGACACCAGTCAATGTTATTGATTTTCGTGCTAAGCATATTAACCGGGTTTATGTATAGCGTACTTCCCATAAGAATGCTGAGCGAAGGTGGCGTGTGGGCACCTAGATTTGATGCAGGCAGTCGCGTCGCGGCAAATGTCAGCCGACAGCACAGAGAAACTAGAGGTTAAAGTAAAGCGCCTTCAGCACCGAAAATTCACTTCGAACCATGCAAATCATGAACTTCTTAAACTGATCATTGCATAAATTCTGTCCCATTTTCAACTTGATTGTAAGTTCTAGAGGCTGAGAAACTGTCAACGCGATAAACTACTGTCCTTTTACCACTTTCGCTCCGGATTGCCTGTTTTGACATGCTGGCACCATATTTCAAGGTGATATCAGTTATCTGCTGCGAAAACTTCTACAAAGGTGTCAAAGACTCTGAAAGTGTGGAAATTCCACACATTCACAGTGACAAGCTGTCAATCTCCAGAACTTTCGAGTCCGTTTGATCATCAAACTTCAACTTTTGTTAAAGACACTGTTCGCGATAAAAATAGCTTTTTCTGTTTTTGCCTATCTTGAAACCGGTCCCATTCTGATTCCAAGGATGCTTCTGGAATCGTACAAGACCTTCTGGGAATGGAGTTATGGTATCTCAAAAATTGAGCTAGGGAAAATGGTGGACAAGTTGTCCGAGGCTTCTAACTTCCGTCCTTTGCAGCCAATGTGAGCGAGCTGACCTGATTAAAGAGAGAAGCTGAGAATGAAGGGAAGAACGGGGCTTTCGATCGGAAACCATCGCTCAACTCACGATTTCGAGTGTTCCTTTGTTCACGTCGAGGGGCGGGAAGAGGCGGGACTTGCCCGCATTGGCGGGGTTTTCCCACTTCTCTAAGCCGTTTTGCGGCTCCTGGGTAGCTTTTCTTCTCGTTTTTTCGACGCTGTTCTGCTTCTGAGAGCCACGAGAAGCGTTTGTCATGGAAAATTCGAGGATGAAGTTTATCGCGAACAGTGCCTTTAAATTGATCATTACATATAAATATGGACGACTTCCCAGACCATGAGTTCGAAATCATGTGAAACCGATGTTTCATTTTTGTTAGCGAAAGATTGGTATTTTGATTGAGTAGACACATTTTCAGATTTTCTCTTTGGTTCTCTTCAGACTTTTTCGGTTTTGAGACTGAAATTTCTTTGGTTTTGATCGTTTCTGCACACCACTCATCGGTACCTCTACAATAGTCACGGAGTCATTTTTTTGGTTGATCACCTTGCGGGGAAGGATACTTGGACGGAGTGGTCATTGTTAACCGAATCTACCTTTCTATTAATGCTTTTTTCACTCATAATCCTAAATTTTCCCCATTGGTCCAGCACTTGACTATGAACAGAGCTATACGCGTTTCTAGCGTATGACGCGTAGGCGCAGCTTAGTCTGTGATCGCCGGGTCTTGAGCGGGCTACTCCGTTGCTCTGGCAAGTGGGTTCAATATCAATAGAATATGTTCCTCTCGATACCCAGTGCTCGATGCTCCATATATCTCGGCGTGATGATGAAGGAAGTGCGATTGCGTGTCACAAGCTTCACAGCGCCACAGGGGGTGTGTATACAAGTCCGTTGGTACCTGCTCGTTGGTGCCCCTGCTTCTACTGAACCCAGCAGACGTTTGAGTGTACACAGGGAACGTTCGAGCGATATAGCGTGCACAACTATATCGCGAAAGTATCCCGCACATTGCATAAAGGTGTCGCCGTCCGGCACACTAAGGCCTCTGGTCCATAACACCTTAGGATCCGTACCTAGGGAGTCATGGAGTCTTTGGCCACAAGCCACAATTTCGCCACCCTGAACTGTCGATCGCTGTCGAGTGATATCCAAAAAACTGCGCTATCCAGACTTCTGAGCTATTTCCATGCACCGTTTGCTGCTTTGCAGGAAACCCGCCTCAAGGATAGACCCGTCATCAGCGTCGGAGAGTACACCATCTACTGCGGTAACGCTGACGATAGGAGAGTGGGAGGCTGTGCAATAGCTGTAAGGAAGGATTTCAATGGTATGGTCAAGGAGTTCGGCTCAACGTCGTGTCGGAATGCATTCGTACGACTGCGGGATCACAGAGGATTCAATCTGTGGATAGTGAGTGCTCATGCGCCCACTGAAACCGCCGAAGACAATTCGAAGGATGCGTTTTATGAGGAACTCAATACGTTGCTGGCCAGGATACCTTGTCAACATGCTGTTGTCGTGGGGATTGACGCAAATGCGAAGATGGGACTTGATCAGGAATCCGAAGTACTCGGTAAATGGTTCTACCCAGTGGAGCAAACATCGGACAATGGCTACCGCCTTGTCGACTTTTGTGAACGCAGTGGTCTGATTATTGCATCGACATTCAAGAGGAATCATCGCCGCCATCAGCTTACGTGGCAGGGACCAACCCGGCTATCTCCAGAAGAGCAGCGGAAGCGGAAGATGACAACTTTGAAACTACAGCTTGACTATGTCCTGACGAGGAATATTCCAGTATCGGACATTCGAAGATCTAGAGCTGTGTGGGATGTCGCATTCGATTCGGATCACCGTCCTGTTCTGTTGAACTTCACTGCGAGGATTCATAAGAGGAAGCGAGGGCTCAGCCTCTTCAGAGGACTGAGATGACAAGTCTCAGAGATGAAGAGTGCAGAAGGAATTTCCGACAACGCGTTTCTATTCACATCGGAGTACGGACTAAGAAGAAACTTTGCGACGCGGATTCTTTTTGTCAAGTGCATCCAGGACGCTTCGAAAGAGGCACTCCCGGTTGTACAGCCTGAGAAGAAGTTCGCCTACGTCTCAGAAGAAACAACATCTACCTACAACAGAGTATGTGCTCTCCGAACTGCAGGAAACTTCGTGGAGGAGAAGCGTCTGAGGAGGAAGATGCGGCGGCAGGTTCAAAGTGACCGCGAACGAGTGGACGTGTAGAGCTAAGGAGTTCGAGAAGGCTTGGGAGGAGAAGAATCCGAGGAAAGCATACACGTTGCTGCGACAGTATAGAGGGAAGATGAAGAGATGTTCTCCTGTCTTGAACACTACCAATGGAGTTGCAGTTGGTGATGCGACGCTGCCAATATGGAAGGATTACTTCAGTTCACTACTGAATCGTCCAGCGCCATCAGTACCTGAGCTCCCGCATGTTCAGAGAGCACATTACGATGTCAGTGAGGAACCGCCGACTGAGTCTGAAGTTTTTGGATTGTGTCCGGAAAATGAAGAATGGAAAGGCAGGTGGAGATGACAACATCACTGCTGAAATGCTGAAAGCTCTTCCTCCGTCTGGGATTCGTGAAATGACCAACACCATCCGTGCCATATGGATGAGCGAAAGGATACCCGATTCGTGGAGACATGCGATCATCGTACCTCTTCACAAGAAGCTATCCGTCACGGATCCTAAGAACTACAGAGGAATCTCTCTACTTCGTGTCATGTACAAGGTTTTAGAACGTATCATTCTCGAGCGACTTATCAAACATCGTGAAGGAACGACCAGAGATGAGCAAGCCGGTTTTCGACCTGGAAGATCGACCATCGACCAAGTGTTCGTCGTGAGAAGAGTAATTGAATCGTGGCAGCGGTTTTCGAAGCCACTACAGCTTGCTTTTTGGACTTTGAAGCCGCGTTCGACTCTCCTCATCGTGATCGATTGCTCAATGCTCTGCGAGCAGATGGAGTCCCGGAAAAGTATGTTCGGTTAATCGAGGACATGAACAAAGGAACAACAGCAGCAGTTCGTACACCTGTCGGATTTACGTCAGCTTTCGAGGTGAAAACAGGAGTAAGGCAAGGAGCCGTTGCAGGACCTTTTCTTTTCAACTTCGCCGTTGATGACATCATGCGTAGAGTTGCAGAACAGTTTCCTGCGGATGTGATCCTAACACCATCAGGACGCTCCTTGTCGACCTGGAGTACGCCGACGACATTTTGTTATTCGCTGAAAACAACGCAAAACTGCAAAGGATTGTGAACCTCGTTTCGAAGTATGCCGCAGCCTATGGACTTCGTCTTCGTCCCGACAAATGCAAGCAGATGTGGGTCTCTCAGAGGCCTTCAACTGGAGTTTGTGTGGACGGACAACGTATCGAACTGGTGGACGATTTCTGTTATTTGGGCTGTTTGCTGAAGAACGATGGTAGTTATGCAGCGGATATTCGACAACGATGTGCGAAAGCTACGTCTGCATTCAATTCTCTAACCAAGTGTTTGTGGTCTACCACCATCGGGAAGGAAGTCAAGTTGCGCGTCTACCTATCCGCTATTCGCCCTATCATGATGTACGGATCGGAGACGTGGGCAGCACCGAAAACGCAGATGGAAAGGTTGGATTGCACGGAGAGGAAGCTTTTTAGGCGTTTGCTTGGATATTTCTGGCCGCGTGTATGCCATAACGAAGACCTTTACAAGGAAATCGACGCAGTACATCAACGCTTGACACGAGGAGGTGCCCGCATCTCCTAACGCCATCTCAAGCAGCAATGGAAAGTCGACTTCGACTGCTCGGGCATATACTAAGAAGAACGCCGGATCGTCTCGTACAACACGCTTTAAAAATGCTTCCAAATCCTGTCTGGAAACGGCCACCTGGGCGTAGGCGAAAGTTCTGGACGGATGTGGTTAAAGAGGATTTAAAGTCACTCGGCATCGAAAGACAGTTCAGGCGCGATGTTTCGTTTCGCAGGAAATGGAATAGTGACAGCTGGATGGAATGTGTTCAAATTGTGGCTGAAGACCGTGAAAAATGGACACGGCTGACTACTAGGACGGCACACCTCGGTGAAGATGCGGAATGACCGCGTCAGGCGAAAGCCAACCGATTAAGTCAAGTAAGTCAAAGCTTCACTGTCTCCACAACTTGAACATTCGCTATATGGCAGAGGGTGCGGGCAGCTGCGCGGCGACTGTTGGTGGGGCTGGGAGCATAGCTTCGTTGGGGTGGTCACAGCGGCCAAATAGGTGAAGGTTTTTGGCTGGGTTGACGGAAAAGATGAAGGTTGTTTCTCATCTCAATTTGGAGAATGTACATCATTTTTACCACCTCAATTTTTCGGTCTTTTCGTCTTTTTTTGTGCCTCAAACTTTATGAGGTAACGTGACCTGTTCCAAGAAATTACAGGCTTTCCGCCAGTAACATGTTTATTTTCGGAGAAGGATATTAGGCGAGAGTGTTTTTTCTCCCCATTTTCCGTAAAACTCTTTAACGAAAAGTATTTTGAGGATCTACCACTAGAACTCCGAACCAAGTTCGGCTTGCAAAGTATCAGTTTTCCCCTTATAACTTTTTTCCCCTCGAAAATATCCCTTACATGAAGATTGTTTTTGGAATTTTCATGAAATTCTGCATCGAACTTCGTTTTCAGGTTTGAAAAATACGTTCTCACTCTTCCAGCAGATTTCGGTTTATAAAGTTAATTTTTTGTGCATGAGGTTATCGGTTTTTCGTTCATAAGTTTTCTACGCTAAAAGATGGACCTCTGGTGAAGGTTGTTAGGGGAATCCCCATAAAATTGTGGGTCGACTAGTGCTTCCAGGTTGGAAAAATATTTTCTCGATCCTTCAGCCTATTTCGGTTTACGAAACACCAGTTTTTGCTTATAACTATTTAACCTTCAGAGATAGTGACATGATAAAGATCTTTTTCGAAATCTCCATAAATTCTGCGTCGAACGATTTATCAGGTTTCTAGCTTTACTTGCTCCATAAGCCAGCCTGTTCGGGGGAGCCGAGCTCCATTGTAATCTCTATAGGGTGCTTTCGACTCTATGATGAAAATGAGAGACGCAGGGTTCCGCTGGAGCCAACAGTCAGGCTCGGGTCCACCGACCTGGCTGGCTTATGGAGCGAGTAAAGCTAGAAACCCGGTAATCATTCGACGCAGAACTTTACGCAAATTCCGAAGACTACCTTCACCACGACCCCATCTTTAAAGGTTGAAGAGTTATAAGCGAAAAGTTGGTATTTCATAAAACAAATTAGGCTGAAGGAACGAGGCATTATTTTTCAAACCTGAAAACACTAGTCGACGCAGGGTTTTATGGAGATAAACCGCTATTCGATGCAGAATTTCGTGGGGAATCTGAAAACAACTTTCACTAGATCTATCTCTAAGCGCAAAACGTTATGGACGAAAAACCGGCGATGACACTCATCCAATGTTGAGAATGGCTTGCATGAATGTCGGGTCTCTTACATTCTTTTCCGGAGCGTTTTTCCGGTCGTCACCGGTTTTCCCCCCTTGACCTGCCCAGAAGTGATGGTTGGTGGAGTAACTGGCTCCACCCAACGAAGCTATGGCTGGGTGCGAGCTGTATCCAACATGGCCCAGCAAATGCCGACGAAGCTACCTTATACTAAGTGTGTTGACCGCAAACACACTTCCGCTCTTTCTACGTGGCGGGGAACTGTGAGCTGGCTCTGCTTTAGGCCTATTTTACACTTCCATCGCTGATCGCCACGATGGCATTCTTTGAATGCGGATCGACGTGCGACGCGATCTCGATCAATGCTCATGGTTATCATGCCATCGCGTCGCGCGGCGATCGAACTCTGAAAAAGGCCTTACATTATGCGTCAGCTGACTAGGGAACCTCGCCGGGCCATCCCCACCATTTCGAATATGATGAATGTTTTCTGGTCAATTCTGGCTCGCTTTCTCCGAATCTGACATCGAATTTTGCTCCGGGCACCGCTGAACGGAAACATAAGCATCATTGAAGTTTTGCGGAAAGTTAAGGGTACCCATCAGCCAATTTTTAGGGTGGTGTTTGAAAAAAATTCGGATTCGGCTCAAAACTTCCAACTGGGGGTTATTTAGAGCGCTGAACGCGAATCTGGGGTCGGTGGACATAGTGCCTTTCAACTGGCGTTACCTACCTTACTATTCGAAAACGGAAAATGGTTCCCAAATTTGTGTTCGGCGTCCCAAATAACACCCACAGAGAAATTTTGACTCAAATCTGAGACTTTGACCGAGCTACCGTATACCCACCGTAACCTACCGTGATCTATCACAAATCGATAAACGGATTGCAGATTCGTGTTTAGCGTTGCAAATAACCCCCAGAGCAACAATTAGAGCCATATCTATCGTAGCACTCCGGGAATCGCTGAAAGTCGCGATTTGCCATCAAATTTCCCCACGCCCCCCACCCTCCCCCCCTCCCGATGGGAAGTCTTGAACGAAACATATCGGAATTCCGTAAATCGACAAAAAATGCTTTCAGAGCCCTGTAATTGGTATAAATCAGTCTGTGCAAAGTTTGGAAAATAAGCCTCTATCCAAAATTCGCTTAGTGGGGTAGTTTTGGGCGCTGATCTTGAAGTGCGTTTTCGTATTTTCCAAACACTAATGCGCGTTTTAATAGAAAAAGGGG
Source organism: Aplectana chamaeleonis (assembly GCA_029168955.1). Classification (NCBI taxonomy): domain Eukaryota; kingdom Metazoa; phylum Nematoda; class Chromadorea; order Rhabditida; family Cosmocercidae; genus Aplectana; species Aplectana chamaeleonis. The sequence goes on from JAPDOI010000294.1 coordinate 498,277, forward strand.
CGCCCAAAAAAAACTAGAGGCTCCTAGCCATTTCAAATTTGTCACTCCTGGATCGTCATCTTATTTTTCGGAAATCAAGAAACCGACTCACAATTCAAACCTAGTACGGCAATTAACCCTTCATTGGACCTTTTATCCAAATTCATCCAAGAACTATAAACGTCACGTTCAGCTCAGCTGCAGGAAAGACGAACATTGACAGGCTTTAACTTTTGTTGCAGATGTCCGTAGCAGAATCCGAGTTCAGATGCGAAGATAACGGGTCAGAGTTGACTAGAGAACATGCAACAGTTTTCTGATGCGGGGGATCACCATGTGAGGTTCCCTAGTGAGATGAGGTCTGGGTAGGATGTACATATTAGGAGCATGTCGCAACTGTTGCACAGCATGAAGTAGCGAGTATACTTGCCTACTATTGCAGTCGTCGCCAACAACGCAGCCTAGAATAAGCGTCGAGGTCTTGAGTTCTGAATAAATGACTCCTTGGTATAGGTTAAGATTCTAGAATAATTTCGTCTTTGTTAGACCAACATGAGTCAGTCATGACAGCGAAGGATCGAGCTGGTATCATGTCGATTTTCCACTGGAGACGAATCGGAAGACGACTTCTTGAAAACATTTGCCCAAAATTCAGCCCTCTCACTCAGCAGATAGCGTGGAGGAAGGAAAATTACGGAAGTGCTTCATTTATGAAGGATGCTTTGTTCCTTAGACCATCCTACCCGTCTTCGTCTTCTCGGCTTTTTGTAAGACCTATCATTACATTTGTACTAACGTTTTTGGCAAAGAATACTATCTTGACCTCTGCCTTCGATTAAACTCTGCTTTATTGCACATTTTTGAGCATTTCTGATGCCAAGTCCTCACCTGGCTATACTCAAATAATTTGTGGTGATAAATATTTAAAAATTGCACGCGTCTCACATTTTATCGAAAGTTCGTTCGATGTCCCAGTGGACTCATTATCACTGTCAGATGTCTCCGCACTTCGTTATTATCGATTCGTACTAGTAGCAATTTTTTCGCTGGACTTGGTGAATAATTTCAGTTTCTTCTCCGTCTACCCCTGTGCAATGTATGCATGTGAAAAATCGAATCACAATTTTAATTGACTTGATATTTTAGATGCCATTCATGATCTTTAGCCAATATTCCTGATTGTGTCATGAATGTAAGCCTTCGACCTTCCACGAAGATATTATCCAATGTTCTGTTGTCATTATTGACAACTGTGGCGACCATCACGACAACCTTATGCCGTGGAGCAGCTTGCGAACGATTTCACTGCAGTTCAGGTAATGTATAAACCAATTGAGTTGAAGCTTCTTGGAGTTGAGGCAAATATGTGCGCTGCCGTGATACCCTAACCCTACCCACATCTATACTCTCTCAAGCAACTTTTTTTTGTTTAAAAACAGAAAGGAGTTACCTGCTCACATAACATCGGCATGCAGCCTAATGAAACTGCATTCCCCATTGGATCGGTGCACCTATGCTATAGCATATGGCACCGAGTTTGCGCCAGCCTTCAATGGTGAACGCAAAGTCTCATTAGGACTCATGCCGACGATACATATACAATTCAGGTCAGCCAGTAAGTTCGCGCGGTTCTTTTGTTGGAAGTTATCAAAAATAGTTGGAGCGATGCTTCAAAGTGCTTTTTATTCTTCTCTATGGAGTCTGTTTGGTTTGCAAGAATTGCTCGACAACAACAAGACGTACGGGAAAGACTTCCGCCTAGCCCAACTTCACTGTGTGAATGAGGAAAACCCGTCGAGGAGGCCAAACTATATTGTGCTTCTCTGGGCCAATCTCCGGTCCGCAATTGCGTCTCGACACGCTTTGCGGCCGCGCGCTTCCGAGTCGGAAGAGTTTCCAGCGCCGCAGTTGCCGATTTGTTGACTATAAGGGGGGGAAGGTTTAGAGACTTTAGAGAAAACAAAATTGGAGAAAACTATATAAAAAGGCCATATTGAGTTGGCTTTGGCGCAGGAAACTTGACTGACTCGAGCGCGTGCGGCCGCAAAGCGTGTCAAGCTGCAAATGCGGACCTGAATTCGGCCGAGAGAAGCACAGTACTGCACCACAACGGCAGAACTCAAATTGCACAAGTCCTCAATGCCGCAATCGCAAAGCTTCAATTGGAGGTTCTTTGGCATCCACCATGCCACCCCGACTTTGCGCCAATCTGTTATCACCTTTTCCTGTTAACAGATCTTTGACCTCGAGAAATAGCGCAGATTAGCAAATTCGGTTACCACTTGAAGGCATAGAACACCCAGAGAAATACTTTCTAGTTTTTATGCTGACCTTGGAGAAAGTCACACGCCTATCACGGTGGTATTTCTGAAATCGTCCAAGACCCCCTATGTACAGAGTTCTGGCTACTTGAAGATGCTTATATTCTGAGGGTAAAAAATTGGTGGACGAGTTGTCTCAGGCCTGTATTCCTCTTCACTCGCAGACGCTGCGCGAGAGCGAGGCAGGAGATGGAGACAGTCCGGCAGTGGACTGAAGAACGGAAACTCGCTGAAAATTCATCTATCCATCTAGCCGCTAACGAGTTCAAAAATCAAGATGAGGGTGTGGCCCGTGGTGGTGAGTAAATGGGGTCGGGCTTGGGGCGGTCGCTTATATCTCGCTTACCTGTTTGGAAGAGCTGAGATCTCGCACTCGTCAAGTGTTATACAGGAGGGGTCCTCGTACTCAATCAAATAAAAATTGCAAAATTCGTGTCTGAGGGAGTACTGTGACTTCAAGAGGCCGCGCACTTTACGGCTAATCTGCGCAACCGAGCTCGCGCTCCACAACAAATCAATTCAATCGGTTTTAAATCCAGGATTTTCGTTATGAATAAACCTATTAAAAAAAATTAAAGTGCCTTATAGGCAGGGTCCGGTCAAATTTAGACACTACCGAAGTTTGGGTTACATAGATTGGGCTGGCCTTGTAGCTGAAAACCATCTAGACGTTTCACAAACCATAAGTCCTTACTTCTGGAGAAAGCAGCTTTGACGTCAGGGATTATGGTATTCACAGCATGATAATCATGGCTGGAATGACCGATATTGACGCTGCAGTTTGAAGAATGCGTGGACGACGGCTAATGATAGACTCACATATCTGACATGGTGATTGGCGGAAATGGCCGGAATAACTTGAAGTACACCGTTTCTTCGTCACACATTCCTTGAGACTACCTGTAAAGGGTTCGGCGCGGGTGTGGGCCTCCACAGGGAGGTCTGAGCTCAGGAGTGGTGGAAGTGGGGGGTCTGATCTTTGGACGAAGGCCAATTGAACCAACGTGATTGTGAGTAAAAACCGTCAGGAGCAGTTTTTCACGTAGATTTCAAATATAGATTGCGATTCAGCAAAAAGGATAATAAATGATTCAGGAGTGGCGGAGTTCAGTTAGGAAGTTTAGGGTGAAGTGAAGATCTTCTCAGAATTATACTGAACTCATATAAATCCTCCATGTAAAAAGTCCAAAGCAGTTTGACTACTAAATGCTACATGATTTCGGCAAATGATTTCAATGAGTCACGAGAGTTGATATTTGGGATGAGAGGGGCCGATTCCCCCTACAATTTTGAAAACTAGGAGGCATAAGAGTACGACGATATTTAAGTCCATCGTGGTCGATTTACCCAGTATACTCACTTTCACCATCTCAGATGGGCGCCGAAGGCCGCTACACTATACGGGATCTCACCTTTCTCAGGTGTGGTCTCACCGGAAGTCGTCAATTATGAAAACTAGGAGTCATGAGAGTAGGTTATTTGAGTCCAGCGTGTTTGATTTACTGTTGCCACAAACCTTCATCATCTCAGAGTAAAGAAGAAGACCGCCACATAGATAGCTGGAGACTATCAAAAAAGCGGCGAAGTGCACGAACATAAATTTGGGTTTTAGATTTGCAGTAACTTAAGTTGTAAGTAGGGTACCCGGAAAAATCGTAGCTCTAACAAACTACGCTCCTAACCCTGCCGTTAAAGACCACTCGCACCCCTGGAGAAAGCCTCTAAAGAAAATTTTCCTGGTGTGGGCTCTGCAACATTTTTTCGCGTTTTCTCAGTACTTAGGTGTGGCCCCAGCTGTGGGCCCTCAGTGCATTTTGAAGAAGAACCCAAACCTTGTAAATTTTCTCCAAAGGCTTTCTCCAGGTGTGCGGAAAGTTTCAAACGGTAGAGTATAAAATCTAGTTTCTTAAAGCCAGGATTTTTCCATATGACTCGTTAAGCACATACCTTCTAACGTTCCAAAAACCTACTTTTTTAAGGACTGTTCCGATTTGTTTTTCATCGTCTCCCGTTATCTATGTAGCGGGCTTCGGTGTTCATCTGCAATGGTCAAAGCTAGAAACAAGGGTGAATCGGCCATGCTGAACTCAAATATCCTACTCTCATGACCCCTATTTTTTAAAATTGTGGACTTCCGGCGGGACCACACCTGAGAAAGGTGTGGGCCCATATAGTGTAGCGCCCTTCAGCGTCTATCTTAGACTGTCAAAGTTGGTATTCTTTGTAAATCAATCACGCTTGACTCAAACACCCTACTCTCGTGACGCGTAAAAGAATATGGACTTTCTGCGGGATCGAACCCTCTTTCAAACATCCGCATTTTATTACACAGCAAAAACTGTTACCAATTACATATACTTCTGCAGTTTCAGCTCCTCTCTACATAAGTGCAATAAGCACCGTTTGTGCTCTCGTCCTCTCAAACATCCGAATTGTCTTGCAAAGCATCGGCTTCGAGCTGTCATTTTTGGTTTTTTAACCATTTGACCATTTTATACTTACCATTTGAATACGACAAGAGATATTTTACTGCGGTGAAACGTTAGAGGTATGTAAACATGCTGACTGAACTGCTTGAACACATCAGCTCTTGATTGGGGTGGCAGAAAACGGTCAAAAATTCACCTCCTAACGTTCCTGGGAGGGGGTCTGAGCAAAATTGCCATTAGAGGGGGGGGGTGTCTGAGCGAAACTGGTCGGCCCACACTTCGTGCAGTATCCTGTATCTGTCGCATACGCTCCGATTCACCGGAAAATCTCAAAAGACTTTGATCTCAAAAGACAAATTTTGCGCGGACCCTGCCTATACGTCAGAAGTGATAATAAGTGACAAGTTCCAGAGAACCCGCTCAAGAATGAATTATTGCTTGGTATCCGCTCACCCCCAATTATATAGATTTCTATGAAAGCCTGTTTTGCCATCTTTTATGTTGCTTCTTAAGTGATTTCTGATCCCTCCAAGAGACTACAGACTACTTTAGGAGGAAAATAAAAGGCGGATAAACAAGCACACATAAAAATCTTGTCAATTGAGGGCGTGAGGACATCTGTAATAAGCCGTTCTATGTACCTCCTTTTTGTGCGTTTTTTTCCCCAAGTCATCACTTTTTTCAACTATTTTTACTTTTTTGATAACCAAATCTACAATTTCATAGAGAGGGCTCAAAAATTTTTCTTATCGCGATTCCTGCCTTTAATGTTGAATTATGAAGTTCCATGAAGTATAGATCCATTTAAAAAACTAATTATAACATGTGTCCTAGAGCAGAGGAAGTTTTGAGAGCTTTTCATTCATTCTACCAATAAAAGGCTCCGTCTGTGATGGACTTCGTTTCCGAGTTTCCATACAAAAATATACATATATTATGAAAATTCCGATACATTACAAGATGGGGCAAAAGTTCTTGCACCCCACTATTCAGGTTAGCATGGGCGAGGTAAAACATTCTGGATTTCCAAACTCTGTATATTTGGCTGGAGGAGGACTCTGTCGAAATGCTTTTACGGTCCCCGGTTCCTGAACAGCTTTTCATAGATTGATTGTGAGCAAATAGCAAGCTCCTCTATGGCTTGTCCATTCACAGATCCGTGCATTCATCTTCTGAAGAAGCAAGACGCCTCAATATTCCGATGAGTACTGTCGTCTGTAACAATCCTCGTCTCAAAACAATAGAAGAACGAAATGTAAGGCGAGTAGCGGTAAATTAAGGCGACAACTTCTTCAGTCACTAGTTTAGTTTTCAGGGGCCATTAATTGAGTTGAGCCTAGGAAAATGGATAGTGTTGTCAGAAAACGATGACAAAGACAACCCTACCAACTCATTCCCAAGCCCGAAGCTTAGCTCGTCAGTGTCCCTATGTTGGTCAGTCGGCGAAGAACTGTTCGCATGTTCAATGTACGTACAGATAATGACTCGCCGAAGGCCTAAACGTGGAAAAACGCACATTGTGGAAAGACCTAAAGGCACAGTCCAACCTCTGGGACGGAATCTAGGATTTCCACATTTTGTTTGTGGAGTATACTCATCTGGGGTATGCATTCATGGAAACTATGTATTTTTTCGTTGAACGGTAATCGTTAATTTTTGAGAAAAAAAACGCGTCAACTTGTTAATGCGCTGAAATGTTAATTTTTCATTTCGTCGAAACTAGAAAAAATATAACCCGATCACAGCGAAAAACAATAGATCATCGGAGGTCTCAAATATTAATCAGTGCCATGACTCCATTTTAATAAACAAACTAAATTAACGTAATTTCAAGATTTTAGTTAGGCGTAATTCTTGATTTTCTAAAAAAAAAGCGTTAATACGTGAATGCGTTGATACGTTAACGTTCAAACGCACAGCCCTGATGCCCACCCTATGTAGCACCTGCTAAGTGCGAGCTCTCATTTTCTCCCAAAAAGGCGGGCTATAGGGAGATGCCATAGTGGCGCGCTCACAGCAAGAAGCCACTTTGGCATGTCCCTGAAACAAGTGCAATAGTGACTTGATTAGCAATGATTTTCGATCAATAATACCGTTATTCCCTTGATTCTCAGCCTCTGTTTTCACTTAAAAGCAGCATACACGCTCGTAAACGTAATTGAAATAACTACGGAATTAGAATGGGATGGCACCGAACACAACTCCCACGCATTTTGAAGCGTCAAAAACAACCCACAATGACGCTACACGAGTGAGAAGTTGGCTCCGCCCAGTATCTGCCCGCCCTCGGTATTTACGTCCTTCTCCAAAACATTTCCACCGTCGTCGGTGTGTGTGGTTTACCTATTGTACCTATTCCACCACCCACAAACGTCGCCGACGGTGGTAATGGCCCAGCACCCCTTTTTGGAGGAGGACGCAAATACAGGGGCGGGCAGATACAGGGGCGGGGCCAACTTCTCACTCGTATAGCGTCATTGTGGGTTGTTTTTGACGCTTCGAAATGCGTGGGCGTTGTGTTCGGTTCCATCCCATTCTAATTCCGTAGTTATCTCAATTAGGCTGACGAGCGTGTATGCTGCCTTTAAAGGGTCCAGATTGGTTCTTCGAGTACAGTCACTCTGGCTGGTTCTTTATCCTTTCAAGGAGGTGAACGTTCTAGTACCGGCTGTAAGCCTCGCCATTTCAACAGTTTTATCGCTAATATTCACCGCTTGAACCGCGCGCGGTGTAACTTCTATTTTTACCCGATAACAAAAGCAACCGTTATTCCTGTTTTTGCTCTCAGATTTCGTTGGTTTTTTCGTTAGTTCCTCATACCAGGGATGAGCGGAATTCCGCGTTCCGGAACCCGCAGTTTCGCGCGTTTTTGACCTTCCGCGTTCCGCCTTCCGAAAACCGCAGAAAGTGCTGGGGAACGCGGAAAATGCGGAACAAAATATCGCGATTTCGTCCTTATTGAGAATTTCTCCGATGATTTTTCTGCGCTGATTTGAATAATTTGACATTACATCAAATCTTCATTTTTTTTCTTCTCCTACCTCGTCGTGAAAGAATGTTATTCTGATGAAACTTATTATCAGGTTTTGAAGATCGGTCGAAACTACCAAATTACAGCTGGGCGTCGTATTTCGAAAATTTTTCTGACGCTTTACTAGTTTTGTGATTGCTTTCTACGTTCCATGTATGAAAATTGTGTTGCGCGCTAAGCGTGTACCAGATTTGGCTTCAACTCGCGCTTGCACAACCCTGCGATTACGGAAACAACATTTGGGGTAATCGTGAGGAAGCGCTTTTCCTTCCATTGCCCTTACCATTACCACCAAGAAGTGGTCTGGAATGGTTTCCTGAGAATCGAAAAGCATGAAAAAAAAACCGCTCGATTTTGGTGTTAATTTTCTTTTATTCTCAGATGGCGTTCACGATCTTGTGAGATCACTTCTCGATGAGACAGGAAGCCTTTTCTCCGATAGTGGGCTAGAAATGGGTGCAGCTACATATCTTCTATTCCAATTTAGAGAATTTGGAGATGATTGCTCAAATTTAGCGGCACTTCAAAACTGAGGCCGAGGACATTCAGAAACATATAAGCATGTTATTATGAGCCACCCGACGCTCCCTCGCCCGTAAAAAAAGGAAACTAATGAAAACCAGCACCGTTACTGATAGGGTTTCGCCCAGGATTGTGCCTTTTTAAGACAGTGTTACGCTCGAAGACTCACCGAAGGTAAAAGCTGTCAGAGGTTTTGCCTCTCTCAAAATTGAATCTCTCAGCAAAAGTCAAACCAGAAAGGGATTCTTCGAGAAAAATACTGGGAGTTTCTATAGTGTTGGCCGTCTGGCGAAAGAAGTGATTTGGCATGTCATATTTGCGAAAAATCAGAGGTCAAAAATGTCTTGAAATATTTTACAAAATGTCTTGGCACACGATATGCTGAAGTAACAAACCACCTGGGAAATGTCGTGAAAGGATTAAAAACACGAATTGATAGCCAATCATCGATCACTTTTCGAAAGTAAAAGACGAGATATAGGATTTTACAAGCTTCTCCGTTGCATTTAATAAAACAAAATCAAAGGTGCTATTAAACTACAATACCCGCGCTAAGTTTTGTAAAAACGGGGAGCACTAGCGAAACTTTGCGAAAAAAGGCAAAAAAACGTCCAATGCTCATAACTTTTTAGAATAAAGGTGTTCTTGTATTCTGAAAACGCTGTCATAATCACAGCTCAAATTCCTACATAATAATGTGCATTTTGGGCCGAAGTTGCTTAAAATCGCTTTGTTTTCGAGTAAAATTGTTTTTGCAATCGTTTCTCAGAAGCGTCGCGCGCGGTGAAACTTTGAGTAGTAATTGTACAAGTAATAGCAGAGCAATCTCTCTGTATTCTTTGTGAGTTATATGAAAGGGGGGGGTTAATCTCGAGATTCGTGCAGGTTTACTTCTTGAAAAATCTGACTTCTGTAGCGAAAGCTCCAGACCGATAAATGAAGGAGATCGAAAGTTCAACCTACACAGATCTTAAGATTGCTCCACTTTCATCTTATTTACGAAGAAAACATATAGATTGCTCTCCTATTACTTGTGCAATTACTACTCAAAGTTACACCGCACATTGCCGCACGCGACGTTTTTGACAAAGGACCGCAAAAGCAGTTTTACTAAACAACAAAGCGATTCCAGGGGAGTTCGGTCCACAAAGCAATTTATTGGGTAGAAATTTGAGCTGTGAATACGATAGCGTTTTCTGAAACGTCTTCGTTCAAAAAGTTACTTGCATCGGACTTTTTTTTTGCAAAATTAGGAAATGCTCTCCGTTTTTACAAAACTTAGCGCGGATACTGTATGTAATGAAACATATTCCTCGTTATTGTTCGGCAGTCAACACTGGTGAAGCTGGGAAACCGCAGCGCTTCAATCCATATCATGCTTGATTTTGCTTTGATAAGTTCAATGGAGAAGCCTGTAGGATCCGGTCCCTCGTCTGTATTTACTTATCGATAATTGGTCCATGTTTGACCACTCAAACGCATTTGTAATCGTCTCACTACATTTCCCAGTTCCTTGTTTACGCTAGGATATTGTGAGCCAAATATTTTTTATAAATGTTCCAGGACATTTTTTGACTCCTTTGACCTCTAATTTCTCGTAAATATGACATTACCAAACCACTAATTTTGCCAGAGAGCTAAATTATTGAAAATTCTCTACTGTTCAGTCTGACACGTTGGTTCTGACAATTTCTGGGCGTTTCCTTTCTCCAGTGGATAATATACCAGTTTGTTCAATAAGTTTTGTCGTTCGATAAGAAAATCATAATTTTATGACTCAAAATACACTTTATTATTCAGTATAATTTCCCTGAACATTGATACACTTGCTCCAACGATCCTCCAATCTGTGGATCCCATCCCTGAAGTGAGAATCCTGAAAATCTGTAGAATACGCTTCAACAGCCGTTATTTCCTCTTCATTTGATTAAAAACGCTTGCCACGCTTAAATTTTTTGAGTTCTGGAAACAAATGGAAGTCGCTGGGGTCCGAATCTGATGAATACGATGGATGCTCCAACAATTCGAACTTTAATTCATGGATTTTAGCCATTGTCGAAATGCTCTTGTGACACGGTGCATTGTTCTGATGAAAAAAGGATTTCTTTCCTCTGCAAACCGGGTCTTTTTTTCACTAATTTTTTACTTCAACTGGTCTAAAATGTTGCAATAATGCTCAGAATTATTTGTTTCACCAGTTTGCAAGTACTCCACAAACGAAATTGCTTTCGCATTCCAAAAAACTGATGCCTTAGGACACGAGCTCGTTTCGAAGCCGAACAACCAGGTTCACACCACTCTCTAGCCTCTTGTTTTGATTCAGGATCATGGTACTAGACAAAAGTCTCATCCTTAGTGATGAATCAACGCACAAAATCCACTTTATCCTCTTTAAAACGCTCCAAATGTTGCTGAGAGAGTCGCATTCGAATGCGTTTTTGTTCAATTGTTAGCGAATGCGGCACCCATTGTACACAGCAGCTTTCTAAACCCAAAATTTCACCTAAAATATGGCTCACACTGCTCAGTGAAATGTGTTGAGCCTCTACTAAATCTCTCTCAGTCAATCGACAATCTTCCAAAACCGTATCCTATATTTTGACTATGATTTCTGATGTTGATGCGTTTTTTGAATGTCCTTCACGTGGGTCGTCATCAAGACTTGTACGACCGCGTTTAAACTCAGCAATCTATATTTCTACTGTTCTAATTGTAGGTGAACAATCATTATACACTTTTAGCATTCGTTCGTGAATTTCTTTTGGTGTTACACCTTCGAAAAATAAGAATTTCATCACTGCACGATATTCAATTTTTCCATTGCTCTGACACGGCGACTCTAAATGGCTTGTAAACAAAGAATGAATTGACAGATTGAAATGAAACTTCACATACGTTCATATGAAGAGTGTGCCAACAAAACAAAAAAGAATTGGGCTAGTAGAAACGCCCTCTCTCATCGAACGACAAAACTTATTGAACAACCTGGTAAAGTATACAGTGCGTTGCAAAATTGTACGACATACCCCAATTTTAGCGATTCCAAGCTTCGCGTGATTTAAGGAGACAAACGGTTAACGCCAATCGATGAAGCACCCTCGAAAACCCCTGCGCACGAATCTTCATGGAATTAGAGCAACTGGCAGGAATATGGCTACGGAAATTGTCAAAAACGACCGTTGCAAAATTATACGACATAGCTGACGTTCTCGTAGAAATTTCTTCTCTACATCATCTGTATCAGTTCATCCATGGTAAAAATCATTATGATCATCAAGTTAATAGTCTTCATAATTGCCTTGATGCCCAACCACTTCGAAAACTTTTTTTGGTATGTGTAAGCCCAGCTTTTTGTAAAGGCCCCTTCCAATATGCGCACATTCGCTTATAACGGCTAGTTTTAAGGCAGCGTCCACGATAAAAACCATGTCTGATTTTCTGGTGGAGATCGGCAGCTGCGGGGCCTAGCGCAACCCTAACTTTGAAAAAACTAAGAAAAATGAGCTCGGAACGGCCCCTACGGCCCCAAAGTTGGACACCCGTCAGCTCATCACACCCCAGATGCACTTTCCACGCCCACCGACGTGAACAAATGAATGCTTGAGATCGTGAGATGAGCGATGGTTTCCGATCGATCAATAGCCCCGTTCTTCCCTTCATTCTCAACTTCTCTGTTCACTCACGTCAGCTCGCATACATCGGCTGCAAAAGACGGAAGTTACAAGCCTCGGACAACTCGTCCACCATGCTTCCCTAGCTCAATCTTTGAGGGACCATAACTCCGCTCCTAGACGGTCTTGTACGATTTCGAAAACATAATTGGAATCAACATGGGACTGTCTTCAAGATAGGCGGAGAAGCAGAAAAACGATTCTTATCGTGAACACTGACTTTAAGCGAGACCATACACTCGTATTGTCATCTCTGGTTGTATATTTAAAGCTCAGGAGTATATCAGGCGTTTTCCTCTGTGTCAAGGTTCTGCGAACCGGCCGGCCATTCTAGCAAATTGGCAGGATCGGTCTGAAACCAAGCCTGCGTCGTCCTACTGACAAGAAGTGAAGGCGGATACGGACTAGAAAGAACTGAAAATCATTTTCTGACACAGTCTGATAATCTGTGAAGTTCATAGATCATGTCCCAAAACCTGGTCCACCACCCCAATCCGGGTCGACACATTTTTCTTTCTCCTCGAAAGTTCCTACTCAAAGCCACAGTCCAAGCTCAGGGGTAATTTTTGATATTATATTCCGGCCGCCGTGTATAGCAACCCTGCCAAGCGCGAGATCTCAATTCGATCAAATAAGCGAGAAACTTCAGGGAAAAAGTCGGCCCCGCCCACTTTACCCTAAAAGCATAATCAAGCGTTCCGCCTCGGATAGGGAACCAAATTCTTTGCAAACGGAAAAATTGGTTGGTGTAACAATGCTCAAAGGCAAAATGTACAATAGCAAAGCTCTTGGTTCCCTTTCCGGGGCGGTATGCGCGGTTAGGCTTTTAGGGTAAAGTGGGCGGGGCCGACTTTTTCCCTGAAGTTTCTCGCTTATTTGATCGAATTGAGATCTCGCGCTTGGCAGGGTTGCTATACACGGTGGGTGGACTATAATATCAAATTTTATCTCTGAGGTTGGACTGTGCCTTCAAGGATTGTTCTGATCCATAGGTGGATCCTTCGAAACCCTTTCTTATCGGTCGAAAGCAAGCTCAGTCCGAACGAGCTTAAATATTCTTATCTATTTAAATATTTTAACTAAGTATTCTAAGCACTGGAGAGATCTACAAAAGAACCCACACTTATCTTCGTGTAGGAACTCTGGAGGAGAATGTGTGTGGAAAAAATAATATATAGACCCAGATTCAGGTGATGTGGCAAGCTGGACCAGGTTTTCGCGACATGACCTGTGAACCTCACTGATTATCAGAATGTGTCGGAATTTCATTTTCAGTTCTTTCTAGTCCGTATCCGCCTTCACTTCTTGTTAATAGGACGACGCAGGCTTGGTTTCAGTCCAATCAGGCCAATTTGCTAGAATGGCCGGCCGGTTTGCGGGACCTCAACCCAGAGGAAAACGTTTGATATCTCCTCGAGCTCCTAGTATACAACCAGAAAAGAAAATACGAGTATTTGGTTTCGCTCACACTAGCCGTTATAAGCGAATGGGCGCAGATTGAAATGGGCTTTTACAAAAAGCTGGGTTGAAACATACCAAAAAAGAGTTTTCGAAGTGGATGGGCATCAAGACAATTCTGAAGACTGTTAACTTGATGTTCATAAGGGTTTTTTTACCATGAATGAACTGATACGGAGGGTCTAGAATTGCAATTTCTGCGAGAACGTCAGCCATGTCGTATAATTTTGCAACGGTCGTTTTTGACAATTTCCGTTGCCAGATTCCTGCCAGTTGCTCTAATTTCATGAAGATTCGTACCCAGGAGTTTTCGATTGTGCTTTATCGATTGGCGTTAAACTTTTGTCTCCTTAAATCACGCGAAGTTTGGAATCGCGAAATTTGGGGTATGTCGTATAATTTTGCAACGCACTGTAGCTCAGGCAAACCATCGCTCCGAGCGGTACCGGAGAGCTACTCGAGCGGCGCTGCCTCTCCGCTCCGAGCGAAAATTAGCCATCTACCCTGGCCACAGCAGCCGCTCTTCGGGCCACAGCAGTATCGCTCGCAACGATCTTCGGTCCCAACTGGCAGTGCGGTCTCTGTTCGGGCGATTTTCAAAAATTTTCTAATTGCTATTTTTTTCTTTATTTCCGCCTCTTCTGGAAAGGATTAAGCCTGTTAAGAGAATAAGGTACCTGTTACAGCCTGTGGGTCAGGAGGTTAATCCTGCCACAGGCCGCAACAAGGATACCATCATAGCATGGTCCGCAATGAGGAAGCCTTCCCCACCGCGGGCCATGGGGGATCCCCTCGGCCGCCAAAAATTGTCATCCTGAGAGTGATCCGAGGTCACCTCTCAAGAGTGGCCTCGAAAGGCCAACTTTCCGTCTAAACGAGACGAGCCGCCTTCCATACCCGCAGAATTGGTTGTTCTTTGAGTGATAACGTGGCTCGCACGTTATCACTCAAAGAACAACCAACCCAGCGTCTCTCTATATCTGGCGATGGCACCGCTGTGGCCCCGAGAGCGACCGGAGAGCGACCGAGGGGCGAACTGGCACCGGACAGGGACCGCGGTGCCAGTTGGCCCCTCGGCCGCTGTCCGGGCGATGACGTCATAATTGGGAGGAGCCGGTCCCGCTCGGAGCGATGGTTTGCCTGAAGCCTAGTTTTGACTGCAGGTGGTCGCTGTGGCCATGCGAGGGACAACTGTTCCTTTTTCATCGCGCGTAATGGAAGGCCGCTCCAATAGTGATCGCTTCGTGGCAAACGTCCTACATCGCTGGGTCGCGGCGACGAAATCCTATGTTTTACTGCATCGCTGCTTGAAGAGCGATTTTCAATGGTCGCTGACCATCGCTCCATCGCGGCCGAAATGACAGCGATGGAGCGATTGTCAGCGAATGACACGTTTCGTCTAATGAACGTTGACCCTTTCACACGACATGATCAGTGCTTTCGAGTCGAAACGCGTCATTGGTGAATACCAGCCATTATTTCACTAAATGATTTAATTTCTTCGATCATCCGTGAGTCTATGCACTATGAACAGAATCGCTGCCGCTGCTACATCGCTACAGCAGCGGGTGCAGAATCGCTGCGATGAAAAACAGCAGCGATGCAGTCAAAACTAGGCTTGAGAGTGCATATCTGTGCATCCTGGAACCAAATGTGTTTCTGAGACTCTAGGGAAGTTTGACATTTTTTGAAAATTTCCGCGTTTCGCGTTCCGAAAACCGAAGTTCCGCGCATTTTTGGGCGTATCGCACCCGATATCCGAAAACCGAGAAAAAAATTTTTGTTCCGAAACCCGAAAACCTATTTCCGAAATTTTGAATTTTTATTACGCTCATCCCTGCCCCATACTATCTGCTCCGAACCTTCGATTTCTGTCATAAAATCGACATCATTTTTGAGCGTGTCTGCTTCCTTTGAGTCCGCATGCATAAATCAGTTGCAAAAGGCGGAAATTACAAGTCTCGGACAATTCGTTCACCATACTTTCGCCCCTTAATTTTAGGCAACATTTGTGGGCCATAAGTCCGCTCTCCGGGGTCTTCTACGACTCCAGAAACATCATGGGAATCAGCGTGGGACCGTCTTCAAGTTAAAGGTACAATACACCCTCAGATATGAATTTTGAGATTTTCATGTAATTGTGTAGAAGACCTCTCCTGTATAACATTTGCCAATTGCGAGATCTCAATTCCTCCAAATAAGTGAGATATAAGCGATCACCACAGGCCCAACCCCTTTCGCTCACCACCACAGGCCCGACCCCCTAAAAGATTTTCTCAACTCGATAGCGGCTCGATGGATGGATGAATTCTAACGAATCGTCGTTCTTCAATCCACTGCCGGGCTGTCTCCTTATCCTGACTCGCTCTCGCGCAACGATTGCGAACGAAGAGAAGTACAGACCTGAGACAACTCGTCCAACAATTTTTCACCCTCGAAATCCAGGCATTTTCGAAGAGCCATAACTCTTTTCAACGGGGGTCTTGGACGATTTCAGGGATATCTCTGTGATCAGTGTGCGACTCTCTCCAAGATAAGCATGAAACCTGAAAATTATTTGTTTTGTTGTCCTGTGCCTTTAAGTATAGAATCTGGAAAGACAGTACCAGGTTGTACTGCCGTCCTCGGGGCCAAATTTCGGTCCGCGATTGCGGACTACGGTTGTTGCGACACGCGACACGATGGTGCTCGTGCTGGGAGAGAGACGAATCGTGGCGGGACCAAGTGGTCCCAGCAAACGCGGACCGGAATCAGGCTCCGAAAACTACAGTACTGTGCTTTTAAACACAACGGCATAGACACATGAAGACGCAGACTGCTGGTTGACACTGTATAGAAATTGCTCAAAGTGCCTGTCTCAAAGCAGCAAAAATTACTGCTTTTCAGACGTTTTTCCTCCTCGAATTGTTGATCCGTATCTGGGACGGAGTTCAACATTCAGTTCGCCATGCTCATGCTTACCGGACTGGAATTCGATGTTTTGCAATCACACTCAGGCAGTAGCCACCGGTCCGGGTCATATTCTTCCCGAAATGCCTACAATATGCATCTGCAGGTTTGCCGCACATACTATTTTTAACAATTACGTGTGCATTACGGTGACTCGAAGAAGCATACTTTTTTCAGAAAGTTCGATGACAATGGCAGCAAGTGCCAACAGTTTATTACAAGGTGTTTCAATCGCAGGAATAAAAAGTAAGTTTGAACAGTTATTGGTTTAGCGGAACCGACTTTTCGAAAATTGTTGTTTGTTATCGTGTGTGTTTGATTTCCTTGATGCGTTTCCAGATGCACATGCTGTTTTAACCAGCCGAGTGACTACTGTGATCACCTGACATGCAAAAATGGTGAACCGGAATTCAGGTGTTTCTCTACAATTGTTGGGCTCTTGAGTACTAGTGTTCCGCGAGAGTTTTTGTTTTTGCCAGTTAAGGTGTGCTTTTTGCAGTTCGTCGAATACTAGTTGCATATGTCATCACAATCCAGCCGACTATCCATATCATATATGCAAATCACTCTACGCACGGAACAGCCCTGCTCAAATCGAGGCCGCCCAAGCGCAGCAAAATCCACCAGCGTTTGATGAGCGTCGTCAGGTATAATTTAAAACCCGTTCAGACCTGTCATGAATTCATCACGAGCGGCTGGCATATGTGTCATAGGAACATTGGGTTAGGACACAAAATACGGGATAATCTGAACATTGTGCTTCCAATCGACAGGGAAAGCCGTGCCCGACAATCGGCAGAGGGGATTCCATGTACCGTACATATGTACATATTTCCGGTAACTAGGGACCCGGGCATACAATTATTCAACCTCCACGAAAAAAGAATCGAGTTTCCGTCTAACTCGAATTTCTAGAATTTCGAATAAACGGGTTATGGACTAACTCGACTTTCTAAAATTTCGAATAACCGAGTTTTCGACTAACTCGAATTTCCAAGGCTTCCAGTATGCTGATGTCCTATTAACTTCGAATCCGTGAAATTTTAAATTAGCGAGTTCTTGACACATTTGATGTCGACTGTTTTACAAGGACTTCTCTTTTCTTCACGTCTTTGGAATTGATTCAGCCCCAAAAAAATGCTCCGTTTCCCAGTTTGAATGAGATTTTTGAAGCTCTATCTCATTCCATAAAAACCTATTTGACCGTCCGTTACTCCAACTTTTGCTTGAAATCTGGCAACGTTCACTCCTACATGTGTATTCCATCCTGGGACAAGTGCAAACGATTGTTTTTATGGTGTTTGAGAAAAGGAATATTGTTCTTCACTCTACATTTGATCCCGATCTTCCTCTCAGATTGAAGCCAAAGTGGAGATTTCTGAAAGTTGGGCTCCGCAGAAAAGGTCAAGGATTTGGCATTGCTCTTAAATGTCGTGAAATTGTTTTATTGGATTGGGCACTCAACTTGATTTTTCAAATGTAGTGAAATTGTCGAATTGATTTGGCTGTGATGATACTATATGCAGATAACATAATCATTAAATGTAGTGAAATTGTTGCAAACGAATTTGGCAGGAGCTCTATGAATTATCACAGTCAAATCACGCTTCAGAAGGTCCTCTGGCGAGCAAATAAAGACAAAAAGAAAACAGCCAACAATGAACGAAACCTGGCCTTATCGACTAGAATTAAGGTTTCCAAATGCTATTCTGCCTTTTCAGTGTAGCTCCTACTAAGGTACCAGACCTTCCCTCACCGATGAGATAAAAATCATGAAAACGAAATCTAACGCAATTTACCCGCTACTGACTCTATGTCTTCGTGTCCTCAACGCTTTCACGGTTCGCATTGTATAGAAACGTTTTGCTGCTAGGTTTATTCCTGTTCTCATTCGATTCAATATGCGCTCCAAGGAAAACCCCTTCTGACGCGTGATTTGACTGTGATAATTCATAGAGCTCCTGCCAAATTCGTTTGCAACAATTTCACTACATTTAATGATTATGTTATCTGCATATAGTATCATCACAGCCAAATCAATTCGACAATTTCACTACATTTGAAAAATCAAGTTGAGTGCCCAATCCAATAAAACAATTTCACGACATTTAAGAGCAATGCCAAATCCTTGACCTTTTCTGCGGAGCCCAACTTTCAGAAATTTCACAACTTTTTACAAGGGTTTCCCTTCTACAATATCGTCAAGCTCTAAAAGGCAAGTTGCTTTTCTTCAAAACATAGTGGTAGAAATGAAGAAACAACCGCTCCGCTGCTAAGACTGCAAGATAATTGTTGCAACGCGGCTTCCTACAAATTGATGCAAGGCATATACTTTTTGAATTTAAAAGTCGAAAAATGAGGAAATGAGTTTCAAAATGACCCAATTGTACAGGTTCTAGGCACTCTTCTAGACGGGGGGGGGCACGCACCATTCAAGACAGAAATGAAATAAACGGCCCATTGGTGAGGCTACCAGTCGAAGTATTTCCGTAGAGCTCTAATAAAAACAATGATTGATAGCGCAGTATCAGGCCTCTTTTATCAGAGTTTTTCATCGTTTCTATGAGTTTTTGCGTAGCTTGGCCCCTCTAGTGAAAGAAAATGTTGAAGGGGCCCATGAAAAACCTTCATTTGTAAAGAAAAGTCAATCGGAACACATTGTAAATACGAATTTGAATTTCGCGCCAAAATCATTTTCGGAGTTTTTCTGCATGTGGAGTTCGTGCCGTAACCAATTTTCCCTGTTATCTTACTGTCGCACCAACATTCTAGGAAAAAGAGCTAGATGACTGGTGAGAATTGGTGGCGGATATTAACCTCATCGTCCAACGTTTTTGACGCGCCAAAGTTTACCAGTGTGGTCTACCGGGCTCAATCATGAAATTGAGCCTGAAAAATGGAAATTGATTTTCAGCGCGAACGATAGTTAAGTGCGCCAGAAGAGGACTACCGTAATCTTAGGAATGATGTTATTCGGCTCTCGTAAACAAATTTGATGATACCCAATTGATCAATGATAAAGTATAAAAGAAGTGAAGAGCGGTGTGTCTTGATTCACACACCGTCCTTCTCTAGGGGTCAGCAGTTGAGGATCTGCCTGGACTAAAAAGCAGGAAAACATCACCACCTGTAGGGAAGATGAAGTGAATTCGGAGTCAGAACTTAGAAAATTTTAGAGCCAACTCGAGTGAGATTACGGTAGCCCTGTTCTGGCGGACTTAACTATCGTTCTTGTAGATTCGGAGGCCTGGCTTGCATACGGTGTCCTAAACATTGAACTGAGGTCCTGCACACCCCTACTGAGATCCAGCACACATTCCATGAAGTCCTGCTCATCCTTACAGGGGTCTTGCACACGTTTC
Organism: Aplectana chamaeleonis; assembly: GCA_029168955.1. NCBI lineage: Eukaryota > Metazoa > Nematoda > Chromadorea > Rhabditida > Cosmocercidae > Aplectana > Aplectana chamaeleonis. The sequence continues at coordinate 517,999 of JAPDOI010000294.1, forward strand.
ATGATGTCCTGCACACTCCTACTGATGTCCTGCACACACTCCACGAAGTTCTGATCATCCTTACAGGGGTCTTGCACACGTTTCATGATGTCCTGCACACTCCTACTAAGGTCCTGCACACATTCCATGATGTCCTGCACACCCCTATTGGGGTCCTGCACACGCTTCATGATGTCCTGCACACTCCTACTGATGTCCTGCACACATTCCACGAAGTTCTGATCATCCTTACAGGGGTCTTGCACACGTTTCATGATGTCCTGCACACTCCTACTAAGGTCCTGCACACATTCTACGACGTCCTGCACACCCCTATTGGGGTCCTGCACACGCTTCATGATGTCCTGCACACTCCTACTGATGTCCTGCACACATTCCACGAAGTTCTGACCATCCTTACAGGGGTCTTGCACACGTTTCATGATGTCCTGCACACTCCTACTAAGGTCCTGCACACATTCCATGATGTCCTGCACACCCCTATTGGGGTCCTGCACACGTTCTATGATGTCCTGTGTAATTTTACTAAGGTCCTACAAACATTCCATGACGTCCTGCTCATCCCTACTGGGGTCCTGCACACGCTTCATGATGTCCTGCACACTCCTACTGATGTCCTGCACACATTCCATGAAGTCCTGCCCATCCTTACAGGGGTCTTGCACATGTTTCATGATGTCCTGCACACTCCTACTAAGGTCCTGCACACATTCTACGACGTCCTGCACACCCCTACTGGGGTCCTGCACAGGTCCCATGATGTCCTGCACACTCCTACTGATGTTCTGCACACATTCTACGATGTCCTGCACACCCCTACTGGGGTCCTACACAGGTTCCATGATGTCCTGCACACTCCTACTGGGGTCCTGCACAGGTCCCATGATGTCCTGCACACTCCTACTAAGGTCCTGCACACTCCTACTGAGGTCCTGCACACATTCTACGACGTCCTGCACACCCCTACTGGGGTCCTGCACACGTTCCATGATATCTCGCGCACTCCTACTGAGGTCCTGTACAGGTCCCATAATGTCATGCACACTCCTACTGAGGTCCTGCACACCCCTACTGGGGTCCTGCACAGGTCCCATGATGTCCTGCACACTCCTACTAAGGTCCTGCAAACTCCACTGAGGTCCTGCACACATTCTACGACGTCCTGCACACCCTTACTGGGGTCCTGCACAGGTCCCAAAATGTCCTGCACACTCCTACTGAGGTCCTGCACACTCCTACTGAGGTCCTGCACACATTCTACGACGTCCTGCACACCCCTACTGGGGTCCTGCACAGGTCCCATGATGTCCTGCTCACTTCTACTAAGGTTCTGCACACTCCTACTGAGGTCCTGCACACATTCTATGGCGTCCTGCACACCCCTACTGAGGGGTTGCTGTAGTTCCACGACGTCCTGCATACTCCTACTGCGGTCTCGCATAGTCAACCGACACTTCAGCACACCCTGCGACGACTTCTTATCTTTGGTGCGCATGGTACAAACACGCGCCACGCTCAAAAACAACCCTTCCGCATAGCGTCCTGTTCCAAGCCGGACGTTTAGAGTACACCACCCTAGAGAGCAAGGTATTTATATGGGGTCTCTCAGAAAACAATGACTGATAACGAAAAACCCGTCATTTTTATAAACTAATCTTGAGAGGCCGGTTTCCGAGTTTCAAACGCCCGTTAGGGGCCCAGAAGTCATTATGGTGAGTTCTGACAATTATTTTCGTCATTCCCGTGGCCGATTACCTCTAGTCACAAATTTTCGAGCGATTTGGTCCACGCCTTCCAAAAAAATGGTTTTCGACGGACGGAGGCGGAGGCGGAGGCGGAGGCGGAGGCGGAGGCGGAGGCGGAGGCGGAGGCGGAGGCGGAGGGGGAGGCGGAGGCGGAGGCGGAGGCGGAGGCGGAGGCGGAGGCGGAGGCGGTGGCGGAGGCGGAGGCGGTGGTGGAGGCGGTGGTGGAGAACGCTTTTGTGTACTTTGAGAGGTCATAACTTTAGAAAGCGGGGACCAGTTGGGATGAAAAGTTGCACACATATGTAATTTCTTGCAGCGCGTCGAATAGTGTACAGCTCATACCTCTGTTGACGGTATGAATGGGTGATCTCATTGTAGGGCATCCGCGCGGGAAGAGATCAAAGCCAAATCCTGGTGAGCGCTTCGCGCTCACCACAATAGCAGTATCAGACATCTTTTATCAGAATTTTTCATCATTTCTATGAGTGAATCTTGGGTGGCCTCACCCCGTCTAGGATAGGCCCAGGGTCAGTCGCTCTAGCCAAACTTCACCGGTTCTTGCTGACGTGGCTCGTCTGCGCCGGCCCATATGTTTGATTCGGAACAAGAACGAGAGTTAAAGACATCGTACGCGCAGAAAACCGTATATTATTTTTTCATGTTTTTGGGTAGCTTGGCCTCTCTAGTGAACGAAAATGTTGAAGGGGCCCATGAAAAACCTTCATTCTTCTTTCAACTCCCTTCTTCATTAAAGAAAAGTCAATCGGAACACATTGTAAATACGAATTTGAATTTCGCGCCAAAATCATTTTCGGAGTTTTCCTGCATGTGGAGTTCGTGCCGTAACTATTTTTCACGTTGTCTTTCGGTCGCACCAACATTCTAGGAAAAAGTTCTAGATGACTGGTGAGAATTGGTGGCGGATCTTCACCTTTGACGCCTTCCAACCTCATCGTCCAACGTTTTTGACGCGCCAAAGTTTACCAGTGTGGTCTACCGGGCTCAATCATAAAATTGAGCCTGAAAAATGGAAAATGATTTCCAGCACGAACGATAGTTAAGTGCGCCAGAAGAGGACCACCGTAATCTTAGGAATGATGTTATTCGGCTCTCTTAAACAAATTTGATGATACCCAATTGATCAATGATAAAGATAAAAGAAGTGAAGAGCGGTGTGTCACAGTCCTTCTCCAGAGTTCAGCAGTTGAGGATCTGCCTGGACTACAAAGCAGAAAAACAACACCACCGGTGGTGAAGATGTAGCGAATTCGGAGTCAGAACTTAGAAAATTTTAGAGCCAACTCGAGTGAGATTACGATAGCCTTGTTCTGGCGCACTTGCCTATCGCTCTTGTTGATTCGGGGCATGACTTGCATACGGTGTCCTGGACATTAAACGGAGGTCCTGCGCACGTCCTTTGATGTTCTGCACACTCCTACTAAGGTCCTGCACACGTTCCATGATGTCCTGCACTCTCCTACTGAGATCCTGCACACATTCTACGGCGTCCTGCACACCCCTTCTGGGGTCCTGCACAGGTCCCATAATGTCCTGAACACTCCTACTGAGGTCCTGCACACATTATACGACGTCCTGCACACCCCTAATGGGATGCTGCACAGGTCCCATAATGTCCTGCACACTCCTACTGAGGTCCTGCACACATTCTACCACATCCTGCACACCCCTACTGAGGTCCTGCACACGTCCCATGATATCCTGCCCACTTCTACTACGGTCCTGCACACGTACAATGATGTCCTGCACACTCCTACTGAGGTCCTGCACAGGTCCAATGGTGTCCTGCACACTCCTACTGAGGTCCTGCACAGGTCCCATGATGTCCTGCACACTCCTACTAAGGTCTTGCACACGTTCCATGATGTCCTGCACACTCCTACTGAGGTCCTGCACAGGTCCAATGATGTCCTGCACACTCCCTACTGATGTCCTGCACACATTCTACGACGTCCTGCGCACCCCTACTGGGATCTTGCACAGGTTCCATGATGTCCTGCACACTCCTACTGAGGTCCTGCACACATTCTACCACATCCTGCACACCCCTACTGAGGTCCTGCACACGTCCCATGATGTCCTGCCCACTCCTACTACGGTCCTGCACACGTTCCATGATGTCCTGCACACTCCTACTGAGGTCCTGCACAGGTCCCATGATGTCCTGCACACTCCTACTAAGGTCTTGCACACGTTCCATGATGTCCTGCACACTCCTACTGTGGTCCTGCACACATTCTACGACGTCCTGCACACACCTACTGAGGTCCTGAACAGGTCCCAATATGTCCTGCACACTCCTACTAAGGTCCTGCACACGTTCGATGATGTCCTGCATACTCCTACTGAGGCCCTGCACACATTCCACGACGTCCTGCACACCCCTACTGGGGTCCTGCACACGTTCCATGATGTCCTGCACACTCCTACTGAGGTCCTGCACACGTTCCATGATGTCCTGCACACTCCTACTGAGGTCCTGCGCAGGTACAATGATGTCCTGCACACTCCTACTGAGGTCCTGCGCAGGTACAATGATGTCTTGCACACTCCTACTGAGGTCCTGCACAGGTCCCATGATGTCCTGCACACTCCTACTAAGGTCTTGCACACGTTCCATGATGTCCTGCACACTCCTACTGAGGTCTTGCACACGTTCCATGATGTCCTGCCCACTCCTACTGAGGTCCTGCACACATTCTACGACGTCCTGCACACCCCTACTGGGGTCCTGCACACGTTCCATGATGTCCTGCATACTCCTACTGAGGCCCTGCCCACATTCTACGACGTCCTGCACACCCCTACTGAGGTCCTGCACAGGTCCCATGATGTCCTGCACACTCCTACTAAGGTCCTGCACACTCCTACTGAGGTCCTCCACACATTCTACGACGTCCTGCACACCCCTACTGGGGTCCTGCACACGTTCCATGATATCTCTTGCACTCCTACTGAGGTCCTGTACAGGTCCCATAATGTCATGCACACTCCTACTGAGGTCCTGCACACCCCTACTGGGGTCCTGCACAAGTCCCATGATGTCCTGCACACTCCTACTAAGGTCCTGCACACTCCCACTGAGGTCCTGCACACATTCTACGACGTCCTGCACACCCTTACTGGGGTCCTGCACAGGTCCCAAAATGTCCTGCACACTGCTACTGAGGTCCTGCACACCCTACTGAGGTCCTGCACACATTCTACGACGTCCTGCACACCTCACTGGGGTCCTGCACAGGTCCCATGATGTCCTGCTCACTTCTACTAAGGTTCTGCACACTCCTACTGAGTGTCCTGCACACATTCTATGGCGTCCTGCACACCCCTACTGAGGGGTTGCTGTAGTTCCACGACGTCCTGCATACTCCTACTGCGGTCTCGCATAGTCAACCGACACTTCCAGCACACCCTGCGACGACTTCTTATCTTTGGTGCGCATGGGTACAAACACGCGCCACGCTCAAAAACAACCCTTCCGCATAGCGTCCTGTTCCAAGCCGGACGTTTAGAGTACACCACCCTAGAGAGCAAGGTATTTATATGGAGTCTCTCAGAAAACAATGACTGATAACGAAAAACCCGTCATTTTATAAACTAATCTTGAGAGGCCGGTTTCCGAGTTTCAAACGCCCGTTAGGGCCCAGAAGTCGTTATGGTGAGTTCTGCCAATTATTTTCGGCATCATGTGGCCGATTACCTCTAGTCACAAATTTTCGGGCGATTTGGCCCACGCCTTCCAAAAAAATGGTTTTCGACGGACGGAGGCGGAGGCGGAGGCGGAGGTGGAGGCGGAGGCGGAGGCGGAGGCGGAGGCGGAGGCGGAGGCGGAGGCAGAGGCGGAGGCGGAGGCGGAGGCGGAGGCGGAGGCGGAAGGCGGTGGCGGAGGCGGAGGCGGAGGCGGAGGCGGAGGCGGAGGCAGGAGGCGGAGGCGGAGGCGGTGGTGGAGAAACGCTTTGTGTACTTTGGAGAGGTCATAACTTTAGAAAGCGGGGACCAGTTGGGATGAAAAGTTGCACACATATGTAATTTCTTGCAGCGCGTCGAATAGTGTACAGCTCATACCTCTGTTGACGGTATGAATAGGTGATCTCATTGTAGGGCATCCGCGCGGGAAGAGATCAAAGCCAAATCCTGGTGAGCGCTTCGCGCTCACCACAATAGCAGTATCAGACATCTTTTATCAGAATTTTTCATCCTTTCTATGAGTGAATCTTGGGTGGCCTCACCCCGTCTAGGATAGGCCCAGGGTCAGTCGCTCTAGCCAAACTTCACCGGTTCTTGCTGACGTGGCTCGTCTGCGCCGGCCCATATGTTTGATTCGGAACAAGAACGAGAGTTAAAGACATCGTACGCGCAGAAAACCGTATATTATTTTTTCATGTTTTTGGGTAGCTTGGCCTCTCTAGTGAACGAAAATGTTGAAGGGGCCCATGAAAAACCTTCATTCTTCTTTCAACTCCCTTCTTCATTAAAGAAAAGTCAATCGGAACACATTGTAAATACGAATTTGAATTTCGCGCCAAAATCATTTTCGGAGTTTTCCTGCATGTGGAGTTCGTGCCGTAACTATTTTTCCTGTTGTCTTACGGTCGCACCAACATTCTAGGAAAAAGTGCTAGATGACTGGTGAGAATTGGTGGCGGATATTCACCTTTGACGCCTTCCAACCTCATCGTCCAACGTTTTTGACGCGCCAAAGTTTACCAGTGTATCTACCGGGCTCAATCATAAAATTGACCCTGAAACATGGAAACTGCTTTCGAGCACGAACGATAGTTAAGTGCGCCAGAAGAGGACCACCGTAATCTTAGGAATGATGTTATTCGGCTCTCTTAAACAAATTTGATGATACCCAATTGATCAATGATAAAGATAAAAAGAAGTGAAGAGCGGTGTGTCACAGTCCTTCTCTCCAGAGTTCAGCAGTTGAGGATCTGCCTGGACTACAAAGCAGAAAAACAACACCACCGGTGGTGAAGATGTAGCGAATTCAGGAGTCAGAACTTAGAAAATTTTAGAGCCAACTCGAGTGAGATTACGATAGCCTTGTTCTGGCGCACTTGCCTATCGCTCTTGTTGATTCGGGGCATGACTTGCATACGGTGTCCTGGACATTAAACGGAGGTCCTGCGCACGTCCTTTGATGTTCTGGCACACTCCTACTAAGGTCCTGCACACGTTCCATGATGTCCTGCACTCTCCTACTGAGATCCTGCACACATTATACGGCGTCCTGCACACCCCTTCTGGGGGTCCTGCACAGGTCCCATAATGTCCTGAACACTCCTACTGGAGGTCCTGCACACATTATACGACGTCCTGCACACCCCTAATGGGATGCTGCACAGGTCCCATAATGTCCTGCACACTCCTACTGAGGTCCTGCACAACATTCTACCACATCCTGCACACCCCTACTGAGGTCCTGCACACGTCCCATGATATCTCTGCCCACTTCTACTACGGTCCTGCACACGTACAATGATGTCCTGCACACTTCCTACTGGAGGTCCTGCACAGGTCCAATGGTGTCCTGCACACTCCTACTGAGGTCCTGCACAGGTCCCATGATGTCCTGCACACTCCTACTAAGGTCTTGCACACGTTCCATGATGTCCTGCACACTCCTACCGAGGTCCTGCACAGGTCCAATGATGTCCTGCACACTCCTACTAAGGTCTTGCACACGTTCCATGATGTCCTGCACACTCCTACTGAGGTCCTGCACACATTCTACCACATCCTGCACACCCCTACTGAGGTCCTGCACACGTCCCATGATGTCCTGCCCACTCCTACTACGGTCCTGCACACGTTCCATGATGTCCTGCACACTCCTACTGAGGTCCTGCACAGGTCCCATGATGTCCTGCACACTCCTACTAAGGTCTTGCACACGTTCCATGATGTCCTGCACACTCCTACTGTGGTCCTGCACACATTCTACGACGTCCTGCACACACCTACTGAGGTCCTGAACAGGTCCCAATATGTCCTGCACACTCCTACTAAGGTCCTGCACACGTTCGATGATGTCCTGCATACTCCTACTGAGGCCCTGCACACATCTCCACGACGTCCTGCACACCCCTACTGGGGTCCTGCACACACGTTCCATGATGTCCTGCACACTCCTACTGAGGTCCTGCACACGTTCCATGATGTCCTGCACACTCCTACTGAGGTCCTGCGCAGGTACAATGATGTCCTGCACACTCCTACTGGGAGGTCCTGCGCAGGTACAATGATGTCTTGCACACTTCCTACTGGAGGTCCTGCACAGGTCCCATGATGTCCTGCACACTCCTACTAAGGTCTTGCACACGTTCCATGATGTCCTGCACACTCCTACTGAGGTCTTGCAGACGTTCCATGATGTCCTGCCCACTCCTACCGAGGTCCTGCACACATTCTACGACGTCCTGCACACCCCTACTGGGGTCCTGCACACGTTCCATGATGTCCTGCATACTCCTACTGAGGCCCTGCCCACATTCTACGACGTCCTGCACAACCCCTACCGAGGTCTCACATAGTCAACCGACACTTCAGCACATCCTGCGACGCCTTCTTATCGATGGTGCGCTTTGAACGAATACGCGCCGCGGTCAAGTACATCAACTCCGCACAGCGTCCTCTTCCGAGCCGGACGTTCAAAGTACACCACCCTGGAGAGCAAGGTGTTTATATGGAGTCTAAGAAAACAATGACTGATAACGAAAAACCCACCATTTTCATAAACTATTCTTGAGAGGCCGGTTTCCGAGTTTCAAACGCCCGTTAGGGGCCCAGAAGTCATTATGGTGAGTTCTGACAATTATTTTCGTCATTCCCGTGGCCGATTACCTCTAGTCACAAATTTTCGAGCGATTTGGTCCACGCCTTCCAAAAAATGGTTTTCGACGGACGGAGGTGGAGGCGGAGGCGGAGGCGGAGAGGCGGAGGCGGAGGCGGAGGCGGAGGCGGAGGCGGAGGCGGAGGCGGTGGTGGAGAAAATTTTTGCGTACTTTGAGAGGTCATAACTTTAGAAAGCGGGGACCAGTTGGGATGAAAAGTTGCACACATATGTAATTTCTTGCAGCGCGTCGAATAGTGTACAGCTCATACCTCTGTTGACGGTATGAATAGGTGATCTCATTGTAGGGCATCCGCGCGGGAAGAGATCAAAGCCAAATCCTGGTGAGCGCTTCGCGCTCACCACAATTCTTAGAGCGGACATCTACTTTTTTGAGAAGGCAAGAAAGAAGACAAGTCGAATCTTTTGTATTTATAGTTGATTCGAAGGTTTGCAGGGCCGTCTTTTTTTTCATGTCATAGTTGACTAATACGCTGGCCGTCCTTTTCCCACACGGTCGATATGTATGAGAACCACGCAAATGGGAATAAATGAAGTGATAAAAATCATGCTCAACTGACAAAAACCGTCCTGAAGTGATAAGGCCCGACCTGATGCAACCTAGGACCGCCGATAGAAGGATGATTTTCATCACTTGGCAATGAATTTTGCCACTCCGTTTCTTTCCGTTTTATGGGGAATTTTGTAAATATCTGCCGGGTAAAGCTAGAGGTGATATTGAAGGCAGCATACGCGCTCGTGAACGTGGTTGAGATAACTACGGAAATGGAATGGTATGGCATGGATCACAACGCCTACGCATTTTGAAGCGTCAAAAACGACCCATATGGTCGCTGCAAGAGTAGGAAAATGACCTCGCCCCTGTATCTGCCCGCCCCCTGTATTTGCGTCCTCTTCCGAAACAGGGGTTCCGGCGACTCCCACCATCAGCGACGTTTGTGTGTGAGACAATAAGTAGAATAAGAAAACCACATACATCGACTACGGTGGGAGTGGCCCAGCACCCCTGTTTTGAAGGAGGACGCAAACACAGGGGGCGGGCAGATACAAGGGCAGGGCTAACTTCTCACTCATGTAGCGTCATTTTGGGTCATTTTTGACGCTCCAAATTGCGTAGGCGTTGTGTTCTGAGCCATACGATTCTATTTCCGTAGTTATCTCAATCACGTTTACGAGCGTGTATGCTGCCTTTAAAGGCAATGTTCACAATGAAAGTCGTTTTTCTGTTTTTTCGCCTATCTTGAAAACGGTCCCATGCTGATTTCAGTGATGTCTCTTGAATCGTACAAGACCCCCTGGAAACGGAGTTATGGCCCCTCAAATTCAGCTAGGGAAGCATTGTGGACGAGTTGTCCGAGGCTTGTAACTCCCGTTTTTTGCAGCCGATGTGTGCGAGCTGACCTGAGTAAAGAGAGACGTTGGGAATGAAGGGAAGAACGGGGCTTTTGATCGGAAACCATCGCTCAACTAACCGCGAATTCAGTGAAGGTTTTATAGGACGTGGGCGGAGTGGCCCAATGGGTTGGCTGGCCTACGAGATTTTCACCCACTTACCGGCCGCTTTTCGTCGCTTTTCCGTTCTCAGGCCCTAGTTATACATCGGCGATTCGGTGCCGCTGGTTTTCGCGGAACATCTGCGATTGGTCAGATTACGAAATAGACCAATAGCAGACTTGCCGCGGAAGCCAGCGGCGGCGAAACGCTGGTGTATAACTAGGGCCTTAATCTTCTTAGAGGAACCCAAAGCTTACGTTTTAGCCAAAAAAACGTGCAACTTTTTCTTCGTGAACACTGCTTTTAAGCATCGCGGTGGCGCGCCAAAGCTAGCGCAAACCCGCTAAGTGGAGGAGGAAGTGTGCGAGTAATGAGACGCCGACGTGCAGAATTCCCTGAAAACGGTGGTAGCGCACGGACAAGCATCACTCAGGAAATCACGGGGGTCGGTGGCAGGTTAAAACGCCTCTTTCCCAATAAAATTGATCCAATATGGCTGATCGGCGGAGGTTTTATCATGATTCATAACTGCCGGAGTTTTCGTGATAATGTCTCATATCTGGAGGAGTTTTCGGGGTAACATGTTGCAGTGTCCGTTCTTTTTTCTCTAATACTCACTCTATCGTGTAGAGCGCGGACATCAAATCATCACAATGCATACGCTGCACTGAAATGTGAGGTGTTTGTGCTTGTCACAGTTGACATTGCTCCGGATATCGACGCTTGGCTGGCGTCGGTGGCAGGTTGAAACCCCAATCCTGCCTCTGAACCTGCCACCGGCGCCCGCACCTGCAGGAGTGGTAGATGGTGGTCGGTGGCAGGTGATTGGGCTAAACCTTCGGTGTAAATACGTGGGTGTGACGTCAGACTGAGTGGTCGGTAGGAGATGATTAGGCAGAGCTTTCGGTGTGAACGGGTCAACTGTGACGTGGCATTGCAGAGTCGATGGGAGGTTGATACGCGGAGTTTTCGGCATGAATGGGGTTTTCCAGGCTTGCCCGCCCTTTTTTTTTGTTTCGAGCGGTCGAGCGGGAGCACGCTACGTCTTCAACTATTCTCAACCGGCCACCGTTTCGTAACTTCAACCGCAGTGTAAATTCCGGTGGGAAATTTGAAAATGACAAGATTTTATGGCCCAGTAACTAACCTTTTCGACAGAAAGAGAAAACGCAATTTTTGAAATTCATTTGAATACGCTAGGAATGTAGTGAAAAATTGCAATTGCATCTGTTTTCTGAACCACGAACGTTTCAAAGGTTTCCCTTGACTACTTGGTTTTCTTTACTGTTCTACCTTAGTTTTTTTAGTTATCCGACATCGCCCTTTACAAAACGTCGTAATTTACATCACTCGAGGCGCGAGCGGCGCGCGCGACGCCTCGGCCTCCGTCTGCCCTACGCTCTCTCACTATCTCTTTCCTCCGCTCCCCACCAGCACGCATAGGAACCAATTGAATTTCGGCGTTTTATAGCCTGTATCTGAAATTGTCCGTCTCGGATACCCCTTATGCGAATCAACGAAAGATCTCATAATTTGATCTGACTCATTAGCCGGAATTTTTGAAAAGGGCTTTATCCGAATTGAACTATTGTCCGGACTTGCCAAAGGCAATATCTGATCCGATCCATTGTCCGACAAATCACCTTCTGATAGCAAGTATCGTCGGTAGATCGCCGTTTACAACCGAAATCCCGCTCACTAGGTGGTTTCGCGATCGCAGCACGGCCCGCCACAATGATCGCGCCTCCGCCCATCGCTAGACTGAAATCAGACGAAAGGCCCTCAGAAGTTTTTATAGGGTATTCCTTTTCCTCTCAAGTGTCACTTTTCAGAATCACTTCTCCGTTTTCGGTTTCAACATACCGTCGTCAGTGGCCACGTACGTTGTCATCGGTCTTCTCGTCGGCGTGATTTTGTTAACAGCTATTATTCTGGTAGTTGGAAACCGGAAAAGACAAAAACGTCGAGAGGACAATATGCGTCAACGACAAAACGCTCATGAAGCATTGCTGATGCAGCGTGCAGATGATGACCGATATCTGCCATCTGTATAGAAGGCCAGCAGCAAGTCAAGGATCTCAAAAAATCTCAGTGGAAATCGAGGCAGTGTAAGGTCGAAGTGTTTCGATAGAAACGTTATGATTCTAGGGTTTCAGCTGTTATTTGAAAAGCGCATTACGCGTTGCCTTGTTCTCTGTAGGATTTTAACATGTACACATGGTTTCCTATTACTCTGATCTATTACCATAATACGCTTTCACTTGTGCCCCGCTTTGCAAGTTCGATGCTCATAGTAGTTATCACGATCGACACGTGTCACTGTGATTGATTTGTCACGAATGCGGCCGAGAAATGGTAAAATTATTCGCTAGTTCACCCAGGGACCGTAGTCAAATAATCTCGCGAAATCGGAAACACAGCTCTAGCTACATATAAGTTGTGAATAAAACGCTAACAATATGCATACCTCTGAATAGATCTTACCCCTCTAACACCTTTTTGAAAACTTCGGGTTTGTCAAGTTTCAGCGTAAAGATGAAAGCCGCGTTAAATAGCCGTTTTCCACACAATGGCGCGGAAGTATAGGTTGTCCGAGGGCCTTGCTTCATGCAGAAGACCTCTCAGACGTTCCCCTCTTCGACTCCGAAGATGTCCCCAACGTTTTAATGTAAAAAAAAAGAGAGAAGACTAAGTTTTTCAGGAATCGATGATTCTGATTAGGTAGAGGAGGAATAGAGCTTTCGGAAGATTACTACATCTGATTGAATTAACCCGAAGGACAAGCGAAAATTCGCTGGTTCAAATTTCGAACCGTGTGGTGCAAGACTTTCGGACCAGCGATAAGGGGAGTTGGACACATCGGACTCGAGCTTGTTTTGTTGACTGTTGCAAGAGTTTTCTTTGACAGCAACATATTATCAGTTTGGTACATCGGTTTTCCGTCATCTTTTTTCACCCAATACGTTTCCGAAACGTCCCACTCATTGTCAGCTGGTCTATTTCATCTAGATATCATGTTTCCTCGGAACTTTTATTTGTTTTTCTTACATAAACACCAAAAATTAGTCGACCTCAGCGTACCGCGGCCTAATTTAGACTTACAGTCGCGGTTCAGAGTAGATGATATTTTGCATTTTTGCGAATGTTGTTTTTCGAGGTATCTCAGCGTAATCTCAACAGAACTCCATGAGACTTCAATAGGTTTTAGACCATCATGAAACACAACTAATGTACACTCAAACTTGAATTTTGGATGCACAGGTCCTCGAATACACGGATTAATAACGATTTGGCGGTCACAACTGAAATTAAGGTTATTTTCTCAAGACATAGCTATAAAAATTCAAAACCCGTATTACTCTTCTGACACAAAAGAGGGGACAGGGGATCTGTACACACCGGGGGAGGAGTTTTCCCGCCTTTTGCCGCTCTAAATCCACTCGGGACCACTTCGCTAGCATTGATTAGCGAGACATTCCGAACAGCGAAAACGGGACATTTCTTTTCTCGGTGTGTAGAGAGACCCTATCCCATAAAAAAGTCTTACCACCGTTGTACGTAATCGAAAGATTTTATGTTCTTCCACAGAATTTCAGAAACCCAAAATCATCAGAAATAGAACCTTTTCAGAAATTTTCTCTTTACCAATATCAGCTCTAGAGCCATTCCAAAACATGAAATGTGTATTCATTGGCAATGTCCAACTAGTGCATGAATTTCGTCCTTCTTCATTCACGCTGAAGCGGCATGCTCATCAGGGGCGAAAACTCTAATATTCACTTCAAATTCATTCTCAAAAATATGTAGAAGAACTGAAATTATCTCAGTGGCTTACAACAGTTTTGAAGGCCTCCTGCTGGCAAGAAAAGTGCCACGAGTTTGAAGTTTTCATGCCATGTTTTGAGTGAATAGCTTTAAATCGATTCACTACAGTAAAATTGCTATAAAATTCCGTGACCAAAAAAGTGGGAATGTTGATTGAAGTCACAGCGCGGGAGTAGTTCGGCTGGCGCATGTGACGCTCGCGACGGAAAACCGCTGCGTGCACGTCGTCGTTGGGGCGCTTTAACCGTGGGGTCTGTGGCAAGAAAAACAGTTGGCGCTGATATAAATCAAAGTTTAAAAGGGCGTTATCTATGATTTTGATGCTCTGTAGCATATTAGAGTTCCAATGATTTTCTCCAGAATTGAGTCGAGATACGTCGAAAACAGTATTCGCAAAAATGCAAATTATCACTTACATATGTACTTCTGACCGCGACGGTACGTGTACATAGAAATGAAAGGTTTACCTTCGACTCTAAAAAGGGAACCTCGCATGGGTTCCCCCCCCCCCGGATAAGAAAGGTGATGAGTGCTTTGCGGATCAACTCTGGCACGAACTCCCCGAATTCGAAATCAGATTTTGCTGAGAACAACTCTGAACAAAGTTTTAAGCGTGTTGCCTCAACAATGGGTAAGGTTGCTCATCAGGCAATTTCAAGTGTGTTTCAAAAAACTGCTTCGGATGTAATTTAAATCCTCTATGTGAGAGTTATTTGGGTTGCTCAGCTCGAAACTGGGGTCCTTGTGTTGAAATTTTGACGATTACCGTAGGTTACGGCAGGTATTATGTCATTTAGGGCGAGTAATCTACCTAACTGTTTAAAAAACAAAATTTTTTGCTAAGCACACCAGTTAGCCCCCACAACTAAACTTCTATCCATATCTGAGAATTCGACCAAACTGTCGTTAACCGTGTACAGGCTCCTGGACTCTTCAGTTTGTAAATCTTTGGGCTCTAGCGGGTATTTTTTTAACATCAACAGAATAACCCCATATCCACGTTCAGCATGTATAATACCCCGTGTTGGCAATTCATAAGCCAAACCTATTGGATAGAAGCCAACGTGGAGTTCATCTCAGCTGTGAAAAATACAATTTCTTTCAGGCTAAAACTTGTCCATCAGACGTCCTCAGCAAAATCTGATATCGGATTCTGAGGCAGCGTCCATACTTCGCTAGAGCTGGCGTTCCCGCTGTTGTGCGCCTCTCGACGCTCCTCAACGTTGGAGCAGCCCGTGCCCACAAATTAAGACAGGCAAACACCCCTTCCTTGTGTTGATTTGATTGAAAACGTTCGTTCGGGTGATCAATCGCTTGATTCGGCGCAACGGATGATGGTTTCTCACGGTTTTCGACTTCCTTGGTGGGATTATGAAAAACAAGGGCAGTAGCTTTGATACAGGTTTAATGCCACTTGCGTAAGTTATGGAGCAGTAAGCTTGAATTTTGCTGCTTGCTTTGTGGTGGTGGCGTAAGTGCGCGAGAGCTAGCGGGCGAGGGCGCGCGAGAAGGAACGCGTGTGAGCGGCTAGCGAATCGAGTGCCCACGATGAGCATCGATTTCGCGTAATCGCACGCTCTCGCCACGTGTGGATGGAGCCTGAGAGAGCACGTCAGAATTGGCCAGCATACAAGCATTGCCTTTCTAGTTCAAGAAAACACCATGCGAGATTCCCTGGTGAGTAAGGATCAACTTTGAAGGCAGTGGTCGCTTCACAATATGCTTGTCTTCTTTTCGTCTCTAAACCTTTCCGGGGTTTAGAGTAGTAGGACCTACAAGGAAAAATTGCGATAAAAACCGCTGTTTCGTGCCAAATTCCAAGCCTGAACTTTCTTGTTTTTTGATGGTGGACGGGCCCACTCCACATCATCGGCACCGATGACCTCTAATATCAAGAACATCAGCTGGCTTGAAATTGAACTTCAATCAATGAACATTAATCTTCGGACTGACGTGCTCGAATATTTATGTACTCATCTAGTCAAAAAAAATTGACCGAAGTGCTTGCTTTCATTGTTCAACTGTTTTTATTAGATAAATTTGCATTTATTTCTTACTCTGAATGTCGATGATTTTTGACTGCTCGGCAGAAGACTGCGATCTTTTTGGTGGGTGCTGTGCACTTGTGCACGAACTTGCATCTTTGGACAGTAGAAACTCGAATTCTAGCCCGTTTTTCACCGCACTACCTTCATAGTTTATCAGCTGTTCTCGACCTAAGCTGATTTTTGTAGTTTTTTTTCTATAACGTTTTTCATCGTGACCACTGCCTGTAACAGAGAATCTTTATGTACAGATAACATGATTCAATAATGTTGGCTAATTGGAACATGTTGTACGCCAAATGCAAACCAGCGCCACCGACGACACGAGCAAGCACCACTTCTCGCGCATTTCTCGGTTGAAGCCTATTGGAAACATGTGAGCCGTATTGCTGAACTCATCCCGTGGCCACCGATGGTCCTGGGCAGATGCGGGGAGAAAGCTCCTAATTACGGAGCAACTTCAGGGCTTACTGCTCCGAAGTTGAAAAAACGAGCTCAGACCTTAATTCTTCAAGAAAGCATGAGGGAAAACGGCTCCTGAATAAAGAAACACTTGAAAACAGTTGTGAACTTTCACTCGAAATTCACTCAAATTCAAATTCACATGCTTTTTCTATGGCATCTATTGATTGGCATGCAGCTTTTGGAATGCTTACCTGCTGATGCAGCAGTTACTGCCGAATCATACTGTGGTCTGCTAGAGCGCATCTTAACCTAATTTGTGAGTGCACATTGGAGGCGAACCAGATTTTTTCACAATCCTTTCTGATCCAACGATCGAGCTGAGACAAAAACAACAGTCTCCTACTTCAAGGTCTGCCCAATGACACAGTCCGCCCACGCGGTCTGCGTGCTTGTCGAATGGCCGTCGCGGAGGCATTTTGCGGACGAGTCCTTCCACGACTGCAGACAGCTGACTGGGATATTGTTCAGATTGCGTATTAGAATCATGCTAGTCGATTCTCAGGTCTGAAACTTGCGTCCGCGACGGCTGCTCGACACGCACTCTGACCTCGTGGGCGGACAGTCTCATTCGAACAGTCTTTACCTACTTTACATCAATGACCTCTCACTGCCCCGCATTCGACTTCTTCCAGCTCTCGAACGTGGTGTTTATTATATTCGCCGCGCGCGCGGGTATGGTGAAGGAATAATTCGGCTGGACCCGTGACGCGCGCGACGGAAAATCGCTGCTTCATATCTTCGTTGAAGCACGTTAACAGCGCGCCAACTACCTTTTTCAGGGGTCCACGGTTACCGCGCCCCAAAGACGGCGTGAACGCAGCGATTTGCCGTCGCGCGCGTCACGTGTGTCAACGGAACTGCTCCTTCGCCTCACCCGCGCTGTAAATTCGAGCAACATCTCAGACAATCGCCTAGTCCGACCTCAGCTCGAACGGGGTCTGTCCCCAGATTTCTGTCGGGTCGGAGCCTTTAGCATTGTTTCTCCATGTATTCTCAAGGGAGAAGACATGGGGTAAGAATAAATTTTACTTTCTCCCCACGTCGTCTCAGTTGGAAGAAGTGAGGGGCGAGAACAGAAAAGGGCTCGACCCGAGATAAATCTGTGTTCGGGCCCTCTGAGTTTCTGAGATCCTCTCTCGAATGTTCCTTTGAGAAATGACGTCCGAGAAATAGAAGTAAGTCGATGATCACTCCTTGCCCACCGTCCTCCGCATTCTGAAAAGGACTAAATGAACAACCCGTTCTTCACCATTTGCCTAACACAAAGCTTTGCCGGTTGGAAACGATGGCGCGGATCTCGTAGACCAACATATACAGTGCGTTTTCTATCCAGGCTTTTTCTTACTAGGCATCCTTTTGAGGACGTCAATGCAAAAAAGCTTGCTGCATCGCTCAAGTTCAGTTGGCGCAGTATCGTTTTTCGGTTTAGTGTGTTTTATGAGAAACATAAAGATCTTACAAAGATGCAGACTGTGGGACTACACAGAGACTGCTTACCGCGGGCATCCACTCGTAGAGATGCAGACTGCGGGAAAATACACCAAAACGACGAGCGGTTCTGTGTTCACCGTAGTCGTATGAATGGGGTATAAGTACGTTTTAGCCGCGAAACAATCACCATTTTTCCCCTGTGTCACGCAAAAACTTGAAGGTTATGAAAATATTACTAGGGTTTTTTTTCCATTCTTGATGCCCAATCTAATGATAACATAAGAAAGCGGAACGGCAGGGAGCTGAATCCCAGTCTGCAGTCGACGAGCTTTTACCCTCGTGTTCACCATCTCTATTTTTGTATCTATATATTCTGAATAACACCATATTGCTTGTTAGCTAAGGGTTCATGTGTCTGCATACAACCAAATACCGGGTATTTCATTGATTTTCACACCGTTTGAGGACTTTCGTATGCTTTAATGTGTTTCTCCTTGGTGTGAAAAAAAGAAATGTGATTTTCGGCTCTCATTTAGACCTCTTGCTGGGCTGCGATTGTTCTCGCCCTTCTCTCATAGGGCTGGTGTGATAGGCCAACGGCGGTAAAGTGGGCGGAGAATTTACTCCCTCCAAGAGCTCTAAACCAGCACCGTAATTTTTATATCGATTTTCCATGTGGTTTTGCTCTGTTATCGGTCTACTTGGCTTTTGTGGCTTTATTGTTATATTATGGAAATTAAATAAAAGATTTATGTTCATGGTAAAATACCGATTACTGAATAAAGCTTATTCAACGAAGATCAAATACTACTCAAAGGAGCATAGTGAGCGAATACGAGACGCAGAGCATTACATTTCCATTGTATATTTAATCTTTAGCCTGACTCCTTAATATGAAATTGAGTGCTGATCCCATGGAGATTGAAATTTGGATTGTTTCACTTTGAGAAAGGACCGAATGTGAGAATGTTCTTCATTGTGTCCACTGCTCCATTGACAGTGGTTTTTGCCTTCTCCAATGCTTCTGTCAGCCCCAGTTGGCCAATAATGCCTGAAACGAAAACAGTTCTTCTCCTGACGAGGAAAATCCTTTTGGTCAAAGTGGCCATTCCATATGAAAGCTTTTGCTATATCCACTTTGGAACGTAGAGTCCGAATATGCCCTTCGCAGCTGCCTAAAATCACTCTGGAAAAAGAAATAGGCGTTTTTCAAAGCCTCGCAGCAAGGGTAGGTAATTTTTGGAGTGTTTTGAGAAAAGTTTTCCGATTCTGCTCTAAACGTAGGATAATCCAGGGTGCTGAACACGAATCTCGGGTCAGCTTGTCAAAATTCTTATAATTATTGTAAGTTAGGGTAGGTATGTAACATACCGCTTAGAGCGCAGAACTTATTTGAATAACTCCAAAATCGACAAATGGACATCGAATTCGTATTCAGTGCCCCAAAATAACCCCCGCGTAGTAGTTTTGAGGCAAATCTGCAAATTTGACCAGAATACCGTATACCCACCGTAATCTGCCGTAAACTGTCAAAAATCGATGAACTGATATCAGATACGTATGGAGTACTCCGAGTAGCTTCTAGAGATACGATTTGAGCCACATCTGTCGACGCATTCCGGAAATTTGTCAGAAGTTGCGTTCTGCCCTCAATTTTTCCCCAACGAGGAGCTTTGAACGAATTCGGTCGAAAACATTGGAAAGTCAGTAATGAGACCTCAGATTCCTGATCAGCACACAAAATAACTTTCACCGGGGAGTCTTAAGCCAATTCGGATACATTTCTCTCAAATGCATCCAAACCCTCTCCCCATACGTTACAAGCAAACGCTCAACCAACCATCAATGAAATCGACAACGTTTTTTCTTTATGCTTAGTTCGAAGATCGCTTCTTTCTCCAAACTTCGTCCAGTGTGACTATTTTGGACGCTGAACACGATTATAAGGTCTCTCTCCAGATTATCGAAAGATTACGATTTTAGAAGCTGCATTGAGTACGGAATTCGGGAGCAAAACACATTTAACTTTTTTCCGGAGTGATTTAAGGCAGCTGCGAAGTTCATCTTCAAAGTCTACGTCTAAAAATGATTCAAGAAATGTACATTCCATTCGGGATGGCCACTTTTGCTGATAGTACATAGTGTCCCTGTGAGTAACATCCAGGCATGAACGGAATTCCGCGTTTCGCGTTCCGAAACCCGCGAACAGTGCTGCGGAACGCGGTAATATCGTGTCTATTGAGGCTGAGACAGCCAATCTATAATTTCGAAAAACTTCCGTGTTCCACATCACGAAAACAGCATTTCGGCGCATTTCGTGTCGAAACCCGAACCCTGATCTCCGAGTTTTTTAAAATTTGTACAGCTCATCCCTAGTAACGACGAATTGGAGTGAAGTTGTAAAAGTCCAATAAGGGAAGAAAGCAGAGTGGAATTTGAAGAAAATAATGCTTAAGCAATACATCATGACGGGCCACTGATTAATGTACAATACCCGCGCTAAGTTTTGTAAAAACGGGGAGCATTTGCCAAACTTGGCAAAAAAGCGTTCGATGCATGTAATTTTTTTGAGCGGAAATGTTTTTGGATTCTAAAAACGCCATCATATTCAGAGCTCAAGTTCCTACATAACTGTGTGCATTGTAGATCGCAGTTCCCCAAAATCGCTTTTTTTTGAGTGGAATCATTTTTGTTGTCGTTTCACAAAAACATCGCGCGCGGCAAAGTGCGGCGAAACTCCGAGTAGTAATTGCACAAGTAATAGAAGAGCATTCTCCATCTTTCCTTCGTGAATTAGGCGAAATTGGGGCCATCTCTAGATCTGTGCAGATTGATTTTTCCAAATCCTTCATTAAACACGCTCGGGAGCATCCTGGGGCGGCATGCACGCACGCGGCGGGTTAGGTAGGGGTTAGGCAGGGTTTGGGGCGTCGGCGCGTTTGATCATTGCTGTGCGAGTGCTGGAGATAATCAATAGTTGGGGTCTCAACGGGGTTTCGGCTGCCCCACCCTCCTACGTACGGTTTGCGAGGAAACGATTTTTCAGTGCTAGCCTAACCCCCTTTTAGCCCTCGCGCTGCTATCATCAAACGCGCCGATGCTCCAAACCCTGCCTAACCCCAACCTAACCCGCCGCGTACGTGCATGCCGCCCCTGCGAAGTCAGGCTTTTGTTGTAAAAACATCAGACCGATAAATAGACGATTTTGAAAATTCAATCTGCACAGATCTTGAGATAGGCCCACTTTCATCTTATTTACGAAGAAAACATAGAGATTGCCCTTCTATTACTTGTACAATCACTACTCAAAGTTTTGCCGCGCGCGACGTTTTTGTGAAACGACCGTAAAAACAATTTTACTCTAAAACAAAGGGATTTTAGGGAACATCGGTCTACAGCGCATACTATTATGTAGGAATTTGAGCTGTAAATATGATAGCGTTTTCAGAATTCAAAAACGTCTTCTTCAAAAAAGTTAGATGCAGCTGACGCTTTTTTGCCAAGTTTGGCAAATGCTCCCCGTTTTCACAAAACTTAGCGCGGGTATTGTAGTTCCGGCTCAGTGGTTGTTATTGCGATAAAAACTTACTGTCATCAGCTTGTTGCTGCTCAAGAGCAACTTGTTCTGGAGTTTTCCGATTGCCCATAATTCGACCCTCCACATACTCGTTCCCATCATCTTTCTTCTTTATGTTGTACTAAAAAATCTCTGTTGTTATCAGTATTAATACTTCAAATATGGAACAACATCTATTGCATGGACCCTTAAAGGCACAGTACACCTCAGAGATCAATTTTGTGATTTTCATTTGATTGTGTTGTAGACCCCTTCTGTATAATACTTTCCAAATGGGAGATCTCGATTCCTCCAAATAAGCGAGATATAAGCATCCCCCCTTCCTGATTTTCGACCTCGATATCGGCTGGATGGATGGATAAACTTCAACCTAGTCTACGTTCTTGAGGCCCTTCTCATAATCCTGGCTCGCTCTTGCGCAACTATTGCAAATGAAAGGAAATAGAGGCCTAGGACAATTCGTCCACCAATTTTTCGCCCTCAAATAACATGGTTTTTCGAGGAGCCATAACTCCTTTCGTAGGGGGTCTTGAACGATTTTAAAGATACCACTGTGAACAGCGTGGGACCGTCTCCAACACAAGCATGGAAAGTGAAAACATTGGGTGTACTGTGCCTTTAATGCTTGATCGTAGAGGTTCAAGAAGCACATCGTTTTCGAAAGAATTTCTAATAATTCCGGAGCTGATTCCGATAGTAGGGAGAGGTCGGAGAAAATTTTCTCTCAAACGTCAGAATTTTGCCTACCCATGACCGCAGCAATCCCCAAGGTGGCAGCAACCGGGACAGGGGCATCTACACACCGAGGGAAGAGTGGTCTCGCCTTTCGCGGCTCTAATTCCACTCGGGACCCCTTCGCTTGCGTTGATTAGCGTGAGGTGTCGAACTGCAAAAACAGGACAACTCCTCCCTCTGTGTGTAGAGAGCCCCTGACCCGCAGCAACCGGCTGCCACTGCGACAGTGTCGATCACTTCTCGGCTATCAATGTGAACACGCCGGCGTAGAAATGCACACGCGGCGCTAAATTTAATGACCGTTGTAGTCACCCACGTGGCAGCAGTGAGCGTTTTTTTTGCGAGGTGGCTGACTGCAAGAAACGATCAAATTCGTGTTCACCACCTATACTTGTTATGCGATGATAGTTTTCAGAATAATGGATCGATTCGGATAATGCCGATTTTGAATTTTCCGGATATTGGTTCGATTCAGATAATGCGTTTTTTCACATTTTGGAATAATGGATCGATTCATATAAGGCCATTTTTCCAATGATTCGGATACGGAGATCCGGCCGGATAATTTCGGATAATTTTTGGAACAAAGCTGAGGCAAAACGGTGAAAAATAAACCAGGTACTTAGGTTGCCCGAGCCGTACGCGTACATTTCAGCAGGAGATTTCGCCCGCGAGAGAGGAGGAAATGCCCGCCTGGAGTTGAAAATTTTCCCGCGAGGAGATGAGCAAATACCCGCATGGAGGGGAGAATTTACCCACGAGCAGGGGAGAAAATACCCGCAAGGAGGGCAGGAAATTGCCGTTGCGAGGGCGAGATTCCATTTGCGCTAGAAAACATCATGCTAGCAATGAGTGGTGCTCCGTTCACTTCTCTGCTGCTGTTTCTTCATTTTTTGCTGCTTTTTGCTGTTTCTCCATTTTTTTGCTGCCTAAGCCTAAGTCTTAGGCTAAGCTTAAACCCAAGCCTACTGCCATCGATTTTGGATGGATCTGCGCCAGACCGCTACATAAGACCGGCAGAGCTGGAACGACAGCGCAAGATACAAGAAGAAATCCAACAGTTCTCTGCGATCCCTGACCCTAAAATCACGCCGAGAACGTGCAAAAGATATTTGAACTCTCTAGCCAGGCTTAGTGCTCTGCCTAAATATCACCCAGTTACTTTTGATGGGTTTCTTACCTTAGGGATTACCTCAGGGTAACACCATTTTTCTAATTTCAGAGAAGTTGAATACACGGTTATGCTTACCACATTTGACTTCTCCGAATGAAGTTTAATCACCTACACTATTTCATAGTTTTGTTCTTTGTTCAGTTTTTCGCACAATTAAATTATCTTCGAAACTGTGCAGTTTGGATGAAGTTTCGATACACTTATACCGTGGGTACGCGTGCGCAAGCGTTGAATGTTTTATTCTAACAGGTTGCGGTAGGCAGTAAGTCATAAGGCAAGGTCCTTGAAGAACTGTATTTTTGATGCGGGCATTTCCTCCCCTCGCAGCGGGCATTTTCTCCCCCCTCGCGGGCATATTCTCCACGCGCTACGCATCGAGCAAATTATCCGGGCATTCGGGCAAATTCTCGGCAAACCCCTGACAAATGGACATCATATTCAATACCGCTACAAAAAAACAAACACTACTAACAATAAGCAGGTGCAGAACGAACCTTTTCGCGGATGTTTCGTCGCATTTTCTCCCTGTCGGCTTCCATCTTACGGTGTTTTTCTTTTCTGCGTTCCTCTTGCTCTAATCGAGCTGCGGCGACCTTAATCCCTGATGTTATATCACGCTGCGTGTTGACATATTCAATAGCACTATCAACGTCATAACTCATAAAACAGGATAGATCAATCTAGCCAGCTAAATAGTTGAAGCAGTATATAAAAGTCTGATAATCGTTTCAGACAATTCAAGAGTAATCATTGTTCCTATTAGTTTTGCAGCCGCAGAGCTGGCAGTGAGTAAATTGTTACTGCGAGCTCCACCTGGGTACCCCTATCCGGATACAATTTTTTTCACACCCCACGAGGGACGAAAAAGGATGACCCGTGTTAACGCCAGCTTCATCGTGAGGCACATGTAACTGAAAAGCTTATGTTAAGAATTTTTCCCTTAACCATGCTTCGCTTTTATGAGGCACATTGGCAAATGATCGGAAGGAGGGTGGATGTCACATTGCAGAGCAAAGCAGTCAACACTTTGAACAAAGACAGATTCATGATATGTTCATACAGCAATGCGTTTACGGAATGGACATATGTACATTAGAATGGGAGAAATGGCTTCCAAAGACTCAGTATTTTCAGTTTCAGAGCATCTGTACATATTATATAGACAGGGAAGAAGTCAGAGCTATAAGAGAGAAGCCATCAGTTCTCATAAAATAAGTTATTGCCCAAGTTCGCAGTCCAGAATCACTATAAACACTGACAACTTTCTTTCCTGCTCACAAGGATCAAAAGGTATTGAAACCTAGCAAAAGGTAGGCTGGCCACGATCGGCGATGCTGAATCCCTCCCTAATGGCGATTGGAGTGTGGAATGGAATGCTGTGAAAATACATAAGTGGAAAGCATCGTTAAAGTCTAAAATTCCTGTATTGCGTGCCACTACGTTCGTGCAAACATAGTACTTTGCTGAATATGTGTGAAGCTCTATGATGTCATGATAGAAAAAACGAGTGAATTATCAGGAGGTCATTTCATACCCTTCAAATGTACCCATCCGTATGTAAGACGAAAATCCACATACAAATACAAACATATCTTGTTGGGGCTGAAAGAGATTGTCGGAGACGCGTCGCAACTTCATCATCCTTTTGCTGCATTGAATGCGTGTCGAATATGCATTTGACCCAAAGACGAGTATCTTCTTCTCCGTGTGTAGTCGCCTCACAGCAAGACCGCCCGCAGCACGCTCGCTCGCGGCGTCACCCGTTGATCTTACCCGTAATGATTGGTAGCGCTGCACGCGAGCTGGTTACGTGGAGAGGCAAATGCGCACGGAGTTTCCTGTACATTGAGGGGACTGCTGTTGCAGCACGTCCTTCTCTTGCGCTTTGACAGATAGATATTCGAATGCGAGCACAACACGCATATTCAACTTGAGCACGAACGATGATGATAATGCTCAATGGTAATTGGGAGGTCTATAGGGCGACTCCTCCTATGAAGTTCTCTGGAAGGTTTTTGGCCGCTGATGGGGTCTCCGCCGAACCCAGCGACGAGGGAAGCTTCCTCGTTGAGAAACGTTGCGAGGGTGATGGCCTTTTGTGGGTCGCAGCAAAGCTGCGTACCGGATAACCTCAGGGGGTGCATATTGAACGTTGCAGAGAAGGCGGAGGGGGGGGGGGGCGGGTGTCTGAACGTAGCCACCAGAAAAAAAACCAAATTATCTTTTTTTTCTTTGAATCACAGGAAAAAATCGCGGTAAAGTGCTTACCTTGATTCCCTTTTCTTCTTTTTCGCTTTTTTTTCAGGTGAATTATCACTGAATGCAAATTCTTGAAAATCCGATGATTATTTATTCGTTGACATGGACGCTGAGGTGGGTCCAAAAAAAGGAATGGTTTGCATAGTTGCAATATTTATTGTTTTCTGTCAAATGTTTTCATGGACGACTACATGAAGGAATATTTATTCTGTGTCCGATTGCTTTGGAAAAGAAATAAACAATTCCTTTGTGAATTGGAAAGCTAAGATGGATGTGATACGTTCGGACTGACAAAAAACTCAGGTTGTATTTACCTGAAATTCCGCGATCCGTTAGGGGGTTTTAAGAGTTCCACCGCGGCGCGGCACGACGTCATGATTCATACGCGGATTAACGAACGGCGCGTTATCGATCGAAGTGCACAGAAAGCATCTCGTCGCGCCGCGCTGCGATGGAACTCTAGAAACGCCTCAGAGCTTGTCTTCCCGTGCGATATGGGACTTGTGTGCAGTTACATAGCGCAAACCAGAATGGACGCGATAACATTAATAACTTAGAAAAACATCTCATTGAAGAACGGGCTAGAAAAAAGCAATGAAATGAAGGAAAAGGAAGGAGGTGGTGAATGGATACACCCAATGTACACATAGCAGAAATTTAATGTAAACCAAACTACATATCTCTAACCAAGGTAAATGTTCGGAATTACAATGTTCATTCGATTGAACTTAGTTGATCAAAAATGGTATTATACATGGAAAATGAGGGCTTTGCGAGGAAGAGGAGAATCTGGCGTACATTTTAGTGAAAAAGGCTTGTTATTTTATGTGAATCGAGGACCTCAAATCTTGTCCTGGATCTGTCTATGATTCCTTGGTAGAACCGGGACGCGATTCAAGGCCCACAGTGGCCATCAAATATCAAACCATTTGTGCTAAAATGTTCAGCAGATCCTTCTCTTTCTCACGTTGTCCTAATGAACGTATATTGCGCTATTTTCGATCAAATGCTTATAAATGAACCCTGTCACAGCCAATGTTTTTGAACTCCTTGGTCATTTTTTTTTTAATTTACGTTGAATTTCTACTGTGCGTGCAATGAAAGGATCATATCACTGTCCATTTCCATATCCTTCAACATCATTCCTTTTCAAGTCCATATTTTCTAATCCAATGCGTTTTTCTATTCAATTTGAATGAAACCTAAAGGCAGAGTCCACGATTAAAACCATGTCTGATTTTTTGGTGGAGATCGGCAGCTTCGGGGCCTAGCGCAAATCTAACGTTAAAAAAACTAAGAAAAATGAGCTCGGAACGGTCCCCTACGATACCAAAGTTGGACATCCGTCAGCTCGTCACACCCCAGATGTACTTTCCACGCCCACCGACGTGAACAAATGAATGCCCGGGTTTGTGAGAGGAGCGATGGTTTCCGATCAAAAGCCCCGTTCTTCCCTTTATTCCCAACTTCTCTCTTCACTCAGGCCAGCTCGCATACATCGGATGCAAAAGACGGAAGTTACAAGCCACGGACAACTCGTCCGCCATGCTTCCCTACCTCAATTTTTGAGGGACCATAACTCCTTTCTCAGAAGGTCTTGTACGATTTCAAAAACATCATTGGCATCAGCATGGGACTGTCTTCAAAATAGGCGAGAAAGCAGAAAAACGATTTCTATCGTGAACACTGCCTTTAGGGCGTATTTCCCGTTTCCGCGTGTAATTGCACAAAGCGCTACTCACTTAGCGTATTTCTAATTCCATTTACCGTATTTACTCTAATAGTAATACACCTCTAATACGACCAGGAAAAAACGCAGAGCTAAAGTTCGACATTGGTGTTTTTTACGAATATTTTTGTTAGATTGGGTATTAGTGGATCAAAGTCGACTTGTTTTGGCCCTAGACGTTGACTTTAGCGGTGCTTGAAAAACCAAGATTTCCCAGTGTTACGAAGATTGGATCATTTAAGTATAGAAAACGCTTATACGACGAGGAAATCAGAAACCATCAATTGTAGACTTCACCTATAGTGGATTGTGGACGCAAGGAACTCGCTTCTGGAAAAGCTTTTGTAAGGTCGTTCAAGAACCGCGCTTTTCAATCGCTCTGGACGGCTCGAAAGGCGATCAGTTAAAGGCAGCGTTCACAATAAATTTCACTCCCGATATCAACTAGGTTTACAGAAGGTCTGGTGCCCTGTATAGCAAGGCATGCTTGAAAACCACGAGAAAGACGCATTTTTGAGCCAAAGTAGGCCCTCCCTTTTTTACGCTGATTTTTGAGCGTGGAGGAATTGACCGCTATGAAGGTGCAATAAAGCGATTAGCTCACTTATCAGCACTTCCTTCACTTGATCATTACTGTAATCTGAGTCTTCATTTGTTCAATTCGAGGGGCGGATCTGGAGCACGCGGCGTGTCTGGGACACCAAACCGCTTATTTGCAACTGTTATTTTGCCACCTGGCTCGTTTTTTAACCGTTTTTTCGACACTGGGAGCCTAGAATCCTCCTCTCCTATCATTTCACTGTGGAAAGTCACCGATGATGTTCATCGTGAACGCTGCCTTTAAATTGTTTTTAAGCATAACAAGTCGATGAAGAACGTGTCAACAAAATCGAAAACGAAATTATACACTTCTTGGAAGAAATTCACTTGGGAAAGGTGTGAATATATGATATCAGAGATTGTGGAAGCATCGATTCAATTGAGCCAAGTCTGAAATTTTATTAAATACAAGTTTTTGGTGTTATACTGGAACTCATAAAATGAAGAGTCTACCATTGGAAATTCAAAAAATCGCGCCGAATAATAGAAGTACACCCTTTATTAGAAGTACACCTCTAATAAAAGTACACCAAAAAGAGAGGGCTGAGAATTAGAAGTACAGTCTCCATTTGAAGTACACCTCTAATAGAAGTACATATAAAACAGGGGTCTGAGTATTAGAAGTACAGGTAGTTCTAAAAGAGAAAATACGGTACTATGCGCGGACCTAATCTCCTTCTCTGGGCGGTTCTTTTTTATTAACCTCTCTCACCGGATTACTCAAACTTCGAAACGTGTAATGTTTGAAATGAACATTGTTCAGAAGCCTAAAGGAATCTCAAATAAACCGCCGAGTTGTAGTTTTAGCTGATTATCACTACTTCCATGACGGGAACGACTAATTCAATCTAGCGGGCAAGTTGCGGTGTAACTAGTCCACGTTCACTCCTTAACAAAAATAACTCGTTGTTTGTCTGTTTGTAATGTTCTTTTTTCTTTTTTGTTAGTTTCCCATACTGCCAGCTCCGAACCTTTTTTTATGTCGTAAAATCGATACCATTTTTAGCGAATATTCTGCTCTTTAAGTGCATATACTTAGACGTGTAATCACAGGTATACCATGAAAAAGTGTATGTTGGATCATACAATAGAAGTAGAGCTTTTTTTCTTTTTACCTGGCTGTGCAAAGCAAAAACAATTTTTTTTTCAAAACTATGACAGCGAGATCAGGGAAATGTTCGACCGGCACAGTTTCGAAAAATTTTTCAAATAAAAAAAAACAGTATTAAAAAGAACAGAATTCCCATACATTACTTGGTGGAAAGAAAGTAACTGGACGAATTGTCTTTCACAAGTGAAAAACAGAATAGCGCCTTTATTCAGTTTGAGTGAGGAACAATTCAATTGTTTTGACGACAATCAATTGCTTTGGCTGATGGCTTCGAAACGGGGTTGTGCGGAAAACGATTTTGGGATTTCGGCAAATGGCAATCGGCAAGAAAATCCAAAAAATGGCCGGCAAACGGCAAAAAGGCAAAAAACCTCATCTCTTAAGTTCACCCAAAAGTTATTCATATGTGCCGCTCTACTTGTTTTCCATTTTTTCCAATACTTTTGTCAACATTTCGATAATTCCGATTCAAAGGAATAGCTCCACTCCAAGGCATCAGATGAACAAAAACAAGACATGTGGGGCTTCGTGAAAATCAAAGAACTCACCGCTGCGGCTTCTCAAGTAGGCGGCTTCGGCTCCTACAGGCACCGAAGCGGCACTATCGCGGAGTCGTAGCGGCAATGTTATGCCGCCCCTGCGATAGAACCTCTGCAGCTCCGTACTAGTGAAGATGCTGCTCCGCTATGGCGCAGCTGCGGCTCTGCGATCGGTGGCTGCGCTCTGACAAAAATAGGGCCGACTGCAAGTAACTCATATAAAATGAGTCAAAATACAACTGGGTGGGCTCACGAACAAAAATACACACCTGCGTTACTTACGTCCACTATCTGATAGGGACAGAGAGTATCGTCGCTACTGCGACCTAGCAGATCCGGGATGTAGGTCAAATTTAAGCTATTGAACCACCAACAATCTCGTTCTACCACACAGAACAGTGAGCAGTAGTCGACGCAGGGTCGCTGATGCATCCTCGTGGGGTTCGCGCGGTTCCAACACGGAACTGCCGCGGAACTGCTGCAGTATTGTCACGGCAATGCCGTGGCGTTGTCGACTCTCAAGACACTGCAACAGAAGCTCCACGGCTCAGTAATCATCACGGAGCTGCTGCGGTACCACCGTGGAACTATATCGGCACAATGGAGGGTCGCGGCATTTTCCTGGCACTGCCGCGGCATGCTTACTGAGAGTTCCTGCCCACGTGCGTCGCACAAATGCTTCCTGCTTCTTTTAGCTACACTAGAATCTGTTGAAACTCTGGAACAGAAACTAAAGCAACATTTTGGAATTGCACTGTCTACTGCACTACATCCGACAAGGTAAATACTTTCCGTATGGTCATCCATCAGTTTTTGAGTCCTAGCAGATCAAATGATGTGAAAAAATCAGATCAATCAGTGCGTCAATGAATAGAGGGTGGGAAGGGACTGAGAACCCGTGAAGCCTATACTCACGACCAAGAAGGACCCAGATAATGAAACACCGCTTTTCCTTCTATAGCATACCATAAGCGCCGCGACGCAGAGTAAAGGGGTCTGCAGAGTTGAAGTCGCGGCGTTGCTCGCAGCAACGAATAGCGCTGGATGATGCAACATCGATTACATTCGGCGGCGAGGGCGATCGACGCGGCGTAAAGCGCGACCAGGGGGGCACCGCAGAGTGATCTGACGCGGCGACGACCCTGCGTCACTGCAAGCGAGAGGCAACCGACGCGGCGACGATAATGTTCGGAAACATTTTTGTCGCCACGTCAAGACTGACGCTAGGCGATCACTCGCCGGTCGGTACAAAGGCATCGTACGCGCTGAGAATCACTCACCGTTTTTTCGGTTCAAATGATTTTCTGGGTCCACCCAAGAACGTAGGGAGAGTTTGGTCGGTTAAAAACGTCTCATTCTAAAGATAAATGAGGTTGAATGTCTCAAATTCCGTCAAAAGAAGACGGCCGTCCGTCAGTCATTTTGACACAATTTGCTGTCAGCCATCATATAAGTAAATGATCAACAATTGATACAGAATAACTGAGGGGAAGTTGATGGAATATACTCTACGATTACGTGAAGAATGACTTTTCTACACACATCGATTAACCTTTCCTTCTCCACAAATCACATGAAAGAAAGATAAACTTCATTTGATCGTGACGTCGTTGGTCAAAACAGCGATCTCCAACGATCGACTCTTTCTTTCTCAAAAGTCGATTGGGATATTTTCGGTCTGAAAAAGGGGTTTTCAGTGATTTTTTCGCGCTTATTCCAACGTAGCTGTTATACTGGGTACTAGAGCTCTCATTATATATGGAAAACTCGAAAACGAAATTCATCGTGAGCGATGCCTTTAAGGTAAAGCGCTGTTCATAGAGGCTCCCAGGAGGGCTTAGAGGAGGTTTACACTATGCGCATCAAGTGGCTCATAACGTGGCATGCGAGTGCGTCGTTTCAGCAATGTCAGGTCCCCTTCCTGAATATCGTCAAATAAAGAGCCCGCGTTTAGCTGCAGTTCACCGCGGACTTACCTCTAGTTAACTCGCGTTTCCAAACCCATCTACTACCACCCCAGATGAGCCAAAACCTCGGATAACGGTTAAAGGCACAGTCCAACCTCAGGGGTAATTTTTGATATTACGGTCCGGTCGCCGCCTATAGCAACCTTGCCAAGCGCGAGATCTCAATTCGCTCAAATAAACGAGGAAAGGCTAGGAAAAAGTCGGCCACGCCCCCCTGAAAGAAAAAATGGGTAACGCCCACTGCCAGGATTCCGACCTCATTAGGGAAGAGACGCACGAATGATTTCATTCAATCTCTATGTTCTTCCTTTTGTTTTCAGTCTGGCTTTATATTGTGACTTGCTTCAGAACGATGGCTGCGAATAACGAGAAAATACAGGCGAGAAAATAGCGTGAAATTTTCTCCAAGATAGGCGGCAAAACGAAAAATCGGTTCTGAGGTTGTACTGTGCCTAATGGCAGTGTTCATGATGAAAATCGTTTTTCTGTTTTCCGCCTATCTTGAAAACGGCCCCATGCTGATTCCAACGATGTCTCTGAAATCGCACAGGACCTTCAGGGAACGTAGTTATGGTCCCTCAAATATTGAGCTAAGGAAACATGGTGGACGAGCTGTCCGAGGCTTGTAACTTCCGTCTTTTGCAGCCGATGTATGCGAGCTGACCTGAGTAGAGAGAGAGAAGTTGAGAATCAAAGGAAGAACGGGGCTATTGACCGGAAACCATCGCTCATCTCACAATCTCGAGCATTCATTTGTTCACGTCGGTGAGCGTGGAAAGTGCATCTGGGGGTGACGAGCTGATGGGTCTCCACCTTTGGGCCGTAAGGGACCGTTCCTAGCTCATTTTCTCAGTTTTTTCAACGTTAGGGTTCCGCTAGGCCCCGCAGCTGCCGATCTCAACCAAAAAATCAGACATGATTTTTATCGTGGACACCGCCTTAAGCGAGCAACGGATAATCGGATTACCCCTAGTGCCTACATGGCCGCGAGCATAGGCGGCGTTTCCTCTCAATGTTTTGCCGAGTTTTGCCGGAAAAATAACAAAAATTTCGGCAAATGACAAACGGCAGAAAAGTCCCAAAAATGGCCGGCAAACGACAAACGGCAAACGGCAACTGCCGCACATCCCTGCTTCGAAGCCAGGGTTCCTCCAAATTTCAGATTCGAGATTTGACGCTTATTCGGTAAGCTGAGCACGGATGCTGCCATAATACCAATTTTGTATCAGCCCAACAAGGATAAAAACGGTCACGAAAGCGCTGTCAGGCCTGATTCTGGCTCAGAAGTATAACCTACGTACAATCGGCATGGATCCTAGTGATACTCTGCGCTCCCTATTGAAAGTTGGCGCAAAATCAGTGCGAATCGCAATAACATATGTAGGTGCACCGAGTTTGCGCCAACTTCCTACGAGGAACGCAATGTAGCACTAGGATCCATGCCGACTGTATAGCTCGCGGCAACGGAAAGCGACAGTGCTGCGGTTGCGAGCTTCTCCTAACATACAGCAGTATTAATCACTTGTCAGAAACAGCTGTGGTTGATCGGTGAGTTCTGATTCCACTGATACGAATACAGCTGTGAAAGCAACGAAAACAAGCGAAAATGTGATAATGGAAGCAATAACTCACCCATAGATCACATCTGGTTCGCAAGATTAATATGGCAACGACTATGTACTGAATATTGATGGAAGTCCGCAACCGCACCACCGCCTTTTCCCGTTGTCAATGATGGTATGTACGCAAATAAATTCTATTTCGGAGCAAAATCCACTCGGATCCGTTGCGTGCGTATTACGCTTCTATTCTCCACCCATGTGGACCCAGTTCAAGATAAAGG
Organism: Aplectana chamaeleonis; assembly: GCA_029168955.1. Lineage (NCBI taxonomy): Eukaryota > Metazoa > Nematoda > Chromadorea > Rhabditida > Cosmocercidae > Aplectana > Aplectana chamaeleonis. The sequence continues at coordinate 551,415 of JAPDOI010000294.1, forward strand.
GAGAATCCGGTAACCTAGACACGACGCGCGCGGCGCGAATTTGTTGTGCGCAAGTCAAGCTAGTCGGGCTGAAGACCTATTTTAGAGTTCCATCGCAGCGCGGCACGATGAGAAATCGCGTCGCGCGGCGGTGGAACTCTATGAGCCCCCTAAGGGTAAACGCACTCTAGCAACAACGTGAACGCAAGCTAACTCATCCACGGTTCCTCCTTTTGTGTGGGCTGGGCCCACATGCCGGTTATAGATCATTTTTCGAATGCAAATTAAAGCTCGGTTCGATATTGATCGATGTTCACAGGAAACGCATGATCGCCCCGCGCTGAAATGGAACTTCAGTATAAACGGCCCTACTTCTTGTAGGACATGAATAATTTTCAAAACTTCCATGCTTATGTTGCAAAACTTTCAATGCTATCCTTGAAGCTTTCCAGCGCTTCAGTTTTGTGATTTTATACGCCGAGAACCAAAGCCTGAGCTGCGAGCTGCGAATGAACTATAAAAATGAGTGTGACTATGCATTTCGTCCTGGGGCGGCATGCATGAACGCTGCGAGGAAGGTCATGGAGCTGCTCCGCGTTCTCCGTGCGACGCGTAGAGCCAGATGTGATTCGAAAAACAGGCCGTCGGTTTGACGTTGGAACGCAAACTCACTACCTACAGCGAACCGCACGCCTAACATCTATCTTTTTTTGATTAGGTCCTTATCTAGAACGGCTTTAATTCTGTGAAACTTTAGAGTCAAACGGGGAAATTATTCAAAAAATAATTAACTATAAAGAAGAAATCAAAAAAGACCGAAGGTAAGCACGATTAGAATTAAAAACAAAAACAGTTAGGCGGAGAGTTCACCGTGCGTGGTGAGGTTGCGTCCTTACAGAAAGGGGACGGCATGTTTTTTTTTGGGTCACCACTGGCTCGACGCTTCGCACGTAGGACGCGGAGCGGCTACATGACTTTCTTCGCAGAGTTCATGCATGCCGCCCCTGATGACTCTATGGAACATTGTTTAGATTGAATCTTATTGAAGCATTATAGCGCATTTTATCACAATCATTTGATCATTTCTGGTTGAAATGTGAGGTCCACCCACTACATATAAATTGAAACAGCAATGAAATCAGGTTACATACCAGAGACAGGGGGAAACGCAAACGCATTAATAGACCTACATATAATAACTCATGGGAGGTATGTCAACCCCGTCAACATCAAGGTTGACGAGCCGATCTGGAAGCTCTAGTCAAGTAGGTAAACGCCATTAGTGAAGCAGGAGGTTCATAATGGTCCGAGGGTGGCCGATTTGGTCGATTAGTGATCCTTAGTTGACGAGAGTGACACGTGGCAACGTAGGCTGACAACCTCGCGAAACTACATCTCTCAATGAGATTTAGTGCAGAAAACACCTTTTCAGATATCCCAAGAGAAGAGCACAACCTCACTAAAAGCCTGAGGTGTCAAGTAACAAAGGAGTGACCTGACCCATTCGTTAAATCTATACATGCAGCCATGTTTCTGTAATCCAGTGCCTTACGCGTACTCGTAAAAGCACCTGATGGCTGTCCACTCAAAAGAAAAATTTCGTGAAAAAAATAATAATTTTATTGTCTATACACCTTACAGATGGTAATATGGGGCGCCGTGCACAAAAATACGGTCGGCTGTCTGTGATTTGGAAGAATACGGCAGCTCACAGTAGAAAAATAATATTCATCCACAGAGCTCTCAACTTAATGGCTCAAAACTTTTTAAACGTAAAAATAGTTCCGAGCCACAAATACCTGGAAGGCAGTGGATCAGAAATACATACTTAGCTGTTCGGGTAGTCCTGAAGAAGCGTTGTGGTCTTTTCTTGTTAAATTAGAATTTTTAGATATGTAGAATATGTACAATACCGGACGTAGGTTTTGCTCAGAACGCACATGGAGGCGCTTTCTCGCAGTTTACATGTTCTTTGCTGATAATTCGCTTCACACTCAATTTCTTTGGTATCCAAAAACATACTTGGGCTCCTGCTGGTGATAGTGACTATCAAATGTTACATGGACGGCCAGAGCTTTACTTTGAATGAGACAATATTTTCTGTGTGCTTTACAGTATACAAATACAGTATGAAATGCTATGTTTGCCGTTTAACGATCCGGAAATCAAGCCCGAAATATTTTCGTTTCTATTAAATTCTAACAAGCTTTACATTGGTGGATAGCCCTTATTACATGCGCTGATCATGGACGAACTTACACATCTGAAAATTATTGAAATTCAAAGGGGTTATTAAAAAGGGCGCTAGAAACGTCAAAAAGCGCCGCCGTATGCATTTTGGCCAGAACCTAGTACGAGCTGTATATATTGTAAATCGATCAAAGCCTTTTTTGTGGTTATCCCATACTCTGGATCAAGAAAATGTTGGAGATTCATATTTATTGTACCCTTTAGGTAAATGTCCTAAATATATAGATGAAGACTTGTTTGAAGCGAGTGCCGCTGGCCTGGTTTCCTCAATCAATTAAGACAAATTTAATTCTACGAATTACACAAACAACAAGAAAAGACTGAAATTCCATTTGTAATTGAGCATATCTAATCAATAGTATTGAAAATTTTTCCGTGCTAAGAAAACGTAGTCCTTTAACACTTGAGGCCTGGTCGCGGGCGATGCGGTTGCACGATAATCATGAGTATTGATCGTGATCGCGTCACACGTTGATTCTCATTCGAGCCATGCTATCGCAGAGATCGGCGATCGTACTCTGAGAGAGGCGAAATTGTAATAGACCGCGCGCTCCACGGCCAGTCAATTCGATGAGTTTCTAAACTAAATTTTCGTTGCCAGTGATTATGCAAAAAATACATTGATGGTGCCTAATATCTGCCCAGTAGCTTTGCATGTTGTCTTAAATGCAGTGATCGTGATAAAAACAGTTTTTGAGAAAATTCTGAAAATCAGATTGGTTCCCAAACGGCTTAAAGACCATGAAGGTTACGGGGCAAGAAACGGGCTATAATTAGAGTTATTGAGTTCCCAAGTTGACGATTCGTGCACACGTGCACAGCTCCGCCCAAAAAGATTGGAGTCTCCTGTGCGATTAGAAAACATCCATTGACATTCACAGGCCGAAATAACTACTAATTCAGGTAACAAAAACAGTTGAAGCAATATAAAAAGCACACCATTTAATGTTTTAATTAGGTGAGGGCAGGAATAGTCGAGCAGATCAGTCTGATGGTCATTGTCCATTGATTAAATCCAATTGCAAGCCAGCTGATGTTCTTGATACAAAAGATCATCGATGCCGATTAAGCTAAGCGAGCTCGTCTACCATTAAAAAACTGGAAACTTGGAGCCGATAATTTGACCCTAGATAGGGATTTTTCGCATTTTTTCATGGGTCCTACTGCTCTGAATCCAGAAAAGGGTTTAGAGAAGAAAAGTAGTTAACGACACTTTGTCGTGACCACTGCCTTCAAGTATGGGTAGTTCAGCAACAATTGATAGGAATCTATCTATTTCAAGTAAAACAAAAAAAATCGGGTCCGTGGATGAGCAGTGCGGACACGCGGTCTTTTGAAGGCATCGTCCGCGCTGAAAACCACTCACCGTTTTTTTTGGGTTTGAATCATTGGTTGGGCCCGCCTGAGAACGTAATTAGAGTTCGTTGGGTCACCCACACATTACTGTGAAGATATGAGGGATCGGATGCCGTCAAAAGACGCCGGCCCTCTGACACTCATCTGACACCAAATGAGATAAGAATGTAGCTTATAAACCGATTATAGAGCGCGAATGAGTGGAAGTTGATGATTTACACGTTATAACGTGGCGATTCCTAGCGATCAACTCTTCCTTTCTGAAAACTTGATTCAGAAAATTTTGCTCAGAAAGAAGTTCTCAGTGGTTTTCTTGCGTTTTTTTCAGCGTAGCTGTTATACAAGGTACTAGAGCTCCCATGATAACTGGAAAGCTCGAAAACAAAATCTATCAGGAACGATGCTTTTAGGTGTTGAAAAGAGGCTTCTTGAAAGGGTATAAGTTAAGGAGTAAATGGGTTATTTGAACAAATCCTTACTTCAAGAAACTAGACTCCGGTTGATCTTACTGCGAAGTTCAGCTCGCCCCACCCCCCGTCCCCTCCATCAACCCTTCTGCAGCTCAGACGCTCTGTGGGGCCCACACCCGCGTCCAACCCTATATTAGTGTCAGCGGAAGACTGAAAAAAATTGAAAATCATTTTAAGAGCGGCATAGTAGACTAGAACTAATTTTTAAGTCTACATTATAGAATGAATTAGAACAAGATGCAATATTCAATACCACGTAGGAATTATTGGCGTCAACACTTTGTAATGCTGGTGGTGTTTGGTTAATCGAGTGTGTGAAAAAAACTAAAGGGCCTCTTCAGGATGAATTTCTCACAACTGAGTTTTTCAAACAGCCTATGTATGCGATCTCTAGCGTCTGCCCGTGGGAAGAATTTTATTCCTTAGTGTATCCGAAAACACATTGGACTGATATGTATTGAAATGGAGGTGCCTAAAGCTTATAATTCACTGAACCACAGATAAGGTAGCGTATCTTGTGGAAACAAATGCTAAATAAGTGAGAAGTTGCGGATAGAATGAAGCTGCAATATGCACAAGAACAGAGCGCTGAAATTCACTTAGGGACAGAAGGGTTTTTTTTTCAGATTTCACATAAAAGTCAGAGCCGAAGCAGTACTCACAAAAACGCAGAAATGCTAGTTCCAATGATTAGAAGCGAATGACAAGCGAACAGAAACAAGCTTCTATGGAACGGGACTCTGTATACAGTAATATGAACCAATATGCGGACGACCAGTCTGTGTTTATAGATTTCTGGTAAACATCACAACTGAAAGGTCGCCGACAAAGGAAGGCTGTCATTAGAGCAGAAATTAAAAAGGTAGTTGGAAAACAAAAAAAAACCGTGGAAGCAAAAGACAGACAACGATTGAAAGCCGCATACGACAGCAGTTGGCCCGTTGTTAGGAGAAAATGTTAGAACATTAGGGGGTTCCCAAAAGTTCGCCCCGTGGAAAACATTCATCTTCGGCAGAATGATCTATTTGTTTGAGGTCGCTGAAATAATGATCTCAAGAAAACAATATATTATTCCTTTTTCATGTTTTTGTATAGCTTGGCCCCTTCAATAAATGAAAATGTCGGAAAAGTCCCTGAAAAAACATTCATTTGTGAAGAAAAACCAGTTTGAAAGCAGTGTAAAATTGAACCTAAATTCTGCAAAAATCGCTTTCAAAGTTTTTCTTCATTCGGAGACCTGGCCACAGCCATTTTTGAAGTTTTCCTGCATCTGGAATTTGCACTATGTATAACTGTTTTCTATGTTGTTTGACGGTCGCGTAAACATTCTATGAAGAAGTGCTAGATGATCGACCCTAGGGCAGTTTTCAGGTGGTCATAACTTTTTAGGGACGCACCTTCAGAGCCTAACGTTTCGTGGGTGATGTCAGCTAGCTCGACTTGTTTGGGTTTACACAAACCATAGAAGTGATTTTATTTGGTAAAAACACCAAACCGCTGTTAAAGCAACTCACATCTGGGTCTTCTGGTACGTCCTGTCTCTCATTTCGTCCCTCATCATGCTCGCCGGTGAGCTTCTCAAATCCGCCTAAATTACTCATTTTGAGCTAGTATAAAATGAAACGGAACATTTTAAAGGTGGAAAGCCTACGATCTGGGCGGTGGAAGATTCAGCAACTATATTTATCTGCTTACCAGGAAGCCTAGTAGGTGATGTCTCATCATCATAACAAAAAGTTGAGAGCATCTCTTTCCAAATATTTGTGTTATACCGGCCAGCTTTCATAGCTGTTTGTTCAGTCCATATTCAAATGCAGTTTGAGGGCGCTAATATTTTTCAATCGATCCTCAATTTTTTTACTCGCTCAAAAGTTGCTGTACAGTCCTTTTCCACTTCCGATTCATCTTGACTCTGGTTCATTTCGAGTAGGCTCCTGTTTTTGATTATTACAGAGCGGAGCAGTGGCTTTCGGAACCTCCTTATCACTAGTTGTAATTCACAGAGGTCCACCCCTCCGCTACCGGTGATAGTCGAAATTGACAGTTCACTAGGGATTTTCCAAAGTCTACCAACCTTCAGTGTCCAACTGCGCACATTATCGACTGGTAGAGAGCAGAGTTAATCTGGTGAACGTGGAACAAACATATATTCTCCATCTCGTGTTGGCATAAGGGGTCTGCAGAGTTGCAGCGACCGACGAGTGGTCGCAGAGTGAGCCTTGTCGCGGCGGGCGGAGAAAGAGGGAGGGGACTTGAAAATCTCATGTGAGCAGCGGACTAAGAACAGGCTAACGGCGCAATAATACTAGGTGTGCAAAAGCAGGAGTCCAGGTAGATTTAAACATGGACAGCGGACGAACCAAAGGTGAACAGAGGTAGAACACTGGTTTTTGGCTGTACAATACTACGTTAAAAGTTGGTGTATACCGCGAAGACGACACGTCACTACCGCTACAGCAATCCGTCAACAGCGGAGCAATAGTGCGTCAGTAACGCGAGTATAGCACGTCAATACCGCGACAGTAGCCTGATAGCAATTCGGATAACGAAAATATTTTCGGTTTTTCAAATGCATTCCGTATTCTTAGTTAGCTGAAATATGAGGTTGAAATTTTTCGAAGTGCGCAGAGTTTGGAACGCTTCTGAAGAGTTTGGGATGGTGAGGTCCCCAAAATTTCTAAAAAAAAGGCAGATTGAAAAGGGTCGCAAAACGGCCCAAGATTAGCGCCGGATCGTTAGGTCTACATTACAGTGGTCTGTCTGCATTCAGCGCTAGGGGGGTCTTTTTTAGTGAACAGCGATAGTGATGTGGGTCGAGTTCTTCATCTAAATAAGCTATAGGATCGAAACGCTATGTTGGAGTCCTCTCATTCAATTTAGTCTAACGGAGGAACGGAGCTGCGACCGACGGTACATCGCCGCGCGCGATCGAAATCCCGTTGGCCGGTTATACCGCCAACGCCGCAGGGCGACCGGCAATCATCGCGCCTGGTCCGTTCACGAGACTAAATTTGATATGCGAACTATGCAGTAGGGATCTTCTGAGACTCCTATATTGTTAAGACTTCGTCCAGGAAGCGGAGCTTGTTCGATAGGCGGAGGGGACGGGCTCCGAACATGAATATGAGATCTACTTTCAGCATTTTTTCGGCGGCTATGGTAAGTTACGGTAATTGTTCCATCACTTATCGGCTTCCGCAACCAATCGTTTCAAGCTTATTACTCTTTGAGACAAATGGCTCGGGTTTCTACTACGGAAAACATCGCGATTAATAAGTTTTTGCTGCCGTCTCAAAAAGACAAAAACATGTGACTTAAAGGCACAGTAGACCTTCAGATGTGAATTTTTTTACATGATGAGAGCACAGTAGTTCTAACTTTCTGAGGTCATCTTGCCTTCCTTCTCGCATTCGTGGTATCATTACTGATTTTTGATATGTGCGAACTATGAGAATTAAAGGCATCGTACACGATGAAAACCGAATTCCAGCTTTTTCGTTCAGTTGGACTAGTGGGTCATAATAATGTCACACAGAAAGTTTGAAATCTCAAAATCGCCTCTGCGTGGAGATTCGCTTACCTCAAAAGGGCTTCCTGGGTTTTGGGGGCCGGCCTTGGGGTCGATCCGTTGTTACAAGGAACAAAACTCCGTGGTCGCTGCCGGCGATCGTGCGTTGAAGCGTCGTAGGGCGCAATTCACACGCCACTCGATTTCACGTTCGGCATCGATCGAAAGCAGCTGACAGCAATGGACGCAGCAGATTAGTAACCCATTTTAGTTTCGTTCAAGAAAAAAAGATCGCTCGTCTGAATGGTCCTCGGTGAATTGATTCCAACGCTGCGCCAAGGAACGAATCGCAAAAGTGTTCCTTGCGTTCATCGCGCAACTATCCCAAATTTATGCCGGCGGGAACTTCAAATTTGTATTAAGCTCTCTTGAAATGGGTTTTTCTTGAAAAGTTGACGATTTTGAGGGGGCTTTTTGCAACCTTTAGCCACTATAGGGATATAACAACACGAAAACGTCAAAAACCCAAGTATGGTTTTCATCGTGTACGATGCCTTTAAAGGCACAGTACACCCTCAGATACGAATTTTGAGATTTTCGTGTAATTGTGTAGAAGACCCCTCCTGGATAACACGTGCCAAATGCGAGATCTCAATTCTTCCAAATAAGCGAGATATAAGCGACCACCACAGGCCCGACCTCCTTCGCTCACCACCACGGGCCACACCCCCTGCCAGATTTCTGAACTAGATAGCGGCTAGATGGATGGATTAATTCCTAACAAGTAGTTGTTCTTCAGTCCATTGCCGGTCTATCTCCTCATTATGTTTTGCTCTCGTGCAGCGATTGCGAAGGAAGAGAAATACAAGCCTGAGACAACTCGTCCACCAAGTTTTGCCCTAAAAAATTAGGCATTTTCGAGGAGCCATATCTCGGTTCGTAGGAGGTCTTGGACGATTTCAGAGATACCGTTGTGATCAGAGATAGGCTCTCTTCAAGATAAGCATAAAATTTGAAATGTAATTCTTTGGGTGTCCTGTGCCTTTAATGGTTCATCTGTGACCTTCAATCAGAATGATGCTACGGTGTTTGGTAGAAAAAAGCTAGCAGAACAACTAAAGGATGTTGGCTATTTATTACATGATAGCGCATTTCTTGCTTTGTCCAAGACTCCTCGCGGAAGCGAAACCCAATCATGTTCGAAGTTAAAGGCATCGTTCGCGCTGGAAACCACTTTCCATTTTCAGGCTCAATTTCATGAATGAGCCCAATAGACCACACCGGTAAACTTTGGCGCGTCAAAAACGTAGGGTTGGGAGCAGGGATGAGCGGAACAAAAATATGAAATTTCGGAAATCGGTTTTCGGGTTTCGGAACTAAAATTTTTTTGCGGTTTTCGGAATGCGGAACGCGGAATGCCAAAAATGTGCGAAACTGCGGGTTTCGGAACGCGAAACGCGGAACTCCGCTCATCCCTGGTTGGGAGGTTGGAAGGGCCTAAAGATGAGTATCCGCCACCAATTCTCACCAGCCATCTAGCACAAGGAGCAAAGCGACATGTCAAGCGCAGGAGATACTGTATTGCAAACTCTTATTTCAGAAAATCTTATTATCCAAACTTGCACAGTGAAGGCTTTTTATTTTCAAGTGACGTTGTTAGATGAAAGGCAAAAGAAATCTTTTCACCTAGAAAGTTTGAAGCGTAAATTCACTTCCAACGTTCAGGAAAACTTCGGAAGTATTGCACTGGACTTACCGTAAAACGGAGGGGGCGTAAAATCATTTTTTTTCAGAAAGTTTTGAAAGCATTAATTTTGCAAAGCTGGGGTTTTTTGGGCTTTCTTTGCTATTATCGCTTACCTCAAGACCTTGCCTACCCAAAAACATAAAAATAAGACACCGTTTTTTTGCGCGTACGATGCCTTTAGCACTCAAATTCAAAATGTGGTTTCAGCACTGAGTACATGGTCTCAAATTGGTCACAGAGTCAACCAAATCCTTCGAACTCTCGTTTTTGTTTCCAAAATTTCCTCTAGAAATTGGCCCGCTAGGCTGCGGGAGCTTTATTCGGTGAGTATGGCGGATGCCGGGGCAGCTCAGCTTTTTCCTTGCACGTGTAATCGACCATAGCCTTTAATAAAGGAAGCATTGCGCTTTTGAATGCCTCACACCACCAAAAGTACGCTGATAGAACGAGTAAACGCGTTTCGAAATTGCCACAATATGCAGTGCGTTTCATTATATACTTCCACCCGGAATTTTGAAGATATCGTTCTCCAGCGTTATGCTGGGCCTATTCTACTGTGATGAGCGAATTCAGGGTGTTGAGAAACCTGAGTATCCCTGGTTGCAGAATTGGTCTCTCCAAGAAATTTTTTATAACACTTTTTTCAATTTTCGGCCGTTTCATAATATACATACTTCCACCTTGCATAATTGGCTATTAAAACACTTTTCTGTTCCAACCAAACTTGTGTTTGGATCGAAATTGAAGAAACCTTTCCTTTTCTGCATAAATCGTGATCTTTAACTGTCCAGGATGGATTAATCCCAGATCTCGGCCTACCATGACGCCGGCATTGGCGACTGTCGCATCCATGGTCGAAATGAGTAAATCCACTGGTCCGTTTTTGGTTTTATGAAAACATGCGGACACCTCCTGTCACAATGATGACTGGGACGAGCACAGAAGCTCACTGGAAGTTATGAACAGCAAAATTAGAAGCGCGAGCTCAACAAAACGGCTAGGGTTATCGAGGTCCAGATTAAACTTGGACTGCCTACGTCTGAGCTCGCGGTCTGAACGTCATCAAAATGCATCGATAGCATTGCTAGAAGAGCGACTCAAAAGTCTCTTTATCTAGAGACCGCTCGGAAGGCCGCTATTCCCCGAGCTGTGCGAAGGAACGTGATAGCTATTTTGAGTAAAATGTGATTCTGGGTTGGGGTGAAAACGAGAGCAGGACATGCTCATTAAAAATCGGTCTTTGATGTCTTTGTGATCTTTTCCAGCAAGAAGAGTGAAGATCTGTACAGACCTGATGTAACGAATCCCGGTCGGCGTGTCTTGAGTCGACAAACCCAATGCTTCTTTCGGCACAACTTCTGCGGCGGATCTTTGACTTGGAGGGCATTGTGTCGTGAGAAATGGCTTCAACTGGATTTTGTCTATTGTCTACAAGCCCAGGCGAGTACCAAAATCTTTGCACTATCATTCTCCGTTTTTTTTTGAGGGAGGAAGGGGGCAGCGATCACCAAGATCCCAATGGGATAGGGGGATGCACTTCACCAAAGTCTTGGCACTGCAATATTAAAATTTTGGTCTAGTTAGCTAGTAACACGTGTTGAAACGATATGGAGAACCTCCTAACAACCATCACAAGTGAGGTATGCACGAGCTCCAGACAGTTCCACTCAGATCGTAAACTAGATACGGCGATCCCTTACCTTGTTAGCGATTTCGACTCCTCAGTTCTAAGTAACTCAACGAACAGCTGGTCAAATCGACTTGTCGAATTAGCTACAACTTATGAAGCACAAGTAGACTGCTGATTAGTGTGAAATCGTTTCATTTGTAGAATAAATTCTTTCTCAGGTTGAGTGGAAGTATATTATGAAACGGCCGAAAATTAGAAGAAGTGTAATAAAAAAGTTCGGCTCTAATCTAGCTCTCTTGCTGGGAGGGAGTTACCCGCCCACTTTCCCGCCGTTGACCTATCACAGGAGCAGCGAAGGCTGATGTGATTGGTCGGCGGCGAGAAAGTGGGTGGATAATTTACTCCCAGCAAGAGATCCAAATTTGCACCAAAAATTCTTGGAGAGAAATCAATTCTGCAACCATGGATATTGAGGTTTCTCAACACCCTGAAATCGATAATCACAGTAGAATATGCCTAACACAACGCTGGAGAGCGATGTCTTCGAAATTCCGGTTGGAAGTATATGATGAAACGCACTGTATATTCATTCATCAGCCCAATAGAATCAAAATATGTAAATTGACCAGGAGAAAATTCTGCATCTCTACACTTGATATAAAAGACCTTCACTTCAAACTTCAAACTGCATATAAGAGTTAGTGTGTGATGGAATTCGCAGACACTCAGATATTCGCCGTTGTCTACAGGCCGTCGTTCCGCCCAAAATGAGTCATGGCTGGCGAACAAGCAGTGCTACGCGGGCGAGTGCCGGGATGCTGTTGGACAGGGGCCGACGGCCTACTAAACATTCTATTCGCCGTCAAAACCTCTGACTGCTGAAGCTCAATACTACTGATATGGTTGGATGTCTACAGAACGTCAAATCGAGATGTCTACGGCTCTCGAGGTTGATGGACAGCTCTACAGAAGGCTTTTTTGAAATCACGCAGCAGTGACCCGTTCAGGCGAGAGTCTCGTAATCATTTACTGCGCCAAATTTTCATACCATTCTTATTTAGGAAATTCGTCCGTGTCTTTGGAATCCTCATATATTATTTCATTCGAATCGCTCGTAGGTTATCGTCTATTTTCCGGCCCATGTCGAAGTGTTAAACGGAGTTCCACACGAAACGAAAAAATCTCGAATTGTTTTATAGTGAAGATTTCAAGAATCCTAAAAATCTGTCTTGAACACGAGACTAACGTTCGGTTCTGTTGCGACGGAATTCTATAATTTATTCCGAATAAGTCTGCACGAGTTATTTGGAAAAAATTGTATTTTTTTTGATTGGTGGAATTTCTTAATTAAAGGCACAGTCCAACCTCAAAATCGGTTATCTATTTTTCTGTCTATCTTGAAAACTGTCCCACGCTGATTTCAATGATGTCTCTCGAATCGTTCAAGACCCCCTGGGTACGGAGTTATGGCCCCTCAAAAATTGAACTACGGAAGCATGGTGGACGAGTTGTCCGTGGCTTATAACTTCCGTCGTTTGCAACCGCTGTATGCGAGCTGACCTGAATGAAGAGAGAGGCTGAGAATAAAGGAAATAACGGGGCTTATGATTGGGAAGCATCGCTAATCTCGCCACTGGTGAGCTCGAAAGATCGTAAAAGGGGCGTGCCAAAGTGGCTTCCCGAGGTGGGCTCCCCAGATTGGCTTCCTCCTATATCTCGCTTATTCGGAGTAATTAAGAGCTCGCAAGTGGTATTCGGGGTGGGTCTACTTCGCAATTATGTGGAAATCTCAGATTTCGTCCCTGAGCTTGGACTGTGCCTTTAAGTCTATCTGTTATCTACCATTTTATCCACCATGCCTTCTATTTCAATTACATAGAAAGACTGAGACAAAAACTTCATCAACAAGTATTCTAGAACTGTTTGTCAAGGTCCTTCAAAGAAAGTGACATGAAATATTGGCGTAGATTCAGGTCATTCGGTACGTAACTATAGAGCAGGCAGAGACTTCAAAATCGCAAAGCGCTGTTCATACTCCTCAGCGCCAGCGCGACACGCGCGTGACGGGCGGGCCTGGCGTTGGAGTATGAATGTCTTGACGCCACGCCCGCTCCGCCATGGCGGCGACAGCCGTAACAATTTTTTTCATCATTTTCATTACCAATCCAGCATCAGTTTCATTTAGTTTCATGATGATTAATTCCATTACTATCCTCTGCTATCGTGGTGGTGAACGCGTGTACAGATTTTGCTTGCTCGGTAAAGTTAATGCCTTTTTTCCGCTTGCCATGGCGTCGCCAGTGGAGTATTCATAGTCTCCGAAAGTGCGTGACGCGCGTAGAAAGTATTTATACTCTAACTCCTCGCCCACGCGTCACGAGCGTGCCGCTCTGGCGTTGAGGAGCATGAATAGCGTATAAAAGAAGTTTTGTCGGTAATATTTGCTGTTTCAACAGCGCGCGGTAAAACTCGTCCACCTTCACCCAATAACAAAAACAACCGTTATTCCCCTATTTTTCACACAGTTTTCGTTCGTTTTTTCGTTAGTCCCCCATAATACCTGCTTCAAACCTTCGATTTATGACATTGAATCGATATCACTTTTGAGCGTGTCTACTGCCTTTAAAATGAGGGTCCTAAGCGCGGCCATTGTTAGGCGAGGTCGCAAACCTCAAGCACGGGTCGCAACAAAAACGGCACTTTATCCAAACGGTTGCTTTTCCCTGTCCCCGACTGACGTTAGCGTTCGAGTTTAGTGCAAACTCCCCCGTTAAGGGTTACTTAGGGCTAAAGACAAAAAGTCTTGAATCTATCCGACCGCGATGCGTCGGGCAGAGACAGGCGGGCGTTGTCCCGCTGGAGAACAGGGGGGACGTAAAAATTTTCAAAATTTGGTTTTTCAGGGGGAACGTAAAAACTTCGGGCCAAAATTTTAAAAAGTCGGGAATGTTCCAGTTGCGTTTCTCTTTCTGTGAAGAAAAGAGGTCGTGGAACGAGGGGTTCGGACGTGATTGTCTCACATATTGTAATAGAGAACATTAGTACAGCACTACAACAGTATACACATGTGAGAAAAGCATCTTTACATAACGATATAATATACATATTTTAGGCAGCATTAAAATTTTCAGCACCATAAAACAAATTTTTAGACGAGTTACATTCTATAATCGGGCTCAATACCGCTTAAATTCTTCACTTCAAAAATTGGACAACGCACGTCCCTCCATAAAATTTCAGATTTTCAATATTTTGAAAACAGATTTAGATTCTCCATGAAATTCCCCACGAACTGATACCCAACACCCCTCCCACCACCTTGAAATCACGAAGAAAATCGCCTAAAACACGTTTTGCCGTTGTCCAAAAGCGCGCCTCCGGCCGCTTTGGACAACGCTATTTTTTTTTCAAAAAAGCAATCCTAAGATCCTTAAGGTCTACTGACTACCACGATTTCGCTCGGAAATTCCTCAATTCAGAGCATTCCGGAGCAAGGGGTTTTACTTACCACTGCGGCAAGCAAAACTATCGCGCTCCAATGCCAAGCCGCGCTCGCCTCCTGCGGTGGTTTTGCGGGCACTGTTGCGCAGTACAGTGCCCGCAGAACCACCGCCGGTGACACCCCTCTCCCACCCGCGCTCGCACCCCTCCTCGTTGAACAATATTAGTTGGGAATCCAACTTTTTTCAACCTGTGAAGGTTCCACCTACCCGGAGTTCCCGATGCAAAGCTAGTTGGACGTTTCTTATCCGTCAAAATGTAGGCTTCTACCGCTATCTGCTATTTGATAGTGCTATCAGTCATTGTTCTAACAGAAACTCCATGAAAATGCTTAGAAATTTGACAGTGTATAATTCATTCTTCCCGCGTATCCCGAGTGGCCCCATCTAACTAGGTTTGCAGTCAGGTGTCGTGAAGCCTTATGATTAGTGAGCTGTTATAAAGAGTCCAAAACGTCACCGAATAATGCTCGGCATATGCCAGAGTTTTGCCCATTCCGAGGTTGGAATCCATTAAAAGTTAGGAAACCTTAAACATCCTTACCTCAATTTCCTCCACTACAAAAATTCCTATCAGCTCAAGCTCGCCTCTTTCATCATTTTTTATACACTACTGACTTCTTGTTAGCTTACTGCACGATCAAGGTTAGGACGAAACCTAATGCGAGCAAGGAACAAGTTCCCACCGTTTTGTGATTTCTGTTTCAATTGGCCCACATTAAACGTCGTCGTTATGCCATCTTGAGATTGTGAGGCGATCTGTGTCACACTCTTAATTACGTCTTTCTCAATACAAATGCTGTTGCTCAAGGGCAAATCAAAACTACACTTCTCAGGCTAATCAGTCGGATAGGAAGCGCGTTAACTACTTTTTTGAAAATCCAGGTTGAAATATACTTTTTTGAAATTTCTGACCACAAAAACTGCTTTTTTCAGGACCTGAGGGGGACGTAAAAGTTTCGAAGATTTTTCAAAAATTTTGATCTACCAGGAAGGGGGGACGTAGCTTCGTCGAGGTCCTGGACAACGGTCTGCCTGACCCTGGCGCCGGGAGGGCGATCGCCGGGAGAATTGGGTTCACT
This sequence comes from Aplectana chamaeleonis, assembly GCA_029168955.1. NCBI lineage: Eukaryota > Metazoa > Nematoda > Chromadorea > Rhabditida > Cosmocercidae > Aplectana > Aplectana chamaeleonis. The sequence continues at coordinate 566,937 of JAPDOI010000294.1, forward strand.
AGGCTCCGTAGAAACCTTCAATATGTGTGGTTAACGAGCAAATATACAAAAGCAGTTTGAACTACGAATAAAGCAGTAAAATAAGAGGATTACAAGATTTTCTAAGAATTGCCAGAATGATGGGATTTTATCCGATTTTTTATAGTCAGGAGACTTCATGTTCTCCAGTGAGGTCAAATAAGGGCCAAAGTCAGAAAAATCCAGTCTCGTGATGAAGAACCTGAAGGAGAATTCCACCGTGTGAGTGATGACGTCATAAGGCGGACTGATGCTAAACTGAGACGGCAAAGGCAGGTTTGTGGAATGTTGGTAGAATGTGACCGCGGTATCGGGGATGGAGACTCTTCCGATGGAATGTCCACGGGAACTGCCCTTGGTAGAGTGTCTACGGCACTATGTAGAGGGGCGACAGCCAGTCGCCCGCCGTCGAGGGGCGATCTCCGCCATTTTGGATGTCTACAGAGAGCATTGCGTGAGGTCACATCTCATTCGTGCCCTGTACACAACGGCGAATATCTGAGCATATGTTCATAGTGTGGGCTGCTTTTGAATCGTACCAAGAAAGAGTTTGGATCAAAGGTGCTTCTGAAAAAAAAACACTTACCTCTGAGCATATCCGAGAATTGTGACGTGTCGAAACCACCCAAAGCAAGGTTGTTACTAGTAGTTGCAGACATTTTAGGAAAGCGTAACGATTTCCAAACGAGAATATATGCGCGCTACTTTTCGATCGAGTAGCAACCGCGACGGAAATAAAAGCAGAGTGAAGCGAGAATGATAAATGCGAATAAGATTTTTCTAATCCAGAGTCGCTAATCTGAATGTTTACGTCTAGCAATGTGTCGTCCGCTCCGTGCTTCGATAAGGGTGCTCGTCACGCGATCCTCATCATGAATCCAGTATCAAATTACGCTTTTCTTCTAATCACTTAATAGACGTGAATATCAGAACTTGATGGGATTTCAGGATTAAGCTAATGCTAGGGTATCATTCGACTCCTCTTTTCGCAACCTTTAGGGTGTTTAGCACAGACTATAAAACTAGAAACTAGTGAAGCGTTTCCTTTTCAACTATTTCCACAATTTTACTGAATTAAAAAATGTACTAATTAAAGAGCCCTTCTTCCTTCCTTCCGTCGACACGAATGTCCTTTCAGTTTCTCATGCAGAACATCTACATATTAACACCTAGTGTAAGTAAGAAACTAAACTCGGGATTCGACCAGTTTAAAGGCAGTGTTCACGATGAAAACCATATCTTACTTTTTGAAACTGTTGTGCAGGTACGGAGACAACTCCGGTGTGTTCCTAAAAGCCCTCCATTTTGATCAACAACAAGTTGCGCTCGTCGGTAATCGCGAAATACGAACTTGGCAGTCTACATGCTCAGGCGATTCTCGGCCCCGAGCCGCCTGATAGTTTGACTCGTGTTCCCAATCTGCAAATTGGCTTCTGTTGCTGTCCGTGCCACTGCTGTTGCTGTCCGAGCTGCTCCGGTTTGCCTGAACAGCAACAGCAGTGGCCTGGAGATTGGGATAACGAGCCGAACTGTCAGGCGGGTCCGATTCCTGTTCGGTGCTGCTCGGGGCCGAGAATCGTTTGAGTTTTTGCTTATAGATACATATGTTCAGACAAAGAGGCATGCATGCCCCTCGCAAATGGCAAAATGTGGAGACCTTTGAAATGCTCCAGACCTTAGAGCACAATGGTGGTAAGACTACACGAAAAGCATAATTTTTGTATTAAGAGCTTTCATAAAACCCCTGAATTATCCGATTTCTCCCCCTACGCCTAGTATGTGTGTTTGGTATAGCATAATTCCGCACGTCGGAAATGGGTATGCTCTTTGAACACCCTTTCAGCGGTCCGTGATACTATGGGACGGTAGTTTCGCATTTTGGTATTTTCTGAAGGCTGGTACCTTTTCGAGTTCAAGGCAGAATTCTCATCCGGACTCCCGGGGGTGCTGGGCAAGGTTTTCAGACCTGCGGTGCGGTTACACTTTGCCAGATTTCGTAATCGATCGGCGCCAACCGTCGTCTCTCTGCTCACGAGAATATCAGCTGTGGCGCCGATGGATGACGAAATCTGGCAAAGTACCAGATTCTACCGTAGTTTTAGAGCGATACGCAACCGCACTATGTCCTTTTATCATTGCGGTCAACTGTACTTACTGTTGTTCTCTGAGCCAAATTCTGGTCCGCATTTGCGGACTACGACTGTTGCATCAGGCGACACTATGACAATTGTGCTGGGAGAAAGGTTAATCGTGTCGGGAACAAGTGGTCCCAGTACGATTATCATCCTATAGCGAGATGCAACCGCCGTTGTCCGCAAATGCGGACCGGAATTGGGCTCTGAGAACGACAGTAGATATGGTGCGCTGAGCTGGTGTGGTTTACTCACCATAATCACTCCAAGAAATGCAATCGGGCCTGTCTTGTACTCGATAGCCAGGCGTGGCTGAGCTACGTCAGTTTGGCCGTGAAAATGAGTAAAAAATTGAAGAAAAAATGCTCAGAAACAAGGTATCGCTTGGTGTCCTCCCGCCCCCAATTATCTAAATTTCTATGAATGCCTAGTTTTTCAACGTTTATGTTGCTTCTAAAGAGAATTCTTAGCATTCCTGGAGACTACTGAATACATTACCAGCAAAATAAAAGGCGTATAAATAAGCAATAATGAAAATCGCGTTAATTAGGAGGGGGCGGCCGACACCGGTAATTAGCCGTTATACTTTGTTTTTGAGCGTTTACCAAGCGAATTTCCGGGTTTCCTCCCTTATTTTTACTTTTGTGATGATAAAATCATGAAGAGAGCTCAAAAATCGTTTTTATCGCGAACCCTGCCTATAACAAAAACTTCCTCAAATGATTTGATTAGTGATAGCGTCTCATTCTTTACTCCCTCGAATGCTGAATGACGCCTCCAACTAGGTTTGCACCGAGGTGTCGTGAAGCCATGTGATTAGTGAGCTGTTAACGAGAGTCGAGTCCAAAACGTCTCCGAATAACGCTCGCCATACATCAAAATTTTGCTCACTCCGAGGTTGAAATCTCTTAGAAATATGGAAACGTTTCGCTTTCACACCACAGTTTCTTCCACTAAAACAGTCTCCTATCACTCTGCCAACGCGTAGATGCCTCTGAGGGTGCGACTTGTAACGCCGCCCCATTCCAGAGAGTTTGCGGACTTTAGCTACTGTGTCGAAGGTACAAGGGTGCAAATTCTACGCGTATTCTACGTAAAAACAAAGGCTAAATTCGATACATTGGCCTCTCTGTCGCTAAAGCCTAGTTTTGACTGCATCGCTGCTGTTTTTCATTGCAGCGATTTCACACCCGCTGCTGCAGCGATGTAGCAGCGGCAGCGATTCTGTTCATAGTGCATAGCTTCACGGACGATCGAAGAAATTCAATCAGTCAGTGAAATTAATGGATGGTAGTTATCGATAACACGTTTCGACCCGTAAACACTGATCTTGTCATGTGAAAAGGTCAACGTTCACTAGACGAAACGTGTCTTTCGCTGGCAATCGCTCCATCGCTGCCATTTTGGCCGCGATGGAGCGACGGTCAGCGACCATTGAGAATCGCTCTTCAAGCAGCGATGCAGTAAAACATAGGATTTCGTCGCCGCGACCCAGCGATGTAGGACGTTTGCCACGAAGTGATCACAATTGGAGCGGCTTTCCATTACGCGCGATGAAAAAGGAGCAGTTGTCCCTCGCTTGGCCGCAGCGACCACCTGCAGTCAAAACTAGGCTTAAACCCGTATATTCTCGCTATAATTTGTAGCGAGAATCTACAGGTTTAGCCACAGCCTGAGTTGAAATGCAATTTCAAACCCGCGCTGGCAATACGGAACTCAGGGATTCCGTTCGAACAGAATTGGCCCAGTGAACTCACGGAGTGACGACTCGACACTGTGACTGGTCTTAGAGGGTGACCCCGCGTCGCTCTCTGGAAGACATTGCTAGGGCCAATTTTGACCGCTGGGATGCTGCAGTCTGTGGGGAAGAAAAGACGATGCGGTCGATCGCGGGTGGGATTGCCTTTCTAGTACAGAGCAGGACTGGGTGGTTCGATCGACCGAGTGCTGTAACGAGAAATTACGAAGAATATGCGGGTGCTGCAGCGAGACTTTACGTAGAATACATATGTGGGCGCTGTAGCTAAAATTTCACCATCTGATGCTGAGCTTTCCGTAATTAACCTACATTCTCGTATCAAAATTAGACTATATGCCTCCGAAACCCTGGGCATCTCTGGTTTCTATGCGAGGCATCTAGCTAAGCTCTGGCAGAGCAGCTCAAGCTCGTCTATTTCGTCATTTTTCAAAGCACTCCTGACTTTTTCCAGCTCACAGCACGATCGCGATTAGGACGGAATTTAACGCAAACAAGGAAGGAGTATTTAGCGTTTTTTTATTGCTACTTTAATTTGCCCTCGTCTCCCGTCCTCGTTATACCATAATATGATTGTGAGGCGACCTGTGTCCAGAATTTCAATGACTTCTTTCTCAAAACAAGTATTGCTATTTTATAGCGAAGAGCAAGTCGAAATTACACTTCTCGAAGCTCATCAGTATGATAGGGAGTGCAGTAATTAGTAGATAAAAAGTTTAAGGTAAAAAACCTTTCTTGAAGAATGTTCACTGCAAAAAACTGTAGAACATTTTTTTTAGATTCTGCGGACGTAGCTTCGTCGAGGTTCTGGACAACGGTCTGCATTTGAGCGGAGAATAGAACATGTAAGCTCCTGTTGACAATTAGCGGCTTTATGCATTAAACATTGCAGTATTCACTATAAGAAAGTTGCTCGTTTTTCCGCTAAAACGTAAGCTTTGGGTCCTTCTGAGAAGGTACGACGAATAAGAGCAAAGAAAAAGGGTGAGAATGCCGTGCACCAGCCGACCCATTGGAGCACCCCGCCCACGTCATATAACCGTTGTCCACCGTTCGTTTACCAGGAGAAACCGTTGCTGAATTTTCTAATACTCTTTATCCCGAAAATATCTGACATACAAGCATATGTATCTAAAATCCTATTTTCTAAGAGCTTTCGTTGCAAGAATCAGAAAACAATGTTACTTAACATAGGCATGGATCCTGAAGAAACTTTGCGTTCCCGCATTGAGGGTTAACGCCAACTTGGTGCACCTATGTTATAGCATACATATGGCTCAGAGTTCGCGCCAACCTTCAACAGTGAACGCTAAATCTCTTTAGGATCCATGCCGACGTTACATTTTTTGAAATCTTGAAGCGCAAAACAATATCCAAAGTCTGGTTTTTTCAAAATCCGTAGTCCACCGAAACACACCAAGAGGTGCAATTTACAATTTTAGATGTAGCTTTGATCAGTTTTTTCTCTGAAATTTGAGGGTTTTGTGAAAACTTTCCGCTATAAACCTTTGTTTCGTGGACATGACTACTCAAAAACATCGAAAACTAAAATACGGTTTTGGTATTGTGAACACTGCCTTCCACAGATGGGACTTGGCAATACGCTCATCAATGTCACCGTTTCCACTCTTCCCAAGGAAATTGATCCATTTCATCTCATAAAATCTTGAGTAACTACTTTTATGTTTGTATTAATACTTGGGCAGCAAGAAAATATAGACATCTGATTGTATCAGTAGACAGCGTGCCTAGTAATTCACCCAGCTCAGAAGTGTTAATGGGTGTTTCGTGCACCATATCTCCTGAGTCACGCTGATATTCAGTGATACTGTGGTGATAATGGAAAGCGTCACACTCAAGCATAAAATGGTTCATTACTGTGTGATACTTCGTTAGTGACACGTTGGAATAGCATACGCATTGGATGTTCCTACCCTTGCGATATTTCTGAAATGGCAGCAGCAAATGTCTCACCATTGCGTGGTTACTTCGCGAGGATAAGCTGCAAATCTGCAGCGCTGACTATAATTTTCAGAAAAGAGGATAAACTCAGCTGAGAATCAAGCGAGGTAGATCTTTGCATAAACGACACTGTTGCTAAGTAGTGAACCTACATGGGGATTCTTTATAGCATAATTTGAAACTCGAGTACTTTTGACATCATACCGCATGTAAAAGTTGAAGGGGGGATCCGGGAAAAAATTCAATTTTAGGATATTCCGCTAAATCGGTGTGCAGAACACAGGTTATCCCAGGAAACGGGAGAAAAGCGCAGAAAAAAGAAACTGTTTTTTTAAGTTATTTGAGCCACTTCACTGGACCACTGACCCACAAAATTGAGCCGATCATCAAAGTTTCCTGCCACTGTGAGCGTTTTCTTCATCGTGCGCCGTGGAAATTGTCTCCCAGAGCGCCATGAATGCCGCATGTGCCGGATCCCGCCGCGTGGCGGCAAGACGACTGCCCACAGGCCGTAGACATCGATATTTTGGCGGGCTAATCATGCTGTTAATCCCGTACCTCTTAACTTACAGGCCATTTTCTTTATAAGTAACGGCTCATAGCTTACAATACTTCTAGATGGGGTTCACCTAGTCTCGGTCGAGTTACATAAACCAAATCTTAGAAAAGTCAAAACGTGACTGCACCTTGCCTTTAATGTCAGTCTGTGCGCCTATGTAGGGCTTTTGGTGTTCAGCTGAACTCGGGCAGGACTCCAGCAGAAACAACCCCATCTTTGTTTCATGCTCCGTTATTTACATACCGTGCTTTTCTCTTACTACGGAAGCCTTCGAGTGCTGAATGCAGTTTTGGAAAAGAGTCTATGAGGGATTGGTGGAGATGAAAGAACGATCATGAGTTCTCGAATCACTTTTAATGCGCATGAGAAGATCGGAATTGGTTGAAGTTCATTTTTGAACTTCAGAAGTTCATACTTTTCCGGGCCAAGTTCTGTCCAGGGGGTTTTTTGAAGCGCTGAACACAAAAATGAGGTTCAAATTTTTTAGTTTTCCCGAAAGATTACAGTGGCTCACTGTACGAGCGCGTCCCGAACCTTCCATTTCTGATGAAAACTAGAAAGTGATCTCGATCGTGGGAACTGCCTTCAATTCGTGTAGAACCTACAAAAAAGTGATTTGTCGAGTATATTGAAAGATATATGAAGACAACGAAAAAATAGTAAAAAGCAGCAGATGGGGAATGGAGAACGGTGTTTTCACAGAACGTTAAGAGTTGTCAGCAAAACGTTAAAAGTTTGGAGAATACTGTTCGTTGAAAGTTTGGAGGATACTCTTCATATCAGTTGCGTCACTCGGGCATGGGTAGGGAAGTGAGTAGCGAGTTCTCACATGCTAGTTTTCCTTACACGTTTTCAAAATTCAATTTCAAGTCTTCATGTTTTCAAGTCATCAAATGGCGTTCATATAACAAGCCTAATCACAGAGCTTGGGATCTAAGAATGGCACCACCACAAAGCTACAATAGTGACAGTATCTTTTGGTCAATAGGCGCGCTATAGCGCCGGGGCGCGCCGCTTGGCGCCGCTTTCGAATTACTCGCTTAAAAATGTTCCAACCTGAAAATGGAAGTCAGATCTGAAATCAGCATAAAAATGCGACCTAGTGAGGAAATAAAGTCCTGAAATGGAACTCAATGGAAGATTCTGGGTTACGGTAGCCATCCCATGGTCCTGGTGTCCAAATGCTGCCGGCGATTGAGTGATGCGATAAGTAGGTTTTTTCGCCGTTTCCTCATAGTTAGCTTATTTATATACCATTTTTTTATCCTTACCCTTGTAGAGTATTTTGGAACACAATTTATCAGGATTTGTTCACATGAAGTTCATTTTCCTAATAATTTGGTGGTATGAAAATGATAAAATCACGATTTCCTTCTAAATTTGTGGTTTAGTCTAAAGTATAGTGCGACATCCAATGAGGAATTCAGGCGGAAGAAAGTCTGACATATCTCTGCGTCTTTAAATTGAGTTGAATATTCCCTCTCACATTCAAAGGGGGTAGGAATCAGAGCAAATTTTAACTGCCAGGAGAAAGCTCAGCTTTAAAATGTGTTCACTTTTTATTTGTGCGAGGTAAACGTGTTCAGATTCATTCAGTATATGGAATTGCTCCGAGAAATGGACTACGAAAAAAAGATTTCTTTACACAAAAACTAAAGCTTCACTGAAGTACCGAATTTCTATTTTCACATAGAAAATATTCTGTGAAATCTGCACCTTTCATGTAGAGGGAGAAAATTTAGTCAGCATTCGTTTTAGAAATCCTGAATTCATGAAAATTTCCAAACATTTTCGCAAAAAAAAGTGAAATTCCGAAGTTAAATTTTCATTTGGAGAATAATTTTCAAAACTTGATGCCAGATCTCTTTTTGAGTTGAATTACCAGTTTTAAATTTCTTTCTTGAACATTTCTAGAATCTCTTACATTTTGAGCTCCAGTCGTGAGATTTAGTTTTCCAAGCTTCGTTACATGAAATTGCGTCTAAAATGTGGTGCTTTTGAAATTTTTGATAAATCAAAAGTTTGAAGACTGAAAATTTCTAAAGCTCTGCCATAACCTTCGCTCTCACACTAACCTGTTTTTAAAGAAACAGCCTACCGGGTCATTTTGAGGTGCAAATGGGCCTCGGAGGCTTACAATACCCGCGCTAAATTTTGTAAAAACGGGGAGCCCTTGAAAAACTTGGCAAAAAAGGCCCCATGCTTGTAAATTTTTCTGAATGAACACTTTTTCAATTCTAATATTCACAGCTTGATCTCCTACATGACCATGTGTTTTGTGGGCCGAAGTTTCCCAAAATCACTTTGTTTTTGGATGAAATTGTTTTCGTGGTGGTTTTCCGAAACGTACCGTGCGGCCAAGTACGCCGAAACTTTGAGTAGTAATTGAACAAGTAATAGAAGAACAATCTCTACATTCTCTTCATGAATCGGATGCAGGTGGGACAATCTCGAAATTCGTGCAAGTTGAATTTTGGAAGTCCCTAATTGAACAAGCTTGGGGACTTCGTGACAAGTTGGACTTGTGCGGCGATAATCCCAAAACGTTGAATAAAGGAGTTCGAATATTCAACCTGCATAAATATCGAGATTGTCACTTCTAATTCATGAAGAAAGCATAGGGATTGCTCTTCTATTCCTTGTACAATTACTATTCAAAGTTTCGCCGCACTTTGCAGCGCGCGACAGTTTTGCGAATCGACCGCAACAACAATTTCATTCAAAAACAAAGCGATTTCGGGTAGTTCGCTCCCTGAATTTTTTTATTAGTTAGGAAATTGAGCTGTGAATATGACGCCTTTTTTAGAATCCAAAAAAGTCTTCGTTCAAAAAAGTTACGAGCATTGGACGTGTTTTTGCCAAGTTAGACAAATGCTCCCCGTTTTTACAAAACTTAGCGCGGGTATTGTATTTGGGACCTTCTCCGTCCAAATGACCTCATCAGAATTACAGAAAATCTTTGTCTGTAACACGTCCTCAAAAATTTGTTTATCTACAGTGAAATGGGTTCAGCTGCTTTTTCTCGCATTCTTAGTCCAACTGTGTGTGGAAATCGATACTTGAAACCAGGATGGGTTAGTTAATTCCAATATGAACAGTTCCACGCTTCCTTGTCGTCGCAAGATCATTGTGAACTTTGTTTTTCTGCACCGTTTTGCTTTTCTTGAATGCACGTACTTTGCTTCTCTGGGCGAAATTACGGTCCGCAAATCCGTCTCGACAAGCTTTGCGGCCGCGTGCATTCGAGTCGGAAGAGTTTACAGCGCCGCAGCCGCCGATCTGTTGACTCTAGATGGGTTTTAGAAACTGGAAAGTTAACGAAATTGGGGAAAACTGTATAAAAAAGCCATATTGAGTCGGCTTTGGCGCTGAAAACTCAACTGACTCCAGCGCATGCGGCCGCAAAGCGTGTCGAGACGCAGTTGCGGACCGGAATTTGGCCCAGACAAGCACAGTACTTTAATTAATCGTTTTCAGATCAATGGCGAACGAGTACACAGAGCGAGGGTCACGTGAGGTCATCAAGTGGGAAATGAGGGTGTAGTATGTACCGATAAGAATATTCTCTCTAGATAAATTTTCAATTCTAATGCGATAGAAATAGACCAGAGTTTCAGAACAAAATCAACGATGAGTCTCTCTGATGAGATCTAAATTTCAAATTTTTTCAGGGGAAGAAATGGAAAAGATTTTCAAACTCCGTATTCTACGCAAAAGTAATAAAAAATTTTCACGAGTTCCATGTTTCTCAAACAATTGTACAGATGTTTTTGGAGAGTCATGCACTGACTGAATATGATACTGAATTTCATGAGGTTTCATACTGGTTAGGCTTTCAACTCGTGACACACATAATCGATACTCGGGTTGGATGGGCCGTGGCTGGGTAGAGCGACCTGGCGTAGGCCTGGCATGTGTGGGATGGTGGACCGAACAACCATCAATCCACAACTTTTGTGCGGCTTAGACATCTAGAGGGCACAAATTATTAGACGTGAGCAAAAATCAAGATCACCGGTATCACTTGTGAAGCTTACACATCGATCACCGTAATATCCGGTAATTTCAATGTCATCCACAATAATTAGTTTGCAATGCTGTAGCCGGAACAACTCTAATTCCATAGCTGTGTATCAGAGAGGATGTAAATAAACTCTTTTGTGTGAGCCATCACGAAAAGTGCAGAACCCTCAATTGATCGATACAATCGTGTTATTTTGTCTTAGGAATCTTCTATAAACCCCATATAAATCATCATCCTACCCTATCGACTTCTGACGGAAAAGGTCAGATGCAAAACTTACGACTAGCCATAATGGTAATCTTACCTGAACGCCTGCCGAAGCCGAAAACCATAGGTGTTCGAGAGAAAGAGAAATCTTTTGCTGACGAGCAGCAGCGACGAAGAATAGAAAAGGCTAGCGTTCAAACGATAATTATTATTCACGACTCTGCATTACATAGGGTGGTGTTCAGACGTTCTGGTCCACGTCATCATCTCGGAAGCATTTCAAGCCTACCACCACAGAACGTGATGTATGGAGCAATTCAATGAATCTAATACGATATATTGAAGTATCACGAGGTAATGGGTATTATGAAGGACAATTAAGGGGATGAGTGACGAACAGTGCAGCTACATATGAGGGTCTGCGGTGCTGCAGTCCAATAAAATGTCAATAGTAGTGGATCTGACAGTCGATTGCAATGAACGCCATTATGAATCCGTCCAAGGGTGCAACCAGCGAGCTAACAAATCTGTGCAACTACGTAGTGCAACTACTACATATAATGATAATTTTGGGTGTCAGAGTCCTATGAAATACCTATTTATAAGAAGTGTTCACGATAATCTTCATTTTCGGGATTACTTGCCGAAACTACGATTTGGTCCCTTGGTAGAGCTGAAATGACGAAAAATTGGGAAAACGTCCCAGAAAGGCATCAAAAGCTGTATTCTCACCCCATCTCTTTATGCTCCGAGGAACTGTTTGTTGTGATAGTAGAACCTTTTTGTGAACCCAACCTTCGAAAAAACCTTTCCTCTTTGTTGCTCCGTTCTTTCCTCTGCATCCTGGCTAATGCTGTTCGGTATAATATATTCTTCTATTCCCGGTTCATTTCATCGTTTGCCGTTCACAACCACCGATAACTCCTTCATACTACAAAACAATTAGTCCAGGCCAGCAATACCCTTGCACTAATGAAATAAATCGTTGTACTGCTTCTTTCCCCTTTCCTCATGATTTTAGTATTACATCGCGGTCAACGCACTGTTTCAAAGGCAGCGTTCACGATAATCGCCAATTTTTTAGATTATTCGCTATATCGATTAATTTGCCCCCGGGTAGAACTAAAGTGACCTAGAAATTGAGAAAAACGCACCAGAAGTACACGAAATCCTTTAAGGCCTGCCACCCTCTGTCTTTCATTGTGTCGGCTCAATTTTTGTCGCTCGACTATGCACGGGCCTTTACTCTCCCCCCGCCTTTTTACACTCACAGGAACTGTTCGTTGTGGCCATGAAATCTTTTGTACACGCGTCCTGTACAATTCTCTACTCTCCATTACACTGTTCTTTTTTTCTGACCCTAACTAATACTGATTTGCGTAAAATAATCTTCTATTTTCGATTGATCTAAATTTTCATCGGTGACAATCACTGTAAACATGTTCATACAATTGGACAACTGGTCCAAGCCAGAGAATAATGCCACTGAAATAAGACGTTTTACTGCGTTTCTCGCCGTTTCTTCATAATTTCGATAACACTTGGGGGCCAATGCATTGTTTTTGGTGAAAAACTCGGGAACGAAAAGAATTGTGAACACTGCTCTTAAGTGGGAAACTCGAGAACGCAAATTATCGTGAACACTGCCTTTGATCAAGCAGAATGAATAATGGTACAAATCAACCGCGTAATCAACTCTACTTTCTTAGCTGCAAAACTACAGTTCATGGCAAGGAAAAAGGGCGATTGTGCGGTTGCGTATTTCCGCTAAGCCTACTGTAGGTTGCGCCATAATCGACGGCAAAGTTGTAATATTTTTCTGAATCTTGAAGAAAAAACATCGGGAACATTGATGAACGGTGAGTTCGCCCCCTCATGAAAACGTTATCAATATATGTACCCAAAGTCTTTGCCATGGATATACGTATGTAGGAATAACAGGAAAACATTAATTTTTTTTCTCCTGCTCAGCTCCACGGAATACACAAATTTTTACGATTTTCTGCGTATCTACTATGATAAAAACTTTAGGTGTGTTCATAATGTGTGGAGAGAATAAAAACTCATCGTTTCTCATTGTTCCCGGTGTTTTTTCTTCAAAATCCAGGAAAAAGCACATTTTCGCCGCCGTTAGTGGCGCAACCCACAGTACGCATAGTGGGAATACGCAACCACGCACAGGCTACGGCGCAAGGTGTGATACAACCCAACATTGGTCCGACCCCCCACCCAAGTCAAGCGATTTGCTCACCCCTCCCTTGGGAAAAGTGATGGCGACGACCGGGAGGGGGAAGGTTCTTCCCAAAATTTCATGGCCACAGCTTTAAGTCGAAAACAGCACTACATAGGGTGGGCGGAGCCTGTTTCCATGCCCTGAGAGCACATATGTGCCGTTTCAGGCATAAAAACCACATTCGATAACTGACTAACCGGATTTGAAAACGCACCCAAAATTTCATGGTCGCAGCTTTAAGCCGAACAGCGCTGCAAGGGGAGGGGTCCTTAAAAAATCGATAGCTGTGAAATATTTCCAAGTATTCAACGAATTTCGAATTAGGAAGTTTCGCGCTGCTACAACGTGCGGAAAACCTAGTAACGGACCCAAGTAATCAATTTCAATCTTCTAACAGTTTTAAAACAGTCTTTGAAGACCCATTTTTAGGTGTGATACAATCATCTTCAAATCCGGAGTGCCAATTATTATACGTGGTTTACTTGCCCGAAACAGCACCTATGTGCTCTCAGGACATGAAAACAGGCTCCGCCCACCCTATGTAGCGCTGTTCGGCTAAAAGCTGTGGCCATGAAATTTCGGGTGCGTTTTCACATCCGTATGGTCAATTACTAAATGTAGTTCTCATACTTGAAACCGCACCTATGTGCTCTCAGGGCACGAAAACAGGCTCCGCCCACCCTATGTAGCGCTGTTCGGCTAAAAGCTGTGGCCATGAAATTTCGGGTGCGTTTTCACATCCGTATGGTCAATTATTATACGTGGTTTTCTTGCCCGAAACAGCACCTACGTGCTCTCAGGACATGAAAACAGGCTCCGCCCACCCTATGTAGCGCTGTTCGGCTAAAAGCTGTGGCCATGAAATTTCGGGTGCGTTTTCACATCCGTATGGTCAATTACTAAATGTAGTTATCATACTTGAAACCGCACCTATGTGCTCTCAGGGCATGAAAACAGGCTCCGCCTACCCTTTGTAGCACTGTTCGGCTTAAAGCTGTGGTCATGAAATTTCGGATGCGTTTTCACATCCGGATGGCCAATAACTAAATGTGGTTTTCATGCCTGAAACAACACCTATGTGCCCTTAGGGCATGAAAACGGGCTCCATCCATCTTATGTAGCGCTGTTCGGCTAAAAGCCGTGGCCATGAAATTTCGGGTGCGTTTTCACATCCGTATGGTCAATTACTAAATGTAGTTCTCATACTTGAAACCGCACCTATGTGCTCTCAGGGCATGAAAACAGGCTCCGCCCACCCTATGTAGCGCTGTTCGGCTAAAAGCTGTGGCCATGAAATTTCGGGTGCGTTTTCACATCCGTATGGTCAATTACTAAATGTAGTTCTCATACTTGAAACCGCACCTATGTGCTCTCAGGGCATGAAAACAGGCTCCGCCCACCCTATGTAGCGCTGTTCGGCTAAAAGCTGTGGCCATGAAATTTCGGGTGCGTTTTCACATCCGTATGGTCAATTACTAAATGTAGTTCTCATACTTGAAACCGCACCTATGTGCTCTCAGGGTATGAAAACAGGCTCCGCCCACCCTATGTAGCGCTGTTCGGCTAAAAGCTGTGGCCATGAAATTTCGGGTGCGTTTTCACATCCGTATGGTCAATTACTAAATGTAGTTCTCATACTTGAAATCGCACCTATGTGCTCTCAGGGCATGAAAACAGGCTTCGCCCACCCTATGTAGCGCTGTTCGGCTAAAAGCTGTGGCCATGAAATTTCGGGTGCGTTTTCACATCCGTATGGTCAATTATTATACGTGGTTTTCTTGCCCGAAACAGCACCTATGTGCTCTCAGGACATGAAAACAGGCTCCGCCCACCCTATGTAGCGCTGTTCGGCTAAAAGCTGTGGCCATGAAATTTCGGGTGCGTTTTCACATCCGTATGGTCAATTACTAAATGTAGTTCTCATACTTGAAACCGCACCAATGTGCTCTCAGGGCATGAAAACAGGCTCCGCCCACCCTGTGTAGCGCTGTTCGGCTAAAAGCTGTGGCCATGAAATTTTGGGTGCGTTTTCACATCCTCAGGGAAACCATCGCTCCGAGCGGGACCGGCTCCTCCCAATTATGACGTCATCGCCCGGACAGCGGCCGAGGAGCCAACTGGCACCGCGGTCCCTGTCCGGTGCCAGTTCGCCCCTCGGTCGCTCTCCGGTCGCTCTCGGGGCCACAGCGGTGCCATCGACAGAGATAGAGAGACGCGGAATTGGTTGTTCTTTGAGTGATAACGTGCGAGCCACGTTATCACTCAAAGAACAACCAATGCTGCGGGTATAAAAGGCGGCTCGCCTCGTGTAGACGGGTAGTTGGCCTTTCGAGGCCACTCTTGAGAGGTGACCTCGGATCACTCTCAGGATGACAATTTTTGGCGGCCGAGAGGATCCTCCATGGCCCGCGGTGGGGAAGGCTTCCTCATTGCGGACCATGCTGGGATGGTATCCTTGTTGCGGCCTGTGGCAGGATTAACCTCCTGACCCACAGGCTGTAACAGGTACCTTATCCTCTTAACAGGCTTAATCCTCTCCAGAAGAGGCGGAAATAAAGAAAAATAGCAATTAGGAAATTTTTGAAAATCGCCCGAACAGAGACCGCAGTGCCAGTTGGGACCGAAGATCGCTCCGAGCGATACTGCTGTGGCCCGGAGAGCGGCTGCTGTGGCCCGAGTAGATGGCTAATTTTCGCTCGGAGCGGAGAGGCAGCGCCGCTCGAGTAGCTCTCCGGTACCGCTCGGAGCGATGGTTTGCCTGAGTCCGTATGGTCAATTACTAAATGTAGTTCTCATACTTGAAACCGCACCAATGTGCTCTCAGGGCATGAAAACAGGCTCCGCCCACCCTGTGTAGCGCTGTTCCCCTAAAAGCTGTGGCCATGAAATTTCGGGTGCGTTTTTACATCCGTATGGTCAATTACTAAATGTAGTTCTCATACTTGAAACCGCACCTATGTGCTCTCAGGGCATGAAAACAGGCTCCGCCCACCCTATGTAGCGCTGTTCGGCTAAAAGCTGTGGCCATGAAATTTCGGGTGCGTTTTCACATCCGTATGGTCAATTACTAAATGTAGTTCTCATACTTGAAACCGCACCTATGTGCTCTCAGGGCACGAAAACAGGCTCCGCCCACCCTATGTAGCGCTGTGCGGCTAAAAGCTGTGGCCATGAAATTTTAGGTGCGTTTTCACATCCGTATGGTGAATTACTAAATGTGGTTCTCATACTTGAAACCGCACCTATGTGCCCTCATGGCATGAAAACAGGCTCCGCCCAACCTATGTAGCGCTTCTGGACTTGAAGCTGCGTTCATGAAATTTTGGGTGCGCTTTCACATGCGGACATTCGTATTCAAAATGTGGGTTCCGCGACCGCAACCGCTCCTATGTACCCTCAGTTCATAGAAATCCTATGCTTCAGGCGATGTCGCATCTTGGACACGAGACAATTTCGTGGAGTAAATTGCGAGAGATATAACAGTGAACAAAGCTCTTTCCAAACAGTCAACAATCCATTATTTCTTAGAATTGCAAAATTTTTTACCTTTAGCGGGATCGAACCTGTAAATCCTAAATCGCCTAAAAATGCCTCCTAGAATACGAAATTCCAGAACATCTGTGTCATTTCGTTGACAGGATAGTCCGCTTGTAATGACCTCGTTGAGAGCGAGTACTCAAAACTACTTCTGCTGACATATCCAGGAGCGCTTTGGTGACACACTTCAGCTGGCCAAGACTCCTTCTCCATGTTAGAGTCATTGACGATTGCCCTGCTACTGTCGTCTATTGTCTTGCATTCTTCATCATCAGAGAATTGTAAGCTCTTCTTGTGTCTTCCTGCCTTATTTTTACATCTCCATTTCATATCTTGCCTCTTTGTTTTTTTTTTCGCAGTTGATTCTCACTATTCAGTTTCTTTTTTTAATATCCTGCCTCATTTCGCCCTCTCAGTACTATCTCCAGTTGACCTCGTATTGTGATCTCATTTTGCCGACATTTTTTATACTAACGGTATGGCTCTCAACCCCCCCCGCCCTGATAGAAGTCCATCTTAGTTCTTGGTTGAACGAAGGTCTGACCCCCATCCCACCGGATGTCGACGGGTCCGACCCCCCTCTGTGATACATCACACCTAACGCCGAACCCTGACCACGCATCCGCCCTTTATTTTCCGTTGCCGCAGACTGCATCTCCTACTGACAAATCAATGGGCTATATGTAGAAAGCCTGATCTGCTAGCTATGCCTGCCTACACATGTGGCTTACTTGTAGACGGCCCACGACCAGCATACCTAAAAGCAGTGTTCACGATAAATCTCACTTCTTCTACGGCCTACAGAAGGTCTGGTGGCTTACATAGCGGAGCACGCTTGAAAAGGACGAGAAAGTCGCGTTTTCGGGCCAAGATAGGTCCTCCCTTGTTTACGTTAATTTTTGAGAATGGGGGAACTGACCGCTAGAAGGATGACAACTAT
The DNA here is from genome assembly GCA_029168955.1 of Aplectana chamaeleonis. Classification (NCBI taxonomy): domain Eukaryota; kingdom Metazoa; phylum Nematoda; class Chromadorea; order Rhabditida; family Cosmocercidae; genus Aplectana; species Aplectana chamaeleonis. The sequence goes on from JAPDOI010000294.1 coordinate 584,305, forward strand.
CATTAAAATGAAGCGATCAGCTCACTTATCAGCACTTCCTTGACTTGATCATTTCTGTAATCTGAGTCTTCATTTGTTTATAGCGAGGGGGGTGGATCTGGAGCACGGGGCGGTTCTGGTACACCAAAACACTTGTTCGTAGCCGTTATTTCGCCACTCCTGGCTCGTTTTCTACCGTTCTTTCGGCACTGGGAGCCTAGGGTCCTTCTCGCCTATGATTTCACTGCGGAAAGTCACCGATGATGATCATCGTGAACACAAGGCTGTAAATACCATTTTCGATGCCAACTCATACATACAATACCGCGCAGATTTTCTGCAAAAAAAAGAGTTTTGCGGCATTTTTTGCGCTCACAAAGCGCCGCATCGCCATAACTAGCTTCAAAGTAGTCCGATTTCAAATTGGAAGTCATTTCTGAATTGCTGTCATTGAGTGCTACACGATAGTGTTACAAAATGGTAGATTCAACTCCAGAAGTTCATAGAAAATTGCATAATTGCACTACGAAATATCTCACGATGAACTGATCAGACAGTCATTATTGCAGACATCTGTCATGCGTTGACCTGTGGTCAATGTGAATTTCAGAAAGAAAAACGTATTTTTCAACAAAATACCGAGATTCAAAAGACTTTCTACACGTATCACTGCATTTGCCTGACTGAGAGGAACACGAAAATTCCCTGAAAATCTAATTTCGTCAAATTTCAAGGGAGTTATGGCGATACGGCGCTTTGTGAGCACAAAAAACGCCGCTTTTGCAAAGAAAAACATGCGCGGTACTGTACATTGCGAGTGCGAACATAAAAAAGCCAGTCCCTAGTCGAGAAACGTAGAAGATTTCTCCCTGAAAAAAGTGTCTATGTACTGTTAGGTTAATGAAGCGACTCGATGGAAGGGAATTTATAGCACATACGTATAGGCCTTCCGCTGAAATTCGTCGATTGAACGGATGGGGCCGCAGTGGTAGATAGCCGCTCACAATCAAAACCCCTAACCGGTGCTCTCACGGCGGCGCGAATGCTCCCGCCTGGTCCATTCGCCCGACTAAAATCGGCGAAAACCCTTTACAGTATACGGCAAAGCATTACAACAAACACTTCCGAAAAGCTCAGCTCTCTGCGCTTCGGCCTGAATCAATTGAAAATGCATGACTTTTTAAAAATTCAGAGCCCAACGTTCTGCGTAAGGCCTCATTTTGAATGTAAGTTTTAGAAGGCTTGTTCACGGCTCATTAATGTTTCTAAGAAATTTCTAGTGTAGCGATCAACTACATGTATAAGAGCAATTTTCAAGACAGTTTTCATTGCAGCTGCGAATTCTTGCTACTCATTCCCCATTGAACGAACTTTGACATTCAATTGTGTAAACAAAACGGACAACTTGCCTAGAGAAAAGCCTATTTGTAGAAGGAAGGTAATCGTTCGTTCGAACCATGGAAAAAACTCAAAATCCTCGGAGAGAACCAACACCGAAGCACTCAAGCAGAACCAGAGAGAAAAAAAACAGCTCTGTCGGCAGTATAAATTTGTGAACAAATTTGCTATAAACGGCTTCTTGTCCACGTTTATCAGGAACCTTTCAGGTACGAACAATCAAACTTCTGCTCAGAAGATGCCTGCTATCAGAGTTTGAGCTAACTCTACAATAGCACATAAGTGTTCATGGAACTCGTCGAACGGTAAACAAATGCAAATCATTCGGACAAAGGCAAAAGCCACTTCGCGAAAATATATATTCGTTCTGACGGAAGGCCTGTATCTCATGTACTGCTGATTAGTACAGTCGACACGGATCGCAGAGTCGGTTGTGGTTCCCTAGGCCCAAATCCAGTGCACGTTGGGGCAAGCACGGTGAACGTCACATATGTACAGGGTGCTTTTTTATATGGCGACAAAGTTTCAACTTTTATCCCATCAGCATAAGTGCGCATCCGGTCGCCTTCTATGGCCTGTTCTTTTCTATGAACCTCTCTCCCATAACGTACCAAAATTCCGGCGTTAAATTGTTATTGAAATAAGTGTTCTACAGAAGCCTGAGGCTTGCTCAAGATTCATGAAATAAGTCGCCACGTAGTCGCCTTCGGCGATTCTTCCTACTTCCTTCTGTGCGTGTGTGTTGAGCTGAAGTCCTCTGACCCTCTAGTACATGAACGGTAGAGCAGGTTTTCAAATTCCACACAGGGGCTCTGCCAAATTCAGGCTACCTTCATTTTCGTTTTTTTTTGCATTCCCTGAAAAAAATTCTGGCGGCAAACTACGTGGTCAAGTGCTGTTGAAGATTCTTCATCAAATTCAGTAGTTTTCATTGACTTTCAGGAAAATCTATTGATTTTATCTATTTTTGAGAAAGGGTTGGTAAAATGTGTACAGGTCGATAGGGAATCTTCAGGGACACATATGCTCAAGCTTGAGGCCATAACTATGTCTGAGAGACGAAAAAATCGGGACGAATGCAGATATTTTGAGCATCGACCTGGTCCAAAGTTGAATTTCGGCAACTCGCGCTGTGATACGCTTTGAGGTAGGGACCCTCTCCTTCTAGATGACCCCATTGGATCACTTCGTCATTGTCACATGCTAGAAGGTGGAACAATTACCGAAGCCGACTCCGCGACAAGTTTTACCGTGAAAAAATCAAGGACCCTTCAGGCTTTCGCTCACTATTCGTTTCAAAAACAATTCTGCGCTACGAAACGTTGCGACTTTTGAGAAAGAGAGGTTTGATGAGAAGAACAGACTATACAAGGTGATTCCGCGCTTACGTAAGCGCGGAAAGATCAGAAAGTTTTGTCACCATATTTAAAAAGCACCCTGTATGCTACGTGCACCGAGTTCGCGCCAACGCATTGGGCAACAACAAACAGGAACCGCAACCGACGCTGGGATTATTGTCGAGTATATCTTGATTTGGCACATTTTTGTCGCGATACAAAAAGACACACGAGAAAGATTGGAGTCCACATAACGGAACCCTCCGATACTCTTGCCCTCTACCATAACATGGATTGTTTTTGTAAATAGTGACATCCCGGAGTAGACAGTACATGTATGTACTTGCTATCCAACGACGATTCTTCGGATAACGGTTCGAATTGGATAATGCCATCTTTATTGAATCGGATGTCAAATATACGAATCGGTTAATCTCGGATGGTTTCCGAAAAATGCGGCGACAGAACAACCCTGCCAACGCGTAGATAGATGCTTCCGAGGGCGCGGCCTGTAACGCCGCCCCATTCCATGTAGCGAGAATTTACGGGTTTTAGCTACGATCGCTAAAACCGGCATATTCTTGTGTCGTAGGTACAAGGGTGCGAAATCTACGCGTATTCTACGTAAAAACGTAGGCTAAATTCGAAACATTGATCTCGCTGACGCTAAACCCGTATATTCTCGCTATAACTTTGTAACGAGAATTCACGGGTTTAGCGACAGTCTGTGTTGAATTGCAATCTCAAACCCGCGCTGGCTACACGGAACCCAGGGATGCCGTTCGAACAGTGTTGGCCCAGTTAACTCACGCAGTGATGACTCGTCACTCAGTGACTGGTCGTGGAGGGTGACCCCGCATCGCCCTCTGGAAGACCTTACCAAGGTACTGTGCTCCATTGGGGCGAATTCCGCTCCGCAATTGCGTCTCGACAGGCTTTGCAGCCGCGCGCTTTCGAGTTGGAAGAGTTTCCAGCGCCGCAGCAGCCGATCTGTTGACTCTAGGTGGGTTTTGGAAACTGGAAACTAAACGAAACTGGAGAAGACTGCATAAAAAAGCCACATCGGTTCGGCTTTGGCGCTGGAAACTCGAATGACTAAAGCGCGTGCGGCCGCAAAGCGTGTCGAGACGCAATTGCGAACCGGAATTTCGACCAGAGAAGCCTAGTACATTTTGATCGCAGGGGTGCTGCAGGCCGTGGGGAAGAGACGGCGATGCGGTCGATCGCAGCTGGGATTGCCTTTCGAGCACGGATCAGATCTGGGTGGGTCCATCGACCCAGTGCTGTATCGAGAATTTGCGTACAATATGCGGGTGCTGTAGCGAGAATTGACGTAGAATATGTGAGCGCTGTAGCTAAAATTTCACCAACTGATGCTAAACCTTCCGTAAATTCTCGAGTCAAAACTGGACTAGATGCCTCCGAAACCCTAGGCATCTCCGGTCTCCGTGTGAGGCATCTAGTTAAGCGCTGGCAGAAAACGTAAGGTGGATCAGGTACTTTGGGCAAGCCTTTTAATGTGTTCGGAATACACGGCAACCAGTGAATCAAATTGATCAATATGCCCAATTCAGTTAAACGTAAAATGCTGATATTATAGCATATGGAGTAATCACATGGAGTCAATGCTATACATGGTAAATCAGCCAAGGCAAAGTGAATCTCAAAACGTGGGCCCACGCAAGATTAAAAAAATACGGTTTTCTGAAAGAACATAAAGGTTAAAAATAGTAGTGAGTGTAATCGTGGGGTGGCAGAGACTATAAGTACATATCTGCAATACATGAAAAACCGATAATTGTAAAAATCTTGATTACCCACAGTAATCCAGGCGAAAGGAGTACAGAATGAAAGCACACACTTATGTACACAGTACATAGCTTGGTTAGTTTATGCATTTACATGGATCTTCGACCCATTCAGACGCTCAGCATCAATCACTATCCCGAATGCTCGATCGATGATCTCGTTCTGGTATTCTGCTCTTCGTATGGGATCTTTTTCCAAATCCTCATACATGTCATGGTAGACGGAAAGGCCGAATAGACCAAAATTGGTCGCATAGAGGAAGATTCGATCATATGCTTCACACACCTGAACATTCACACTGGAACCCCTACAGATTAGGGAATCGCCGAAGATGATATGTAACGGTACCAGCACATTGACATACCTTTCGTAACGTATAAGGCGGTCTTCCATTGTACAATGCACTTAGTGTATCATGGTATCGTTTCAGGAACCTTAAATGCTGACTCCGTTGTTGAATCAGGAATAGGAAAACACAGGGGGTCACTAGTTTTGTAAGACTTGAGGCAAAACCCACACATCTTTCATTTTCCAACGATTATGCCGCGACAGAGTAATCATGAGAATTCGTACAATATCCTCGGCGAAATTTCCTGTGTGAAGCAATTGAAAATCGATGACAGCGAGAAGCTAAACAAACAGCTTTTTCAATAACATGTAGATGCAGGAGAACAAATAAACCAAGCATATCTTTTTCCTATATCTCACTAGTCGTTTCAGTACTGCATATGATTTCGCCACTCGTTGCACTTTAGGAATATGCCTTGCGCAAAACCTAGTCTAACGATTTGACGAGATGCGATCAATTGCGGCGACCGTGCGACGTTCGCGACACCACCGGTCAGCGGGGTTTCGAACGCAAACGGCGACCTACCGTCACGGCTCCGTCCATTCACAAGACTCCATTTGGCAACAAGCATATATGTACTAGAGTGTTGGAACGAATAATTTTTTTTGAATATTCGAATAAACGAATAATTCGAATATTTCACTTCTTCGAATATTCGATTTTTCGAATAAACGAATATTTCACTTCTTTGAATAATCGATTATTCGAATAACCCGAATAATCCACTTCTTTGATTATTCGAATATTCGAATTATTCGAATATTCGAATATTATTCGAATAAACGAATATTTGGGCAACACTATTGCGTACTATCCCATCCAATCCACTCGGGCAAACTGGGGCATCGACAACAGGTTGAGAAGTTGCCATCTCATAAACTGCACCCTCTTGACTACTCAAATCGCTCGCATTGTAAGCCTGACAACTGCCCGTTGCCCAGCGACGTCCGCCTGTTGTCGTGCTAATGACATTTTGACCTGTCGCGTTTAGCGGCCTATTTAGCAGCGGTTCACATCCAGCAAGACTTTTATTTGGCTTAGGAACTACTTTGCACCGACCCGCGTTGCGGTCGCCGCATCGACACGCATCGCGGTCAGCACACCTACATGCATCGCGGTCGACACACCGACACGCGTCGCGGTCGGCAAACCGCCCCGCGTAGCGGTCGGCGCGTCGACACGCGTCGCGGTCGACACACCGACACGCACCGTGGTCGGTATACCCACGCGTCGCGGCTGGGTCGCTCAACCTCCCCTGAGGCCGCCACCGGATGGGCAGGGCTTCCAGATGCTGGGCGGGGCCAATGTACTGCATAATTGGATAATTGAACCGGCTGCACTCTTGTCACTTAAATTCAGCATACGCGCTCGTAAACGTGGTTGAGATACTAACTACGGAAGTTGAATGGCATTGGTCTGAACACAAGGCCCACACATTCTGGAGCGGCAAAAACAACCAAAAGTGACGCTACACGACTGAGGAGTCGGACCCGCACCTGTATTTGCGTCCTCCCCCAAACAGGAGTGCTAGGCCATTCCCACCATTGTCGATGTGTATGGCTCACTCATTGTACTCATTGTACCACCCACAAGCGTCGCCGATGGTGGGAATGGCCAAGAACTCCTTTTTTGGAGAAGGATGCAAATGCAAGGGCGACCAGATACGGGGGCGGGCCAACTTCTCACACGTGTAGCGTCATCGTGGGTCGTTTTTGACGCTTCAAAATGCGTAGGCGTTGTGTTCTGAGCCATACCATTATATTTCCTTAGTTATCTCAACCACGGTTACGAGCGTGCACTCTGAGTTTTGGCCGAAAAATAGCCGCGAAACAGACGCAAAATGCCTTTTTCCCGAGCAATAGTCGCGAAATAGCCGCCAAATAATGCTGGCTGCGAAATAGTCGCCAAATAATGCTCGCCGCGAAATAGCCGCAAAATACCCGCTAAATTGCCGCCAAATTTGTGGTCTGCTTCGGTCTAGTTTGGTTTAGCTTAGTTGAGTTCAGTTGAGTTATGCGCGGTTTATGCGATGGCGAACTTCCTAGTGCTGCTTAGCCGTGCCCTACTCCGGAATCCGTAGTTAGTCGTTGAGACCGAGACCATGTCACTGGGAACTCGCCGTGTAATATCTCGCTTCCCAGCTCCATGAGACGTCTGGGAGACAACAGACGGATCTGGCACGAACTTGAAACTACGTCCAGCTGGCCCTCCTAGGTGGCTGGAAACCATCGAAATCCACGTCCAGCATTATGGAAGGAGAGAACTTGGGCTTTTGCGTCAGAATTCAGGTGAAGTTCACCGGAAAAGTAGACAAATAGCATCACCTCGAACCAGTTTCATGAAAATACACATGAAAATGGCTCATTCTGGCCATCAGTGTGAGAAATTTCCATGTTCCTCAAGTGTTGCTATACTTATGAGCCGCTCGAGATTTAAACTTTTCTCTACAACTAAAGGTGACATGGGCATTTCTAGCGTTTTGACAAAATCCTACGAGCGATTCAAATTATCGGAAATACCTGCTACACTGTGCTTATCTGGGTCAAACTCCGGTCCGCGATTGCGTCTCGACACGCTTTGCGGCCGCGCGCTTTCGAGTCGGAAGAGTATCCAGCGCCGCAGCTGCGGATCTGTTGACTCTAGGTGGGTTTTAGAAACTGGAAACTAAACAAAATTGAAGAAAACTGTATGAAAAAAGCCATATCGTGTTGGCTTTGGAGCTGGAAACTTGATTGACCCGAGCGCGTGCGGCCGCAAAGAGTGTCAAGACGCAATTGCGGAATGGAATTTACTCCAGATAAGCACAGTAACTTTATATTTATGAGGTACTGAAGAATTGTGAGAAATTAGTAGTCACTACGCTAAGATGTTTGAAATGTAAAATCAGGGCAAAATGGAGTGCGATCTTGTCGAATGTTCAAATTATTCGTGCTGAATATTCGAATAAACCGAATATTTCACTTCTTTGAATATTCGAATAATCGAATAAACGAATATTCCACTTCTTTGAATATTCGATTATTCGAATAACCCGAATAATCCACTTCTTTGAATATTCGAATATTCGAATTATTCGAATATTCGAATATTATTCGAATAAACGAATATTCGGGCAACACTCTAATATGTACATAACCACGAGGCTCTCAACACACACCTATAGCCTCTCTCACTCATTTTGAGCCTGTTGAAGTAGAGCTTGGGCAGCGTCCATACGTCGCGAGAGCGGGCGCTCTCGCTGTTGTGCGCCTCTCGACGCTCCTCAACGCCGTAGCAGCCCGTGACCGCAAATTTACACAGGCAAACACCCCTACTTCGTGTTGATTCGATTGAAAACCTTCAACCGGGTGATCAATCGTTTAAAACGGCGCAACGGCTGATCATTTTTTTAGGTTTGCGTATTCCGAGGCAGGATTATGGGGTACAAGGACAGTAGTTTTGCTACAGGTTTGATGCCACCTTCTTTAGTTATGGAGCAGTAAGCTTGAAACTTGCTACTTGCTTCGTAGCGAGCGCGCGAGAGCGAGCGGGCAAGACAGGCTTTACCTCATTCGTTTCCGCATCAGCCACATCCCACAATAGATTGGTTGGGTTCAAATCGAAATGCACTAGAACTGGCGGAACATCTAAAAGAAATGATAACAATAAACAACGGTAACTGAACTACGGAAGGAAATCATTTCCTATTTTGATTGCACAGGGCTCTTTACTCTTAGAAATCAGAAATTTCCACTAGAACACAAACGCTCCATTCACTGGCTTTTCCCGAGTGATTATTCTGATCAGTCTTGGCTAGTCAGGGGTTTTGTTAATAAGTCGTCATCCACACTCTGATAAATCGACCGTTTTTTCATCTTAACGTACAGAAAGGGTCAAGTTCACGTAGTTTTGATCTCTGGACTAAATTCCGGTCCGCAATTGCGGACTACGGCTGTTGCATCATGCGACACGTTATAAACGTGCTGGAAGAAAAGTGAATCGTGCCGAGACCAACTGGTCCCAGCACAATTGTCACCTGTCGCATGATGCAGCCGCCGCAATCCGCAAATGCGGACCGGAATTCGGCCCCGAGAACAGCTGTACACAGAATATGATCCATGAGCACTGAAACGCCCTCGAGTGAGATCTACGCACATTAATTAGCAACTAATTTGAATTGAGCTTACCCAATTCTTGGAAAGAATAATGAGCTCTGATAGCTGCCTCGACGCCGAAATTATCTTCCAGAGCCTTGATTCTTCCAGCAAACTTCTCGGGACATAGGCTCTCGAATTTGAGAGCTGTTTCAAACTGAAATTCCATGTATCAAAAGAGCAGTTAATCATAGCGAGCAAAAGAGTTGATGCTCTAGGAACAGAAAAAACTCTTCAATCTTCTACAGGGGGGATGCTTACAATAACGCAAAGATCTCTTGCGAAAACGGTGTTTTGCGCGATTTTTGAACTCACAAAGCGCCGCATCGCCAAAGCTTAGTTAAAATAGAGAACTGAATTTCACAGAAATTTTCGTGTTTCTTTGAGGCGAATGCAACGGTACAGTCAGCACGAATGACACTGATGCTTTGCGTTCCTCATTGTGCGTGCGTTGGCGAAAGCTCGGTGCAAGTATGTTATATCGTAAGTGCACAGAGTTTACGCCAACGCAAAATAAGGAATGCAAAGTATAGGAACGATCGGTGACGACGGTATGTGGAAGCAATATTAACGACCCCGGTAATTTTATGATAAGTGCAAATTTTCTTCGAAAATTCCCCTAGATCACACGTCAAAACATTACAGATAGCGATTAAACGCACTGCAAATTTTTCGATACCCACCCCCCTCCTCTCTTGGTCTAGTTGTCAAGTTTAGTCACATGAATGGACGAGACGCGATCTTTGCGGCGGGCCGTGCGGGGCTCACGGCACAACCTGGCGTTGCTGCGGCGTCGTGAGCATGGTAGTCGATGGTGTGGTGTCTGCATGGCAGCGTTGTTGACAGCGGGGTGGTGGTGGCGATGATGTTGTGAGCGCTGGACAGGCCGTATTTATGCGGCTGTCACCGCGCGCGATCACTCATCGTCAATGATTGTTGACCATTTGATGGTGCTCATGGGAAAATCAAGGAAATATTGCTTTTGACTTCACATCTATTAGAAAAAATGACTCACTAGCCTATTACGAAGAAAGACTGATCACAAGAAGTGTTTTTTCGCTCTCCCACACCTTCAAAATGGCTGTTATGACCTTATTCATCTGTTTTTTTTTACAGAACACGTTTCCCTCTGTGATTTCAGCACATTGTTCAAATGAATGGCAGCAGCATCATTTTCAGCTACCGGATTTGAAGCAGTGGAAAGCAAAGCCGAAAGTATCTGATTTGAGCATTATCTCTAGAAAAATCTCTCATTCCCCTCTTTTTCTTCCTGGAGTCATGTAGAATTGGTGCTGCAAAAACTAGTGGCCCTCGCATGTCAGCGTCTTATTTTTGTGCACACAGGTTCCTTTTTTTGTTACTTCGTAAATGAGTAGCCCAATCGCGACGTAAATACGTGCCCCAACTGTGCTATTTTGACTGATTTCTTAAGATTTTTTTTTGGATATTTTTTCATCTCAATACGTACCGGACAAAATCACTGCAGCTGACCCGACTGCTCTCCTTCCTTCGCAGTCGCCCTGGGTGCGTACCAGTTTAAAGAGGCTCTTGAAATACAGAGCCCGCCCGGAAATGGATATCCAGTTGCGGGCTTAGGCAGTAGTAGATCTTCTTGCGGCCAAGTGGGTCAGCTGTACTGGCGATACATTAAGTCCGACATAGGAATCAATTTATCATTCAGATTGCATTTCAACAAGAGCACGGTTAACTGCGGAATTTCGTTGCCCTTAGGCTACTAATTTATAAGGTTTTTGTTTTTTTTTTGCTGTTATCTGGCCATTCATTTTTGCTATTGCTTTGTTTTTTTTTCTACGATTTTATTTGTCATTGGCTACAATAAATAAATAAATAAAACGTGCCACGGAGGTTTGATCGCACGCGACGACCTACCTCTGTAGCCCCGTCCCTTCGCTAGACTATAATTCACGCGAAGACTATATGATGCTCGAACTCGTTCGGAGTCCTATTGGGAAGCTTCAATGTTCTAAAAAGACATAGTACATAGTACATAAGAAACTTTCAACCTGTAAGTCCTGGAAACCCTTGTCAATCCCCGGAGTCTGATCAAAGTTGGAAACCCATGACTGATCACGCTTCGACATGAAGTGGTAATGAAATCCCGCCAAGGCATCCATAAGTCTCTCCACCTTAAAAACAGACTCCACGAAGTCTAGAATACGCTTGTTTGCCTTGTGATAACAATAAAGTCACCTGCTCGAGTGAAAAGCCAGGAATAAAGTCCATTGCTTTCACTCGGCCACTAAAATCCTGCATTGCAATTATGCCTTTCCCTGCTTCCGTGACTGGTTCAGCTCCATAGAACTCCGGCATTGGAAAGTATGGTATGGAGTCAGCTCCATAGTTTTCATACCACGATACCTCAACCTGAAAATCAACGCCTTCTTCATATACTTTCTTGTCACTGTGATAAGAAATGAAAACCTGAGTCAGCTTCAATAAAACATCTTCATCGTCGCTTGGCTCACTACCCTCCACGTTTTTCACATTCTGGGAAACACGAGGAATCTGCAACGAGATCCATGCACATTCTGATATAACAATGATACAACTGCAGAACTCATTTTAAAATGTTCGTATACCGGTGAAATTAGGATGTTTTTGGCCTACATGCATATTTCGTTTATCTACAGAATTTCTCGCACATAGGTCTTTATTAGACAGATATGTAAATACCTTCATGAAGATCGTCTTCGGATACTGTGAAGACAGCTTGTTATCGCTCCAGCGCAGGTAAGCTCGTACAACTTTCGACCAGAAACTTTTGGTATTCGGCTGAACAGCTAGAGAGTAACGAAGGCTTTGCTCGAAGTTCTCCACTTTTGGAAAACACTTCCGCAGCAAAGCTTCCGCGCGAGACCTCTCCTCTAGTGTCAATTCCATGTCGTCCCCCATGACAATCCTAAACATAAAAAATGCTAAGCTCATTAAACACCTTATTGTCTATTGAACTGCAGGTAGAACGGGTCAATACTGTCAATGTTGTATAAGTATATGCTATCCATCAGAGAGCTCTCAAGCTAGTAATGACACCTTTGAGCAAAACCATTAATGCGAAAGGTGACGGAAAATGCAATGTAAATGCTGTTCCTGTGTAGCAGACGCAGAGTTGTTCGCAGAATTTCGTGAATGACAAAAACACAGCTACAGTTCACCTCCGCACTGCCGTTCAGTCCGCAAAGTGCACCCTGATTGCGAAATCTTGCTGCGGCGCGGTTGCGAACATCCTCAGACAAGGATGTGGGATCATCCGGGCGCTTTTGGCCTTTGGTGCCCGGGTGATCCCACCGCCCGGGTGATCCCACATCCCTGTCTGAGGATACTCGCAACCGCGCCGCAGCACGATTTCGCAATCAAGCGCACTTTGCGGACTGAACGGCAGTGCGGAAGTGAAGAATATGCAGACTACGGAAAGGCATAGACTGCGCCAGGGTCAAGCAGGGCGTTGCGTGATTTTTCGAAATCGCAGCGATCCCCCACCATCAATTTTTTCAGAATCCTAGCGATCCCCTCCGAGGCGCAACTTTTGGGCAGTTTATATTTGATTACTTAAACTGTCAGACGCCGGAAAATCGTTCACAAGTCGGGCTCGAGCGTCTGATATCTGAGCAAACGCTACGATCCTCCCTTTAGTGACCAAAACTATCGAGATTTATTTAGGATAACTTCACCAAATGTTCACTTTAGAACGAAATTTTCGCGATCCCCACCCTAAACATCATTTCTGGGCCAAAACTTTTGCGACCACCCCGTTGCGAAATTTCGCAACCCCGCTTGACCCTGGACTGCGCGTCATAGACATGGAGACGTTGACTGAGTACACCGAACCGACGAACAATTGTGCATAGGGATCAAACAACTTGGAAGCGAGTCAAACAAAAGCTTAATGAAGGATTGATCAAAATCTGAAATGGGTCTCCAAATAATTGAGTAATCTTCGTTAAGAAAGATACAATTATTACACTACATAACAAAGCTAAATGTCTAAAAAAGCGACATCATTTATAATTTCCGTATTATATTTAGTCCTACGCATGGACCAGGCGGCTGGCCCAGGGGTGTAGACGGCATCACCGGCCAACAGTGTTTCGATGGCGCGCGGTGATCTACCGTCGCAGCATCGTCCATTCACCTGAGCAAAATGATTACATAGACTCTAAGTACAGCAGGGAATCTGCGTCAACTGAGCAGTTTCGATGGAGAAAACTTTGTAATACAGAGACTGCAGATAACTCAAAAAGAATTTAACGTTTGTCAAGTGAAGGGAAAGCAAAAGCTTTTCAGTTCGAGAGAGGCATCGAGTGTGTTAGGGTGCGAGGAAAGGGATAGCGAGATTCCTATTCATTGCGAAGGAGAGTTGACGCAGCAATGAAGGACATAACAATACTACAGTGGACATAGTGATGAAAACTTACTCAAATACAGTGCTGCCTGAGCAGTGCAGCCTGAGTTGTTTTGAACTCCCTCGAAGTCCCTATTTCTACATGTTCATGTTGTACATCGAACAGAGAACCGAAAAACTCTGCGAGCAACGCATGCTAATTAACAGGATAGAGCTCTTGGAAGTTGCAGACAAGTGGGATGAGCTATGTTAGTGGATATGAAAAAGCAACGAGAAGAAAAAATAACGATCTCCTCTGATTCCGAAGTTTATTTAATTATTTATTTATTGCCAATTACAAATAAAATCGTTAAAAAAACAGAGAAATAGTAAAACATGATTGGCCACAAGACAGAAGAAAATAAATTAGTAGCCGATGGGCAACGAAATTCTAGCTGTGAACGCGCTATTATTGAAATGTAGTCTGAGTGATAGAATTGATTCATATCTTGGACTTCATATATCTCACCAGTACTTCAATAAAAAAATAACAAAACTAGCTGTGGTCGAAACGCCAAGCTAAGCCCCGAAATTTAAGGACGACTTCAGAAAACGCCAGAAATACGGAAAATGTTCACGACTTCCAAATTTTCGGTTGTCACTGTCTTGCACCCTGAGATTTTAAAAATTCATGAGATTTAATATACGGAAACGTAATTGCCCAAGCAAGCAATTAAGATTACGGAAGTGAACACAAAATACATTATCAAAGAATACTGTGGAACGGAAAGTCGGCAGGGATTGTACAAGACCCCCTGGGAACGGAGGTATGGCGTCTCAAAAATTGCCTGAAATTGTGCAGCGAAAGCATGGTGGACGAAATATCCGAGGCTTGCAATTCCGGGTCATTCGCAACCGATTTATGCGAGCGGCCTTGAGTTATGAGAAACTGAGAATGAAAGGAAGAATATGGCTATTGATCGAAAACCATTGCTCATCTCGTCGCTATTGAGTTCGATATGTGGTCTCAGGGGGCGTGCGGAAGTGGTTTCTAGCTGTGGACTCGTCAAGGTGGCTTCTCCATATATCTCGCTTATTCGGAGAAAAGGAGAGCTCGCAGGCGGCAGGTGTTATATAGGGTGGGTCTACTTCCAAATTACGTGGAAATCTCAGATTTCGTCCCTCCCTGGATTGCGCTGTGCCTTTACGATAAGAATGTTCACGATAAGAATCGTTTTTCGTGGCAGTGTTCACGATAAGAATCGTTTTTCTGCTTTTCCGCCTATCTTGAAGACGGTCCCATTCTGATTCCAATAATGTTTTTGGAATCGTACAAAACCTTCTAGGAACGGAGTTATGGTCCCTTAAAAATTGAGCTAGGGAAGCATGGTGGACGAGTTGTCCGAGGCTTGTAACTTCCGTCTTTCGCAGCCGATGTATGCGAGCTGGCCTGAGTAAAGAGAGAAGTTCAGAATGAAAGGAAGAACGGGGCTTTTGACCGGAAACCAGCGCTCATCTCACAATCTCGAGCATTCATTTGTTCACGTCGGTGGGCGTGGAAAGTGCATCTGGGTGTGACGAGCTGACGGGTGTCCAACTTTGGGGCCGTAGGGGACCGTTCCGAGCTCATTTTTCTTAGTTTTTTTTTTAAGGTTAGTGTTTCGCTAGGCCCGCAGCTGCCGATCTCCACCACAAAATTAGACATGGTTTTTATCGTGGACACTGTCTTTAAAGGCATCGTACGCGCTGAAAACCATCTACCGTTTTTTGGGTTTTAATCATTGGTTGCTCCCGCCGGAGAATGTAGGTAGAGTTTGTTGGGTCCCAGACGCATTATTGGGAAGATATCGGAGATCGAATGCCTCGAATTCGATCAAAAGAGGCCGGCCTTCCGACAGCCATGTGGCATAAATAGAGAACGGCAACAAGCTCATCCACAAGTTATATCGCGTAAATGAGTGGAAGTTGACGTGTTAATTCCTGCTAAGCTACTTTCCTTTCTCTATTTATACCACATGGCTGCCGGAAGGCAGTCCTCTTCTGGGGGAGTTCGAAGCATTCTATCTCCCATATCTTAACAATTATGCGTCGGTGACCCAACAAACTCTACCTACGTTCACTGGCGAGCCCAACCAATGATTCAAACCCAAAAAATCGCAGGTGGTTTTCGGCGCGTACAATGCATTCAAGCAAAGGTCGACATGTTACTAACGTTAGCAAAGATAACAACCCTGGTTGGAAATTAGACGGATGACAGTACGACTCATGTGACCAGTTTGAAGATAAGTGAATCGCGGAGCAGACGGGAATCTGAACGCATCCACAGTCACTGTGGAGCCGATGCGTCGTAGAGGAGCCGTATTGTGAAGGCTGTCTATTCATATGATTGAGGAGACGACATGAGACCATCGCAATACTATTGTGTTAACTACCACTTTTCAACGATCACGGAGCCTCCAATCAGCTCACATCATTATTTCAGCAATAACCTTGGGCCTGTCGCGGCCCTTCCAATACCGATTTTCCCAGTGTAGTCGCCTTCTGCAACGGTTCTCCCTTCCCGCATACCAACATTTACTTTAGTTTTGGCGATCCCTAAACAGATTTGAGCGGCAAACTTCGAGGTCAGGTGAAGTAGAAAATTCTCTGCCGTCTTTCTTGTTTTTCACCGATTTTTCTATGAAAATCAGTTATCGTCAGTGTCCAACTTGTGGGAAAAGTAGGCAATAGGCGTACAAATCGATAGGAAGTGTTCAGCGTCACCTACACTCCAGGTTTTTCACGCCTGGGCGACGTCAAGGAAACGAAAAATGTAACATCATTATAAAGAGTAGCTCCCTCATTTCGAGCCGGTCAGAATAAGGCTTATCGTGCTTATCATGTCAAAATCTCCTCATCACTGTTATATTGTGCCATGGCCGACCGCTCAGCTGCTTGCTCCGCCTGGACTCATTCGAGAGAGCTAAGCTTTAGCTCTTCCGAAAACGAGCCAGGCAAGTACTACGACCTTAACAATTCGCTCTCACCTTCTTTTAATAAAAGATCAAATGCTTGAGCGGTAAAACGCTTTCGACCACATAACGTCTGCCCTATCAAAGCAGTTTCACATTTGGGAATGAGGAACCATAAACCAATGACTTATTTCATGAAAACTGTGGACACCTCAGGCTTCTGCTCACCACTTACATATTTCAGAAACGCTTTAACACCTCTAAAATGATCAAGTTCTGAGAGAGAGGGTATTTAAAAAAAATTGAACATACACGGCGTTGAGGAACGCATACACATATGTATGTAGTCTGCCGCGGAGGGATTATAAAGTTTTGTCACCATATAGGTTTGGAAAGCACCCTGCAAGAATCGACTGATCGCTTGTGGGTCAACAACAGTTTAGTATGTAAGCAAAGGAGCAAACACGTGACAGATGAAGTTCATGAATACATGGTGCACTTTGTCACAGATGGTCTTTCACTTTAAAGGTTGAGGCGAGGTTTCGCGGAAGAATGTTTGGGATAATTTTAACAAAACACCGAACACCACTCAGACGAGGTTTGCAGACGGGAAGTGCGCGTGTGAATAAACAACTTTCTCAAGGTGTGTCTCTTGCAGTAGAGATTTGTTACGAACGACTTGAAAAGTTGAAACAAAGAGAAAATTTGATAGAACTTATCAACATAGGAAATTCCACAGCGAAGGCAAAGACTCGTAACCAAACCGAAGGTGAGTGCAATTTCATACCGAAAAAAATCGAGAGTGGACTTGCATTTTAACATTTTCAAGGCTTTTCGGACATAGCAATACTCAATATAAAGCACACTCGAAAGGAATTCGTACTTTGAAGGCCATTGAGATCTAACGATCATCAAAACCTAGCAAACAGCGCGGCGTTCTCCAAATCATTGCATAATAACACCAAGCGCTTTTGGTTACTGTAAGAATGCATATGATAGGAGAGCTAGACTCTGTTTCATTTCAAATGGGCTTCTGATTTCGATTATCACAGCACGGAGCGGTGGCTTTCTCGTCGGAACCTCCGTACCACTAGTTTTATTTCACCTAGGCCCACCGCTCCGCTGCTGGTGATAATCGAAATTCACAGGTCACTAGGGGCTTGCCAGAGTCTAACAACAAGGCAGGGGCTTCAGCTCCTAGGCAGGGGCTTCAGCTTCTGAGCGTTTTCGAGAAAGAAAGATTTGCTGAAGGCTACTTATAAACATATGAAATGGAGTATCGCGGTGCAGTCCAACCACAATTCAACGAGTTCTTGCCAATCTTTCACATTTCCAAGACACCTCGCACGGCATGTGTGAACAGCTCTAACGCATGTGATTCATTTGAAATTTTTTCGTGTAGATCTAGATAGGGTATGCGGGTCATTTGAGAAAGACAGGAGTCGAGAGGGATCTGTTACGTATCATAAAAAATACATTGCTTCGAACGCCTAATCGGACTCTCATTAGACAGCTCAAAATCATTTGTAACCTTTGAGTATTTTGTGTAAGTGTGCAATGGGTGCACGAGTTGGGAGGGGGAGATCGGCAGCGAGGGGATTGCTAAGAGTGTTGCAATGTTAGAGTTCTCACAATGCGGCAGAGAAGCAGTTCGCTTGGTACATTTTGAGCAGGTGCAGAATGGGTGCACGGGTTACAGGGTGAAATTCGGACGTGTCACTGTTAGAAATCTCATGAAGGAGCTCAAGAATATAGTTTCTGGTGAATTCTTCTAAATGAGTCTCTTTTGAAACCCTTCTGAACGGCAAAATGGCGAATAAGGAAGAGAAACCACGAGCTGGCCGGGTTAAAAATCCACGAAAAATGCGCTATCGCGAGTAAGAGAAAAATATAAAACGAGCCTCTAAAAATTAGGTGCAGATTTTTCGAAAAAATATCGCACTCGTGAAAAACCATTTATCAGTTACTGCATCAATCTCCTCAGCCGTGTCCAGGTCGGCGCACTACTATGTGGAGCGCAAGCGCAGTGCGTGAAGAATACCCCACCCCGAAATCAAGGAACTTCCATTGTCAAGCGCTCCACTGAACAAAAAAGACGGGTCCTTTGCGAGTAATCTATTGCGAATTGTCTGCCACAACACAACGTGGACGGAATAAGTTGCGATCCAAAAAAAATGTGCAAAAAACGGAGATGGGACAGAATCTTTTTTTCCACACACAGTGGATTTTTAAAGGAAAAGCCCGTATCCATTTTTTTCGCTATTTTGCGGGTGAGTCCACGAGGTTGTGGTTTATAGCAAATAGGCCACACGAAAATCTCAAACTTTGGAGAAAAGCTCGCTCAGAAATCTCGGGGAATTCAACCTCCTTCTTTACACTTATCTTGGTGTGTTATGAGTAGTACTCAAACAGTTGATACTTTGATTGCAGCAGGCACGAGGTAGTATGGCTTTACTGGAAGACTAACGTTTCGGCGGTCTCGCCCTCTTCGGAGTCTGCAAAGGTCGAATCTATGTGTAAAATTACTCGGCAAACCTAGTTTCTATCCTACAGAAATTCAAGACAAATTCTTCCAAACAAATGGCTGGGATACATGGAACTGAGCAACATACCTTTTCAAAGTCCGTGGAACATAAGGCTATTCGTCGTTAATTTCAACGCATGAATTGGTTCAGCACCTTAAAGGCAGTGGTCGCGATGAAAAACGTCATCTAAAAAACTAGAAATCAGCTTAGATAGAAAATAGCTGAAAAACTATGAAGGTGGCTCGGTGATAACGGGCTAGAATTAGAGTTTCTAGGGCCCAAAGAAGCCAGTTCGTGCACACGTGCACAGCGCCGAAGAAAAAGATCGCAGCCTCATGCCGAGCAGTCAAAAATCATCGACATTCAGAGGAAGAAATAAATTCAAATTCACGTAATGAAAAGAGTTGACCAATGAAAGCAAGCACTTCAGTCAATATTTTTGACTAGACGAGTCCGAAGGATAATGTTCATTGATTAAAATTCAATTTTAGGCAGCTGTGCTTCTTGATATCAGAGATCATCGCCGCCGATGATGTGGAGTGGGCTCGTCCACCATCAAAAGACAGTCTCAAGTTCAGGCTTCAAATTTGGCTCGAAACAGTGGTTTTTTTTTCGCGATTTTTTCTCTTTGGTCCTACTACTCCAAATCCAGAAAAGGGTTAAGAGAGGAAAAGAAGACGAGCATATTTTATCGCGACCACTGCCTTTAAACTCCTTAGATTAACTGATTCTTGCTGCCTTTCTATTGTCGAAAGCTCACTAAAAATAGGTAGCCTTCAATACAAACGTTCGAATGGATCTCTCGGAACAAGAAATTATAATATTTCTGAATGGCCTAAAATAGTCGTGGCGCTTCTGTTCACCGCGCTAGATATCGACCGGGAAAACGCCTTTTCAGACCACAGACTAGTTTCCACGGGGATATTGCATTATGAGTGCGGAACATTGAGATCCCAAGTTTCGCCAACTTTCTCCGCTTAGGTCGAACGTTGGATTGAGAAGAATAACCCAAATGTGATTCCATGGGCGGACACTGTCTCTGAAGGACCTTTCCCTGATTTCGTCCACTACAGAATTATTCGGAAGCATCTACTCAAAAACATAAAACAACAGAATATTTGTTTCAGTGTGAGATGCCTTTAACAAAGAATAGCAACGAATTATTATCAGATGAAATGCTTATGTCTTTCTCACCCCCACCAATGACGGATGAAGTTTGTGGTGTTCTGATTATTCAGATAACAGCGGTCAGGAAACTCCAATTGTGTATGTAACGTTGGCATGGATCTGGAAGAGACTTTGCGTTCACTGTTGAAGGTTGGCGCGAACTCGGTGCCCTATGCTATAACATAGGTGCATCGAGTTTGCGCCAACCTCCTATGGGGAACGCAAAGTCTCTTCCGGATCCACGCCGATGTTATGTACTCTGGACGCACTCCTTATCAGGAAAGTGCTAGGCTCAATACACCCACAAGCCGGTGACTTGAAAACACTTTTTGAGTTGTAAAAATTGCTGACGGACGAGATTGGATACTTGTTGAAAAGTGCTGCATCACATCGTAGAATCCATGGTGAACAACAAAAACAACGAACACGGAAGTATTCTGCCCAGTTCTAGTTTTTAGTTGGTTTTCGTTCGAGAAAACGACAGAAAATCGATTATTTCATGGGCTAAAAACTCGTTGGAAAGCAGTTATTTTTCAGTGTGACTAATGCGGACACCTGAATATGTATATGGTGATCACTTCCGCTATTTCTTTGCGAAGGAGTATGCTGTATCGATTTTCTTAAAGGCAGTGGTCGCGATAAAATATGATTGCCTTCTTTTCCTCTCTAAACCCTTTTCTGGGTTTAGAGTAGTAGGACCTATGGGGAAAAATCGCAAAAAAAACGCTGTTTTGGCCCTAATTTGGAGCCTGAAGTTTCTTGTCTTTTGATGGTGGACGAGCTCACTCCACATCATCGGCAGTGATGATCTCTGATATCAATGAACATCAGCTGGCTTGAAATTGAATTTCAATCAATAAACATTATCCTTCGGACTCATATAGTCAAAAACATTGACTGAAGTGCTTGCTTTCGTTGGTCAACTCTTTTCATTACGTAAAATGAAATTAATTTCTTGCTCTAAACGTCGATGATTTTTGACTGCTCGGCACGATACTGCGATCTTTTTTTTGCGGCGCTGTGCACGTGTGCACGAACTAGCATCTTTGGGCCCTAGAAACTCTGCTTCTAGCCCGTTTTTCACAGTGCTACCTTCATACTTTTTCAGATGTTTTCTATCTAAGCTGCTTTTTATAGTTTTTTAGATTGCGTTTTTCATCTCGACCGCTGCCTTTAAACATATCAAAAATGAACAACTGCAAGCAAACAACAGTCTCAAAAAATGACAACAGCATCGCAGTTTTCGAAATCGTGAATCCGGAAATCCATAAAAACGCAATTACTTCAATGTCTGCTAGGGATTTCCAAGAATTCTTCCATTGAAGGTTGTTTCATGTAAGGTTAAAACGGTCGCAGCCTCAAATCCATGGCTCTCAATATTTGAGGAAGAGAAGATTTGAGAACTTCGTGCATTACTTATATCGAGTCAATTGATAATAGATGCTTTCGAACGCCCTCATGAGAGTAGGAGAAGAGGTTTCTCAAACTATTCCAAGACGTTTCAACCGACGGACCTTCAGTGACATCATGAGATGATCTATTGTAAGGATTTATGTACAAGGGAAGTGTAACTGGACAATCTAGACAATTGCAACGAAATATACGGTAGCGTGTAGAAATCCACTGACACGGTTTTTCGCGGATGTTGTATTGATTCATACCTATTTCGCCCTGGACTTCGCGAAATTTGAAGAAACTCTGATATGTCATAAGGCATAACAAGTCTTGCCTTACGCATTCTCAATCTTCAGTTTGAGAGCTCAATATTTCAAAACGGTATTTTTTAGTTATCCAAATTGAGGCTATTTCCTCGAAACGCAACTATGCAACAACAACTTGACACGGTGTTTTTCTGTGCACTGAAGAGTGGGTGACCTTGCCACGATACCCGCGTTCGAAATTCGGTCCTTGTGTGGTCGACCCCTTTTCGTCCTCCCTCTGGCAGCGTCCATACGTGGCGAGAGCGGGCGTTCCCGCTGTTGTGCGCCTCTCAACGCTCCTCAACGCTGGAGCAGCCCGTGCCAGCAAATTAACACAGACAAACGGCCCCTTTCAGATAAAAACAGCCCCCTTCCCGCCGGCCAAGTCGGGCTGGTCGACTCCGCGCGGCTCTAATCATGTGGGCGTGGCACAGCGCCCCACTTCCCGCGGAGAGGGAGGCTTTCCCGTCTTCCCGCGGAGTGTCGGCGGGCAGTCGGCTATTCCTGGGGGTCATCGAACACTCACTCATCCTTTCCCACATTGGAATCATCATTGCACCACATACTAGAGTGGAGCCAATGAACATTTGCTGAGCAGAGAACGCCGTGTTGGACTCTTTCCAAAACCCGCGCTGTGTGCGACGCTGGCCTTCAGCAGGTGAGCCACTGTCTGTCAATGGCATCTGCGAATGGGAAGGCTGCAAGAAGCAGTGAGTGTAGGAAGCTTACCCATAGAAGCTCACTCCTTACTTGTCAAGAGCTGTTAAAGATGAAATCCCTAGGAGCGGATTTTTCGAATTTTGTTTTAACAGACCTTTACTTGAAGGGTGATTTTTAAATGTGCCGCAAACTGCTTTAGGATTGTCCTCTGTCAGTCATCAGATTAGCCGTAAGGCGGTGGCAGAAAGACCGCATAGTGCTTGTTCACTGTGTACGGGCAGTCAACGAAACGGCGCTGCCGACTGCCCGCGACCGTTCTATTGGCTTTCCGCGGCAGGGGTTACGGGACGTTGGCTAGTGGTACCGCGAGAAGTGTGATGTCTCTATCTGAGCTGCCTCGTGTTGATTCGATTGACAACGTTTGATCGGGTGATCAATCGCTCAATTCGGCGCAACGGCTGATAATTTTCCATGGTTTTCGATCTCCGTGGTGGGATTATGAAAAACAAGGGCAATAGTTTTGATACAGGATCAATGCCACGTGCTTTATGTAGTGATGGAGCAGTAATCTTGAAAATTGCTGCTTGCTTCGTGGTGCTGGCGCAAGCTCGCGAGAGCGAGCGGGAGAGGGCGCGCGAGAAAGAGCGCCTGTGAGCGGCTAGCGAATTGCGTGCCCACGATGACCATCTATTTTGCGTAATCGCACGCTCTCGCCACGCATGGACGGGGTCTCTCCTCCTTGCTTTCCGTTTGCCACCTTCGTGATCTTCCGGACAATTTGCTATGGAAGCGTTCCTCCCATACTTGAATTGAGTACAGTGGACAGCCGTAAACACCAAAACCTCAAACTTGGAGGATTGAACCTTGTGTTCAATAGGAACATCAAATAAATAAATCTCAGGGTTTTTCACGAGAACTGTGTTGGAGATGTGGTACTCCAAGGGGATTGAGTCGATGTTTATGCAGAAACATCGAAATATTGGCATTAATCACTTCGTTCACATAATTTGTAAAGTTGGTCGAAAATTTAAACGGTTTCATATAACATCAATTTTGGAACACATAATTGAGATCATGTGCTAATTTCTGAGAAAACCTCGATAAGTTTGGTCCGAATTGTTTCCCTGGGGGTAAATTTTCGAAGCAGAATGCTACTTTTGATGATTTCCAAAGGGCTACGACAGATCTGCCTCAAAACTTCTGTGTGTGGGTTAATTAGGGTGCTCGACAGATTTCGGTAGCTTACGGTGGGCATAAGGTAGTTTGATCAGAGTCTCAAATCGATCTGAAATTATCTCTATTCGAGGTGCTAAAATTAAATTCTTCGAAAACGGCCTGTTCGGTCAGTTTCACTTACCTAGCTAATCTCGTAAAGTCAAGGATTACTAAGTGCATCTCTATGAACCCAAAGGAAACGATGAACAGCATAGACGTTACGGAAAAATAGGAACGCAGCACATTATTGTACCCACATACAAGATGTTTGCTCCGGTATCAACAGCAGCAGGAAAGACTCCATGATAAGATAAAGGACTAATCAAACCATAACAGGAAGACACATAGTTGGTACCATCACATGGCACGCGTCCGAATCAACAACCTGTCTGAAATATGTTCCTCTGTGTTCTGTGAAATGTCATGATGAAACGGATTATTCTAAGAACCACTCACTCACACTGTATGCTGAATAAGATTAGTTCCCTGAATTCGGGGTACACCCCATATTACAACGAAGTGGTCGACTTCTTACTAGGTGCTCACCTGTTAGGTCTACAGAGATGTGCAACTTAGCTAAAGAAAAACGAGCTGCAAAGTCATGCACCTAAAATGACTGAAGGGTTCCTTGTCTCTAAGGAATTAGGGAGCACGATAAGCGTTACCATGCCAACAACTGGAGTGGGGCAGAAGCCACCTTTCGATTTGGGAGTGACACATTAAGAATTAAGAAAGAAATTGTAGGAAATATATATGTTCCAATCAACTTGCTCGCAACACTGACAAAACTAGCGGGATGGCACACTCCAGCGACGACTTGCGTCTCATATTTGGTTTTCAGCAGCAGCAGGTGTTGACAACGCATCTTTGATGTCAACCACTCCACATCGGGAGCGTGTGCTGCTGACAATGAGGGGTTGAAATCCAGTGGCCACAGCAGTTCAACTCCTCGTTTCCAGCCGTGAGTCCTGCATGATAAGGGTAATTGTTTCATAGCCCCTCCCTTAGCCGCCGCAGCAAGAAAACCATCGTCGCTACGGACACCAACGAGGAAACTTTCTTTGATGTGAGCATTAGGGTAGATTTCACAAACATCCAAAATTCACTTGTAGAAAGTGACTCGAGATCGTCTCTCAAGACCAGTCTCGGAGGACCATCTCTGTCCTCTGAATGACTGGCGACGCCACGCACTCGTTTGGGTTGTACGTCGGCACAATAGCAATCGAACCAGCGGACAAAAGGATTTGCAGCACACTTGCTGTTGCTACTGCTAACAGCAGCAGCTGCTGCCAAACAGCAGCTCCTCCGGCCAGTGCGCTGTTGATCTCTTCGTTGTAGACCTCGACCCCTACATTGACTTTCTTTGCACAGGTGAGTTCGGCAGCAACTTTCCTGATCTGGTGCTGCTCCCCTTGGCGCCGGTCCTATAGTGACCTCACATCACTTCCTGGTAGTTAATTTCAGACGCTGAGGGAATCCTCCCCATGAACCATTGCGAGGAATGTTTCTTGGTTGAGAACCGTGACAAAAGGGATGTCGTTGTTGCGGACCGTGGCGAGGTTGGTCTCCTTGTTGCGGGGCGTGACAAAGATCATACTTACCCCCGCTGGATGGGATGGTAGCTCAGATCTTCTCTCCGTTTCTAAAACAACGTTTTGCTGTTTGCAGTACATGCTGCTGGTGATGTGGGGTTGCACCTCCGGGCCGATGTCGGGTTCAACCCTTCGTTATCGGTAATAGCAGCTGTAACAGCAGCGCGAGCTGCCGATGAGGAGGGGTGGAAACCCAGAATGCGCTGGCAGCGTAAGCGGCCCTTAGCAGCAGCTCCTGCTGACATACATAGATGGGTTCAGCTGGATGTCAACGCTGATATGCAACCCCTATTGTGCTGTCGTACAACCGTAGAAGTGGATGAGTATAGGTTGACTACGTGACTAGCAATACATCACATAATCCTTTGCAGCACAGCACAGACGTGCCACCAAGTTCACTCCTGATTGAACATAAATTAATGGAGGGTTTGAACTCGAAAAGAACGCCACGGGTAGCTTACCAAGAAGATGCGCTGTTCCAGCAGACCAATTTTTAGCGCAGTAGGACTACGTGACGTTCCCGTAGCATCACCTCCTTCGTGCTACAAACCTCTTTTTCTCCCAGATCACTTTTTCTTGTTTTCGAGTGCAAAAAATCTGTTTCGTGGAATAAGGAACACCTCATTTAGCCTTCAAATTCATAAATTGCAATTCCTGAGTCCCTGCTCTAACCACATACCAGCTCCAGACTATCAGAGCTTAAAGCAGGTAGGTCGCTGAGCAGATCAGTGGTCGTATTCCTGGAATAACGGGAGCCTCCCGGGATGGTCCAAGGTCAGCCCCTCAGATAGAGACAGCACACTTCCCGCGGTACCACTAGCCGACGTCCCGCTCAGATACAGACAGCCTACTACCCGCGCTCCTATTAGCCGACGTCCTGCAACCCTTCCCGCGGGAGGCTTGTAGATCGGCCGCGGACAGTCTTCAGCGCTGGATCGCCAACTGCCCGCGCACACTTCTCGGTCGTTCTCTCACCATTTTGCGAACCTACTATCAGCATTCCGCGGCCAATTAAATCACTGTCTGCGTACACCAAATCAGCAGTCTGCGGACATTTTTCGAACTATTTGTCATCACTCTGCGGCCAATCACACGATCAAGACCAGATTACCTGCGGACCTCATATCTGCAGCTCTAACCACATTGAAAAGCGATTAGCAGTTGAACAGCGATTAGCGGACCTTTTGCGGCACTTTCATAGACATTTCGTAACCCTTCCATGGGCATTTTTAGGCAAAGAAACAACACTGGCTTGTTATTTCGCCGTCGCTTTACCTGCGTTTTGTGGCAAATACAATACCTGTCTCCGTACTTTGCGAAAAAAGCGTTTTTTTTTTCGTCATTTCCTTATACTTCCGTCAAATTTGCATTTCCAGGATGAGAAGGATATTTCTAGAATCGCTTCACCCAGATGGTATTGAAATTTGGTTCATAGCTTTAAGTATTCTTCAACTATAGGTAGACTCTGTTTCATTCCAGATGAACTCATGTTTTCGGTTATCACAGCGCGAAGGGATGGCTTTTTCGTCGAAACCTCCTTATCACTAGTCATATTTCGCCGAGGCCCACCGCTCCGCTGCTGGTGCTAATCGAAATCAACAGGTCACTAGGGGGACAGGGGCTCTCTACACACCGAGGGAGGAGTTGTCCCGTTTTTGCAGTTCGAAACGTCACGCTAATCAATGCAAGCGAAGTGGTCCCGAGTGGAATTAGAGCCGCTTGAGGCCGGACAACTCCTCCATCGGTGTGTAGAGAGCTCCTGTCCCGTCACTAGGGATGTACCAGAGCTTATGTTGCTCCTTCGCAAACGCGTTTTGACTCGTTAGTATGCCCAGCCGGCTCTTTCATTCCGAAGAGTGAAAACGTGTTCCGAAAAGGAAACATACCTATAATTAACGTATAGTAAAAGCTGTCGACAAAATTTTGACACCATCTTGTTGATCTTGATGGGATAATTCTAACATTATCTTTGTACGCCGGAAAACATAAATATGATGGAGGTATGAGGAAAGGGCGGAAAATCGCAAGAAAACGCTTTTTTAGCTCTTCTGCGAAATTGGAGGGTGGATGTTGTAGACGATATTGTTGTGTCCACCCTCTAATGACTGCAGATTATTTTGCGGCCGTTTCATTAGTATTTCACTAGCTTTAATACATGAGCAGAGGAAAAGTTGCCATCCCTGGTTTTTTTCTTTCGCAAACAACCGAAATTGGGATTACGTTTCGCAACGGAATGCATGCACTTTTCGCGCCCAACCTTACTGCCTAGCGTTTTTTCTAAGTCGCTATCCAAGCTTTTCGTTACTTGCCGACACTCTACAATGTTTAGAATAAATGCTTACAATGCAGTAGGCCTCAAAAGAAATATAATTTATCATAAACACGTAACAGCGCTCAACAGATCAACTTAAATCATATGTACCTAACGCAACCAGAGTTCCCCACAACACGAAGAGCGAATACATTTGGTTACAAGCAAGAAGATCATTTTTAAAATTGACCATAAAAACGACACTCAATGTCCATCAGCTGAAGCAACACCCAAGAATGCTTTCGCGAGGGTTTGCACTCAGCACTCCTAAAATGTAGTTTTAAAAGTCAGGCACAAACACTCTCCAGGTTTAGCATGAGGGATAAGAAAATGAGAATTTTCTGGGTAGGGGTTAAAAAATATTTTCTGATTAGTGAAGGAAAACGTTCTTTGTTAGTCACCAGCTGGCTCATACCCAAAACGCATTGAACCCAAATCGTTATGTGAAGTCAAAATTCATCGAAAAAACACCATTTCGAATCAGTCCGTATCTGACTTGCTATAGAGAATAAATCCGAATCATTGAAATTACGAATTACAGAGTATACCCCCGAATCCGCGCAATCGAAAATCCATATACCCGACAATGATTCGGATCCTATGTATAGTACATAGGTGAACCTCAAATTCAAGAATTTATTTTTCTTCACCTTTATTGTTTTTGAACTGCATCGGCGGAGAAAATTCCAATGAAAAACCAAAATGCAAAAAAAAAAATCACGAAAGAGAAATTTTCACATACCCGTATAGTAAGGTGCGGTAAAAGCCAAAAAGCAACGAAAGAATGGAACAATAGAGCATGAGCGCGTCCTCCCAATCGAGACATCTATAGAAACATGAATAAGTGCAACTACTTAGATCACGTGCAGCATGAGAAATTTTATATAAAGGTGTAACCGGAGAAAACAAAGATCAGAAAGAAGGGAACGAGAACTCAACGCGAGAAAAAAGCTTTATGCAGGGCATTGACGACAAGAAATGTGCGCCGTCGCCGTCATGTTCTTTGTACCCACATAACCAGCGCCCTTCCGACAGAGGAAGCCGACTGCCCGCCGACACTCCGCGGGAAGTCGGGAAAACCTCCCTCTCAGCGGGAAGTGGGGTGCTGTGCCACGCCCACGAAATTGGGGCCGCGTGAAGTCGACTAGCCCGACTTGGCCGGCGGGAAGTAGGCTGTTTTTATCAGAGCGTAACCCTTCCCGCGGAAGGTCAATAGATTGGTCGCGGGCAGTCGGTAGCGCCGTTTCGTTGAGTGCCCGTATACGGTGAACAAGCACTCTGCGGCCCTTCTGCCGCCGCCTTACGGCTAATCTGATGACTGACAGAAGACAATCTTAAAGCAGTTTGCGGCACATTTAAAAATCACCATCTAGGTAAAGGTCCGTTAAAACCCAAATTCAAAAATCCGCTTCTGGGGATTTCATCTTGAACTGCTCTTGACGAGTAAGGAGTGAGCTTCTACGGGAAAGCTTTTTTCACTCACTGGTTTTTGCAGTCTTCCTATTCGCAGATGCCATTAACGGACGGACAGTGGCTCACCTGCCCAAGACCAGCGTCGCACACAGCGCTGGTTCTAGAAAGAGTATCAACACAGCGTTCTCTGCTCAGCAATCGTTCATTGGCTCCACTCTAGTGGCTGGTGCAATGATGATATCAAAGTGAGAATCGATGAGTGAGTGTTCGATGACCCACAACATAGCCGACTGCCGGCCGATACTCTGCGGGAAGACGGGAAAGCCTCTCTCTCCGCGGGAAGTGGGCCGCTGTGCTACGCCCACGAAATTGGGGCCGCACGAAGTCGACTAGCCCGACTTGGCCGGCGGGAAGTGGGCTGTTTTTATCTGAGCCGCCGCACACTTCGGCTGGTTTTGAAAACCTTTCCGGGAGAGTCCCGTAGTTCCATGTATACGGCCGCAGAAATCCGATATCCTTAGAAAACAAAACTTCGGTGGCCGGCGACTTTGTTCGGGTAACAATGATACACAGTTGTGAACCTGAAATTTTCTGAAACCTAAGCACCCTAAGAGAACAGTTTCTTGAGAAGGGGCGTTCTCAGAGCAAAGCTAGAAAGGAGATCCTCGTATACATACTATGCTTGGGCCGAATTGAATGATCGAATCATCATCCGATTGAAAAAGTCGACTTCGATTAAATCGACTAAGTCGACTATTGGAAAAGTGGAAAATCCGGCCAAATCGAAAATTCGATCATTCGAAAAAGGGCGCTTTTCGGATAAGTCGAGAAGTCGATCATTCGGAAAAGGGCGATTTTTGGATGAGTCGAGAAGTCGATCATCCGAAAAAGGGCGATTTTCGGATAAGTCGAGAAGTCGATCATTCGAAGATAGTAATATCCCACTTATTCAAAATTTTCGCCGCTCTCAAGGGTACCTGGTAAACTTGTTATTCGAAGATAATTCTTCGAATAATGGATCGACTCAGATATTGCCGATCTAAAACTTTCTGGACATTGGTTAAATTCGGATATTGCGTTTTTTTTTTCAAAAATTTTCGTATAATGGATCGATTCAGATAATGCCATTTTTCAATGATTCGGATACGGATATCCGGTCGGGTAATTTCGGATAACTTGGGATATTTTCGGAACAAAGTTCAATTGAGGCAAAACGGTAAAAAATGAACCAGGTACTGAAGGCAAGCCTCTGAAAACATCCATAATTGAAGAAACGGAAGTACTTCATTGCATTTGCAGCATGTTCACATACGAACATCAATCTTCATAAATGCATTTCAATTAAAGTATGAAAACAGATCTTCAATTACTCTACCGTCGTTGGGAGGCACAGTATCATCCATATACAGGTTTTTCAGAACAACTAGCTAGTAAAAAGTGTGCAAAGCAACTATACAAAAAAATCTACACTGAATAACTAGCCACTTGGTCATCTCACTTGACGGAGTGACCTTTTTTTCCGAGCCGCAAGGACTCTTCCGATTTCGGAAGAAGGAGGGAAACCCTGGGTTGGTGTATTAAATAGAAGGCTTAGGGAAAATGGGCGTGGCCAAGAACAATTTTATCTCAATTTAACCGATTTTATCCGGAAATTATCCGATTTAATCCGAAAATTATCTGATTTTATCAGAAAATTTACTCAAATTTTATACGATTTTATCCGAGTTTTATCCGAATTTTTGACTTTTCCGATAATGGTTCGGTTCAGATAGTGCCGATTTTAAATTTCCCGGATATTTGTTCGATTCTGATATCCGGTGGGATATCCGAAAAGGAGTGATTCGGATACCAATTATAGTACCTGGCTACTGAGAAAGATGTTGGAAACTAGTCCATCTGGAACCGTTTTGCTAATTTGCGCGTAATCAATACAGAATTTTTGTAGCCGCAGACAAACATAATTGATGCCTTCTTTCTACTATCTAATTAGTTTTCTTTTCTTATTTCTACATGCGCGCAACGTTCAATGAATTTTATACTGAATTAAGAGCTCATAAGATTTTAAATAAAGGTGTTTGAATGGAAATGACAATGCGGAAACTGCGGCTTTAGTGTAAGAAAATGTCGGACGAGTCCCTAAAAAATTTTCATTTGTAAAGAAAAAGTAGTTTGAATACACTGTAAAATTGACTTGAAGTTCGCGCCAAAATCGTTTTTGAAGTTTTCCTTCATGTGGAGTTTCGGCCATAGTTGTTTTAGTGTTGTTTGACAGTCCCATCAACATTCTATGAGAAAAAGGTAGATGATAGACCAGAAGTGCTAGATGATCGACCCCATAGAAACTTTCAGCTGGCTGTAGCCTCTGAAGGCAGTGTTCACGATAAATCTCATATTCGAGTTCGACTTAAAAATGGGGTTGTTCGGTCGTGAGCTATCCAATAGTGAATAAACAGCGGAGAAAAGCGCTCAGAATAAGCTAAATTAGCTGTTTGTAACGTTCTGGGCGTGGACGAGCTTACGGGCCCTGCTAGTTTCCGCAAGTGCGCTAATGGCGAAACGCTAACGCTAATCGATCGGGCTAAACGTGGCGGAGTTCTTTGGCAATTCGCCATCGAAAACGTCCGCGGCGTCACAAGCAGAACGGGGCGCGTGGGCTAAGAGCAGGCGTACTGGGCCAACGAAATCTTTTCGCCGTCGTTTTTGTCGATTTCTGGCCCGTTTTCTCCGCCTTTTTTTTTGACCCTATCCCCTCTAGCAGCTGCCAGCGTAGTATTTCACACTGGAAACCTAAAAGCGAGATTCATCGTGAACACTGCTTTTAGAAGCTGAAACAGGCCTCGGCTGATATCTGAGCTAGGTGTGGGATGTCAGCTTGTGCGCTGCATTTAGAACGTCGCGACGCATCCTCGCGCGCACCAGGAAAAGGGCCATCCTTATAAAAGCTCTGTTCATACAGTCAGCGCAGTACGCACTGATATATTGCGTTCCACTTGTGCGGTAGCGCAAGCTCAGTGTCCGCATATTATGAAACGTGGCATCTAGTTTACACTAATCGTCAATAGGGACCGCCAAGTATTAACGCGATCCAAGCAGACTGTACACTCGTTGCCCCATACCTCGGTAAATTTAAGAGACTCGCTTTAGTTCCCAAGTGTTACTTCCCGCCGTTGTTCCCCCGGAAAATAGCCGTTAGACCCTGAAGCCAGCTTCCGAAGTTATCGATTGTTCCATTTTTATTTAAAGACTTCCCTAAGTTGCAAATAATTCGAAAAAAATGTAATGGCGCTGTTGCGGGAACGAAAAAGTCAATTAGGCTGTCACATCTTGATGAACCGTCCGAATGGCTGAATGGAAGGGTAGATAATTTTTCAAGTCGATTGAAAAAGTCGACTTTTTATACTTTTTATTCAAAAAGTCGATCATTCGAACAAGTGGGACTTTCGACTTGTCCGAAAAAGTCGATCATTCGAAAAGTTGAAATTTCGGCCAAATCGGAAGGTCGATCATTCGAAAAAGTCTAATTTTCGACTTTTTCGAAAAGTTGATCATTCGGAAAATTTTCAATTTGCCCAAGTATAATACAAACAATGACTATCGACGCAACCAGAGTCAGTCCGCTCTTGATTTTTGGTACGATGTTGAGAAGATTAAAGTGTTTTTGTGATGGGCGACTCCACAAATAAATGTGATACTGATATGACACACGTGACGACACATTCTGTTGCTCCCTAGGTACGTTTGGGAGCCACATATAAACGTGGCTGGAATAGCCATCATCAGAAGCTTATAACTACCCAAGAATCATTTTGATTTAATCATTTACTCATTTCGAAAATGCATGTGGAGACCAAACGGAAGAGCAAGGGCACACGGAAGATTTCGATGTAGTTAGTTACACATGTTGGAGGAAAGTTATGGGAGTGGAGAGCAGGGTTTACAACGGTGGCCGTCAGACAACACTGTAATCTCAGTTGGCCGCCCCATGAATTCCGAATAGGAAATCGGGAGGATCATGCATTAAATTGTTAAGAATCTTTGGTGAGCTCTCGATTTCGATGAGCGGAGCGGTGGGGATCAGCTAAATACAACTGGTTATAAGGATGTTGCGACAAAAAAGCTACCGCTCCCTGCTGTGATAGTCGAAATCAGGAACTCGCCCGGAACGCTCCAGAGCGTACAGTTGACAGCAATGTTAAAAGGACATGGTGCGGTTGCGGACTCGCACTAAATTACGGTAGAATCTGGCACTTTGCTAGACTTCGTCATCGATCGGCACCAACCGTCGTCTCTCTGCTCACGAGAATATCAGCTGTGGCGCCGATCGATGACGAAATCTGGCAAAGGGCCAGATTCTACCGTAGTTTTAGTGCGAGTCCGCAACCGCACCACGTCCTTTTAATATTGCGGTCAACTGTACATACGTAGTGGCTTCAACATTTGTGTCGAATAGAAATCCTACCAATCACCCTCTCCTCCTTTATCAACAAATGTTCGATTTCCGCTTTACGAAACAACAGACTGAACTAATACTAGTAATGCATGACACATCATACAGCCATATGATGACATTCTTACCCTATATTTCGCAGCAAAATTTACTTGGTTTCATGACGTGCGTATTCTCGCCTATGCTGTTTCTCTTTCTCTCTCTCTCTCTCTCTCTCTCTCTCCCCGCACTCTCTCGCTGCTTCTCCCCCCGCTCCGTATACGCAAACGAAGAAACAGTAAATTTCTCTCCGAAACAGAGGGTATGTATGGTCGACGCGGAATTGTTTGCCGAATCGGTGTTTTCTGTCGAGACAACGAGACCGCGCTGCATACATAGGCGTGCAGAGATGATCACGCTCGCGCATGAACCGATCAGAGCAACCATGAGTTGACTGTATTTGAAATCCATCCAAACGGAGCGTTGTGTTTAAAAATTTGCAGACGTTTGCGAATGCTCTGTTGACCTCGGTGCACTAATGTTTTCGACAAATGGTTTTCAGTCATAATTTTTCACGCGTTTGTACGCTTGTGTACTGCTAACAGCTATCAAAACTTTTCTATACTTCAAGATTTCTCAGTTTAATAATCAAATGAATATTATTGTAGCGCCGGAAACATCTCAACAAAAAAACAGCTGGCCTGAACACTTGTGTACATCCAGAATTGAGACTGAATCGAACAATTATTCGAACATTACTCGACTATTTCGAATATCCGATTAATCCCATATTCCGATAGTTCAGGATTTTGAGCTTTCGCTCTTTCTGAATAATGGATTCATTCAGGATCTCAAATTATTTGCTTTTTCGCATACGTGATTGAGTCGAGAACTTCAATTGTTCTATATTTCGCATATACTCGGCACATTTCAGATGACAATATCCAAATGTTCGAAAACAAAAAAAGGGTGCTAAACCATTTTTAGCGTTAATCGAATCAATAAATATATTTGCGAGATGTAAAACAACTATTCCAAAATTCCCTCGAATAATGATTCGAGTCGACTGGAGAACATATTTCAAAATGTCCATGAGAAAGGAGATTTACCACAAATACGAAAAAAACATTCATTACAATTCCTCGAACGAGTTCGTTCGGAAAAAAATCCTTGGGGGTTACAAATATGTCATTTTCAAAAAATGTGTTCAATCGCGATAAAAACCGAACAGACACCACCGTGAACTTTCTGTTCAGACATGCTGCTAAGGATATTCAGAGCACATGGCCATTTATGTGTTTCTGATACTCAATTCGTATTCAAGTATTATGTGTATATGCATATAGAATTGTGCCGCAGCTTCATTTGCTTTCCAGCGGACAATATCAAAACAGGAGGAATGAACTTTTAGATGCACTCTCATGAAGTCTCGCAAAGTGTTGAATGCTTGGCTCATCCTTAGATAATCTCGTGGATAAGCTATGCTTCAGATGCAATACGACACCGACCGCAAAGCGTCTCTTCCGGGCCAAGTTCACATGGTAATCGAGCGCCTTAGACGCCTCTAATGGGATAACAAACAGCACGGAATCGTTTCTCGCGCCTATCCCTCCTCCCAATGCGGATAAAGTTTCTTAAGATATGGTTACCAGTATCCAATGAACTCCTCGCTGCCATCCTGTGCGGCTTCCACTTCCTCTCTTGAAGTCAACGATCCAGATGTAGCCGGACTACAAAATGGAAGCTGTCAACCATTTCCGCAGAAGAATTGCAGCACCCCTTCTTTCAACAACCCCAGTCTGTGCTCTGTATCTGATCCAGCCAAAGAAGCCAGCTCCTACATGCAGTACCAGTTCGCTGCTGGAGCTCAGATGGCATATTTCAGTGAGTGATTCCATTTCAACTTGACTGAGTAAAAAACACATCTATCACCACATACGTATCCTCTGTTTCCGAGTGTGATTTATTTCCGTTCATCGCGTGCGTCTGCGCGCGTACGCTGCGTCTCCTTCTCCCCACACTTTCTCGCTGTCTCTGCCCTCGCTCCGCACAAGCGCGCGAGGGAACAGAGTAAATCTGGCTCAGAACCAGAAGGTATCTCACTTGTCAGTAGGATTTTTCAGTATTTCACTAACAGTAAGTACTACTCTCAAACACACAGCTGCATTCCCCATGCATGTTCCCCGAATACACGGTTGCCTGGATTGAGAGAGGTGATGGCAGTGCCGCACTTACTTATATAACCAAGCGGCAGATGGCTAAATACCTACTTGTCATTTTTAAAGGCATCTAGTGATACTCTAGCATACATAGTAGCGGCCATAAATCTATTTACAACTGCTCTTTTTCAAATATTTCAGAGCTCCTTGGAGCTATCAATTTCATCTTTTAATATGACATTTTCAGATATAATTCCGATATATTGAAGTATACTCCATGACTATATTTCAAATGTACATCGATGAAAAGAAAATTAATTGTCAAAATTCGCAATCTGCGCCTTTTTGTGTCTTCTTGAATCCTTCACTTTCGTCGTCGTTTTCGATATTCTCCCTATGAATTTCGTGTTTTTCTGGATTGGTCGTTCACTTGGAAGCAAAAATTTGCAACTTAGTGATCGAAAATCTACCATTTGAGGTTCTGAAATCGGTTTATCAGAAGCTATTCTTGGAAGTCAGTTCGGTATCGCAGTACGTCATTTAGGAAATTTTGAAGGTTGGCGTTAAAATTCTATTGGGAGCGGAAGCTCGGAAAGACGTCATGAGATTAGAGCGGAACTGAATGCTGTCATAACACGCACCTTTCACGACATTCTGAGGCTCATTGCTTAGGACATCAGAGCAAGACTTGAGAAATTTCAAGAATGACCAATGATTCTGTGGCTTTATTTCTCTAGAGATTCCATCTAGATAATTCCTCAGGTATCCGTCAATATCGCTAAACGTCGGCGCTGTGGCTCTGGAGTCTTCGGACGTCTTCTTAAGTCGCTTTTGATGAGATCAAGGCATCAATGGACAAGACAAGCGTGGGCGACGGTGCACCTTCACTAGACTCAACAGCAATGGAAAAAGTCGTTCTCTCAGTTGGATCTGGTGCTCCGAACGAGCGAGACGTAGATTCAGCTAATAAAGCGACTTTTTCCATTGCTTTTGAGTCTAGTGCCTATACATACATACTCCGTCGCCCAAGCTAGTATTGTCTACTTATGTCTTGCTCTCATCAAAAGAGATTTGATAGGACGACGTTCGAAGACTTCTTAGCCGCGTTCTCGACGTTTTGCATTATTGGCGAATACCTGAGAATCCTCCTAATGAAATCTCCAGCAAATTAAGACCACAGAAACACCGGTTTTTCGTAAAATTTCTCAAGTCCACCTATAACTTCCTCAGCATTGATCCTCGAAATGTCGCGTAAGGTGCGAACTATGATACCGTTCAGTATCGCTCTAATCTCAGGATGTACATATTCCTCGGAGTTCCGGTCCTAGTAGATGTCTAACGCCAATTTTACGAATTTTCGGTATATATTTTTTTGCGATCCCGAACTCCCTTCCGGGAACGGCTCTTGATAGACCCACTTCAGAACCTCGGAAGAACCTCGGATGATAGATCTTCGAACACTAAGTAACGAATTTCTATTTCCAATTTAACGGTCAATCCTGGAAAACACAAAAATCACCAGGAGTATATCGAAAACGACCAAGAAAAGGAGCGAATCAAGAGTAGATAAAAAGTCGCAGATTGTCTAATCCGTCCAGTATAGCTCTAATCTCAGGATGTCTTCCTCGAGGTTCCGGTCCTAGTAGACTAAAAACAATCTTTTCGATCTATGTACATTTGCATTATAGTCCTGTAGCATACTTTATTATATTCGCATTATGACAGAAAATATCGGATTTGAAGATTAAATCGATAGCTCCAGGGGGAACTGAAATATTTGAACAAAGCAGATGTCAATAGATTTATGACCGCTACTGTAAACGATTGGAATGTCGGAACCAACTCTGATAACAATGCATGACAAGCTCTATATACTTTCAAGTTAATAGTAAATCGACAGCTGAGCAGTTGACACCCGCTGATCATGAGAAAATCGAGTGAGAGGTGAAACTCTAGGCAAGAAACTATGGAGAATAGGAGAATGAGCGCAAATGAACCTCAACCGAAATGGAAAATGCAGTTTTTTTCCCAACCAAGCTACAACTTTAGTAGGCATACCGGCCTTTGATTATTTTTAATATAGCGGATGGAAAAGATGCGACAACTTGTGGCAAGCTGTTAGGCGATATCTGCACCACCCGACTTAGGGTTTCGATTGTAGCGACCGCCTCAATCATTTGCTAGACTAGAATTGGAGAAAGTCCTATATCTACGGATCTGTTTGGCACCATCACCTTTCTGTCTTGAATGCCTCCTCCAATTGATACCACTTTCAGATTCCTTTATGAAAGCGACACAGACAGGAAAAGACTGCAACGTAGCGCTTCGATCTCAACAACAAAGGCGGAAGCCCAGAGTGCTATTTACCCAGCGACAGGTGAGTTACATCAGCGTTCCGATAACACGATGACTAACTACACATGGTTAATTTCTTTTCTGCCGAAAATTTCAAAGCGACTAAGGAGGAAAAAGCTCCTAGATTTACACGCGAAGACGTTTTATGCAACCTGAATTAATTATCTAACTTACGTCCTGAATAAGGAGTGCTAGGCATACATAAACTACCGCTCGTAGCGTTTTTTTTCGGAAGCCAGAAGGTTCAAAGTCTGACTGCCGCATACATCGCTGGCCGTATTCATGAACTTTGGGAGCCTCTCGGAAGAGTCCAAAGTCCTCGCGCCCTTACTATATGGGTTCGATGTCTTGTGCTAGTGATATCTCGCAGAAACACCCCCATTTGCTCAGTGGCAAGCTTTGCTATATATAGATAGAGGCCAGGCACATGGCCGCAACAGTTCTGGGTCATAAAAGACCCCAATTTCATCTGTAGGTTCCATCACCAGGGGCGGCATGCATCAACGCTGCGAAGAAGGTCAGGGAGCCGCTCCGCGTCCTCCGTGCGGAGCGTCGAGCCAGAGGTGACCCGAAAAACATGACGTCCACTTAACTTTGGGACGCAAACTCACTACGCACAGCAAACCCCACGCCTAGCAGCTAATTTTTGATTTTGGTGCTTATCTAAGACGGCTGCATTTCTGTGAAATATCAGAGCGAAACAGGAAAATTATGCAAAAAATAATTAACTATGGAGAAAAAAATCGAAAAAGACCGAAGTCAGTCGCGGTTAAATTTAAAACAAGAATAGTTAGGCGGGGAGTTCACTGTGCGTGGTGAGGTTGCGTCCTTACACAATGAGGACGGCATGTTCGCCGGGTCACTTCTGGCCCGACGCTTCGCTCTTAGAACGCGGAGCGGTTCCCCGACCTCCTCATGAGCGTTCATGCATGCCGCCCCAGGAACTTACCGTAGCTAAAATGGGTCAAGGAAAAGCTGCAGCATACGGCTTCCCTGCACTTAACCTATGAGTTTTTTTCTTTAACAATATCAGATATTTTCTTGAATTTTTTGCTCGATTATCATTCAAATGAATGGTTGCGCTCAAATGTCAGGCAGTGTTCACAATGATTTCCGTTCCCGAA
Organism: Aplectana chamaeleonis; assembly: GCA_029168955.1. NCBI lineage: Eukaryota > Metazoa > Nematoda > Chromadorea > Rhabditida > Cosmocercidae > Aplectana > Aplectana chamaeleonis. The sequence goes on from JAPDOI010000294.1 coordinate 623,247, forward strand.
TTTTCCACTCAAAACGATGCATTGGCCTCAAGGTGTGACCAAAATTACGAAGAAACGGCAAGAAATGCACTAAATCGCCTTATTTTAGTGACCTTCTTATCTGGCATGGGCTAGATGTCCGCTTGGATGAACATTTTCACTGTAGTTGTTACCGGTGAAAAATGGGGCAAGCCGAAAATGGAAAAATATTTTAGGCAGAACAGTATTAGTTAGGGTCCGAAGGAAATATTGGAGCAACAGAGGAGAGAATTGCGAAATACGGGTCCACAAAAGATCTCGTTGTCACAACGAGTTCCCGTGAGGGTGAAGAGGCGGGGTGAGGGAAAGGATTTTCGAGCCCCGTTGGGGTGAATTTGACGAAACGATAACCACGTTCTAACCACGGTTAGCCTAGTTATGGTTGAATTCTTTGGGTGCAAATCGATTACCCATAAGCCATGGCTAGAGCGTGATTAAAGGCATCGTACGCGCTGAAAACCACTTACCATTTTTTCGGTTCGAATGATTTCCTCGGCCCACCTAAGAATGTAGGGAGAGTTTGTTCGATTGAAAATGTCTTATTGTGAAGATAAATGAGGTCGAATGTCTAAAATTCCGTCAAAAGAGGCCGGCCCTCAGTCAGTCATCTGGCACAATTTGTTGTCAGCCATCTTATAAGTAAATGATCAACAATTGATAAAGAATAATTGGGGGGAATTTGATGGAATATACTATACGATTACGTGGAGAATGACTTTTCTACATACATCGATTAAGCTTTCCGTCTCCACAAATCATTTCAAAGAAAGATAAACTCCATTTGATAGTGAGATCGCAGGTCAAAACGGCGATCTTTAACGATCGACTCTTTCTTGCTCAAAAATCGATTGAGATATTTTCTGTCTGAAAAAGGGGTTTTCAGTGCTTTTTTCGCGGTTTTTTAAACGAAGCTGTTATATAGGGTACTAGAGCTCTCATTGTACATGGAAAACTCAAAAACGAAATCCACCGTGAACGATGCCTTTAACGTTTCGTGAATCCCAGCCCTGGGGCGATTTTCTCGATATCTTCAACATTTCAGTTCTACCCGGGGCCGAACAATCGATTTAGCGATTGATCTCAAAATCAAACATTGTCGTGAACACTGCCTTTAACACTTTTGCGCAACTTGCTAAAATATGGTGCGCGCACCAGATTTGGCTTTGCTCTCTTACCGCGCGGAATTTTCAAACAAAGATCACCCTTTTATGCAGTCATCAAAAAACAAGCTATACGCCATCCCAAGCGCTATAACAACTTATATACCTTAGACGATTTCCATGCCGATCGATCCTCGCCTTTAAAAGATATGACTGTCCAAGAACGCGAAAGAATTTTTCTCCTACACCGCCTCCCCCCCCCCTTGAATTTTTTGACGAGGCCTTGATCGGATCGCTCGACATTTGACAATAAGTGACAACCGGCTACGTAAACGCTAAAAATGATCAGTAGAATTGACCATTTTCAGTTCTGGGCCCGTAAAGTGCGGTACAAACATAAAAACCGACTACTCAAGGTAGGTTTATTAAAATGAAAAAATTCAGGTATCAGCTATCTGATACCGTTACCAGCCTGATGTGTCAGAAACCCCGTGTAATTGCCCTGATTGGTAGGGTGAAGCGCTCCAAACATCCCGGCGAGGGGAGACAGTGTAGACGGGATGTCAGCGCGCGCCATGGGTGCTGGTACCCTATACAGCATGCACGGGACAGCCTTGCAGGGAGTGTTGGTAAGCTGTGTGGGACCTCAGTAGGTACAGCCTATCCTGCAGGGAGTAAGCCGGGTGAGCTGTTGACCGCGCTGCGCGCCTAAAGCGCATGTGAGTTTTCCTAATCTCGCTGACGACTTTTCTTTCACTGCTTGAATTTTTCCGACCAGTACTCACTTCGATATTTCATTAAAATGCAAATGAAAAACTGGAAATTCATTTCCAAGACTAGGCAAATTCACTTGTGATCTGCTTCAATAGCGCGGTGCGGTCGCCCAACCGGCTTACTTTCTGGAAACTATGCTGTAAGTGCGGGACATCAAGTAAGCTCTGACAAGGCCGTAGTGGGCTATGCGATCGAGCCTCAACGGCTGCGTGCGGTCGCGTCGCGTACTCACTTCTACTAAATAACCTGTGATAGAATAAATATCTTATCTCGGATGCATTCAGCGACTATTCCTAGTAGCCTTCGACTTTTGACTATTCATCCTATCGCAGGCTATCTAGCACAAGTGAGCATGCGGCGCGACCGCACGCAACCGGTGAGGCTCGATAGCGTAGCCCACTAAGACGGGGTCAGAGTTTAATTTGCGAAGCACCTGAGCAATATTGTGCAGAACCTCAGTGGGAGTGTGCAGTACCCCCAATAGGAGTGTGCAGGACATTGTGCAATGTATGCAGGACTTCAGCAAAAGATACAAAAAAATCAGTGTAGGCACCTCGCATGCCCTGCATGAAATGAAGTAATTACGTTCGATCGGCAGCTGACTATGAGTACTGTGCTTATCTGGGTCCAATTCCGGTTCGCAATTGCGTCTCGACATGCTTTGCGGCCGCGCGCTTTCGAGTCGGAAGAGTTTCCAGCGCCGCAGCTGCCTATCTGTTGACTTTAGGTGGGTTTTAGAAACTGGAAACTAAACAAAATTGAAGAAAACTGTATAAAAAAGCCATATCGAGTCGGCTTTGGAGCTGGAAACTCGATTGACTCGAGCGCGTGCGGCCGCAAAGCGTGTCGAGACGCGATTGCGGACCGGAATTTGACCCCGATAAGCACAGTAGCCCAACAGAGCAAGTTCGGTGAGATGGTTCTCTGAAAGACGCGTCCACCGTTTCGAGTGACCAGTGGCCGTGATCATGAATCTACGGGAGCCTCCTTTTCTAAACCAGCCGATGTACGCGGCGGGCGGACTATGAACTCTGCCGGGAGACTCCGGTTGTTTCATGAATACGGCCACAGCGCAGTCTTGAACACTGTGGTAAGAGTCGCATCTCCATGAAAAGTCAAAATTATTGAAAAGAGAAAAGTTATTTATACACTACGTTTGATAATTAAAAGATCATCGCTGAAAAGAGCTTTACTGATGAAACGAGAACTCTTACCATATCGAGGGTACAATTTTTGGATTATACGTTTAAAATGATGGCGGGGTACAAGTTTGTGGCATGAAACCTCAATTCGGTGTTTTACAACAACATTTTAACGAATAACACACTGTTTCATAACCACAAGATAGTTTACTCACTGTAAATCAGATTTGGTTGTCTGAAATTATGATAACGCGAAACCTCTATAGTCCTTCACGTTGACCGGCAACATCGAAGTGTTGCTGAGGTGTTCGCACACCCAGGATTCTAAGGCGGAAGATCTGATACCCCTGCACGTTTCCTCAATCGCGATCTGCACCCCCAGAACGAGAGAAAACTGGTCATTACTTCCCTTAAATTTACTTGCTAGAATCTCCAAAGGGTTGAACACGGATCTGCAAGCAGGACACGTCAGGCTAGCACCTTTACCCGACTTCGATCACTTTCGCCTTTGTCGGCTAACGTGGTTAGTGGGTTTGTCTTGAAGACACCGTCCTCTCGCGCTGGGACTACTAGACTATGAAGCAACTGGGTTTGTAGCGCTGACTGGAGGTCAGCAGAGTCCATTGATGTCCACGTGAATGCCAGTCTCAGAGTGGATTCGGTAGAGAAGGCGCGCCTCATCACAGCTCTTTATGCACCGAAGGTGGGTAAATTGAGGTTTGTTGTTTTAACCCGGATATCATGACATTAGCAACTGGAGCCGCCTGATTCATCCAAGCTAAACTTATTTTTATAGGGACACACCGACATATCACTCATTTTCACCACCTACGAACCCTTTCACCTATAAGATGAAATTCTACATCATAAAACTTTTGGCTAAGTTACACTTAGCAAATTCAAACCTAGCTGATTTGTTCTTATGAGCACCGATGAACTTAGCTGACTAACAGGCAAATTTACAAACCCAACTAATCTGCAGCTCCAGTACGAGAACGCAGTGTCTTCCAGCAAGGCAACACCACTAACGGCATTAACCGATCAACGCGGGAGAGGTTAGAGCCGGGTAGAGCCCCTACCCTGGCGTGGCTAGTTTGTAGATCCGTCTCCCACTCTGTGGAAACTCTTTGCCACATTGTTGCAAGGCGAGTTTGTGGATATAATGGCCAGCTTTCCTCCCTTCTAGGAATGAAGATCGAAATGAGGAAGCTTGGAGCGGTGTCAGACCTTCCGCACTAGAAAATTGGCTGCAGGTACTCTTTAACAACACCTCGACATTGCTGGCCAAAGTAAAGGACCAGTGAACTACAGAGTGTAATTGTACAATTTCGAAAAAATCTCGAACGAACGAATTTCGATGCTAATCGAAATGTCGATTTTTCCTGAATTCGTTCAATAAATTTTCGGACGAACGAATTTAGATCTGGAGGTCTAACGAACGAACTTTGAAAGTAAGAGAAGTTTCGTTTTTTTTTAATTCGTTCCAAATTGCGGATTTTTTCAAAATTCGTTCAGAACTTCGGAATCCTCTCCTAATTTCCTTCTAGATATCGCAACTTTCTTTCGGAATTGGACTCCGCTCTTTATTTACAACGCCCGGCAAGAGTCGTGGGCTTGACTGCTTACCTAGCCAGACTAATTTTTTTGGGCCTGTTAACTAGGGCGGTCACCACTGTCATGGTGACGGTAAACCACACTAACTGTGTTGGGTGTTGTGGGGATACGCTAAAGTAGAAACGCAATCTATTTGGCAGTAGTAACAGGCATTTGTGTAAATCAGAAAAGGCAAAAACTTCCTTCGTAGTATGTAATAGCGTAAATTAGCTACCGCAGACTGAAAAAATATTTCGGAGGAGTGAAAATGGATCCTATACCCGCGTTCAGCTCCCTACCCCGAATACCCTCTAGGTGGAGTCTGGGCGAAATTCTTTTATACCTCTCGAGTCCCGAAAGCGGTACTCTCCAGACTGACTCAAAATTCCGGTTCGATGTCTTGAAAATCAGGCGAATTTTCGAAAAAAAAATCAAAAAATCAGACCTCGACCGAACGAATTTCGAAAAAATTTCGAAAAATGGAATTTCGAACGAACGAAACTTGGAAAAATTTCGTTCGACAATTTCTCGAACGAAAGAAAACGAACGAAAAAATTTTCGAAAAATCGTTCGAATTTTTTCGAAATTTTCGTTCGTGCACAAGTATAGTACAGAGGTTATGTACGCGTTGTCCTGATTCGGCATCAAGAAGGAAGTTCTTTGATGTTTCAATGGTTCACACTTTGGAATCTCAGAGTGAAAATCCCCTTCACACAATTTTTCCAACTCACGCGGCCGAGGACAAGAGGAGCTCGTAATAAAATAAGAATTCCAAGGCCAAAATCTAACTACACCGCGCACTCCTTTAGCACCAAGGCCGCCTTGGCATACAATGCGCTCATGAGTAAAAATACGAACACCATGGAGTTCTCAAGCTTCAAGTGTTTTGCTAAATTGAAGCTGCTTAATAGTAGAGTGCCTGACTTGATGCGTGGGCTAATTTTGAGAGAAAGCCTTTTTCCTATTGACTCCTTTGAACTTGTTTGTTGTGTATCTCACGTAATTATATTGCTGTTTTATACGATTGTCTCAAACGTCGTAATAAATCAAATCAAATCGTCATCAGAACTGATATACAGTGAGAGATGTTATGGTTACGAAACGGTGTGTTAATCAATAAATTGTCGCTGTAAAACATTAAATTAACTACTACGAAATCATTTCGAAAGTAGATTACGGAAATTACTATTTGGCGAGGTCTCGTTCTCCCGAAATCGCTGTTTTGAGGGTTATCTTATGATTATGTACCGCACTGTATATGCCTCTCGCAAAATTCAGTCGTGTGAATGGACGGATCGCGGCAATACGTCGCCGCTCGCGATCGAAACCCCGCAGACCGGAGGGGTCGCTAATGCCACGCGGCCACCCGCAAATGACAGTCTAGTCCATTCGCTCGACTGAATTTGGCGAAAGATCCATACGAATATCAGGATTCCAGGTCAACGAATTGGAGGAACGCTTCAAAAAACAGCGTTACGTTACAGCTGGCGAACGCGAGGAACTCGCCACCAGTCTCGGTCTAAGCGCTACACAGGCAAGTTATAATGAACAATTTGAAATGTTTTCCAAGCTCAAGAACGTTTAACTTCATCTTTCCACGTCAAGCAAGAGTGCGATCAATGCGGTTCGCAGCACGCCGCTAGTAGGAGATGCGAGGCGTGCTACGCAAAGCGTGCCTTATCACTGCGAGCAGAACTTCCGCGGTGAAGACGTCTTCTCGTAGACGAGATACCCGGCAACCCTGCAATGGCAAAGACCGTAGCGGGAATCGTTTGCGTGCGCCCGTCGCGGCGAGGGGTCGCTGGTGGGTGTTATGTTTATCATCAATATCGACCGAAAATCGATAAGCCTGGGAAGCACTGTCGCTGTCGCTGATCGCGGGAAGCATGATCCCGGCCTTATAGTTTTAAGTGGCAAAACCATGGCATACTCCTTCGCCGTGGCGACAACCCGTCACTGTGAGCAGCACAGCGACGGGCTGTCGCTAGGTCCCGAAAATTTTGCACGAACGCTGGTTTTGTGTTTCTTCCTGAACTTGAATGATATTACCAATAAGCTAGCGGCAGGAAACGATCTATTATTTTATTATTTTTTATTCACATTTTATAGCCACCTTCTTTCAATTCTAGGCATATGTATTTCCAGGTCAACTAGCACACTTCGCATATTTTGTTTTACAACAGCACATTTTCCGAGACACCTGACTCGTTTTTGCATGGGTATGAAGATCATGAAGATTGGTGTATCATACCAAATCGGGACCTTTCTCAAATATGAAACAAAAGTATACTGTTTTGTGATTCTTCCATTTTTAGTTGCATTTATTCCTTCAAAAATAGTGGTACCCATACAATTTCATCCAGGAAAGCAATATGACGAATAAAATCGGCATCCATTGGTCTACAGATGCGCGTATGCAGAAATGTAGGTACGCAAGAGTGCGTGAAATTTTATGCAGCAGCGACAACTCCGTCGCCGGCGACCGGCTGTCGCTGAAGTATACCAATGCCATTACGGCACTGGAGCGGAACTTCCACTGTTTCCAAGAGCGATCGCCAAGCTGCGAATAGCGCGACCATCCAGAAAGAAAACAGGCGAGTCGAGCTAGCGCTCCATTCTCCCTCAGAAATCGCTCGCTGCTTGCTGCGATGCCAGCGTTCACGCTATAAGGGGTCTGCAGAGTTGAAGTCGCGGCGATGCTCGCAGCGACGACCAGCGCTGGGTGATGCAATATCGATTACAGTTGACCGCAATGCTAATAGGACATGGTGCGGTTGCGGACTCGCACTAGAACTACGGTAAAATCTGGCACTTTGCCAGATTTCGTCATCGACCGGCGCCAACCGTCGTCTCTCTGCTCACGAGACTATCAGCTGTGGCGCCGATCGATGACGGAATCTGGCAAAGTGCCAGATTCTACCGTAGTTTTAGTGCGAGTCCGCAACCGCACCATGTCCTTTTAACATTGCGGTCAACTGTACATTCGGCGACCAGGGCGACCGACGCGGCGTGAAGGGCGACGAGGGGGCACCGCAGAGTGTATCGACGCCGCGACAACCCTCCATCACTGCCAGCAAGCGGCAACCGACGCCGCGACGATATTTGTTTCAAAACATTTTTGTTGCCGCGTCAAGGCTGACGCTCGGCGACCAGTCGCCGGTTGGTGCAACTCTGCAGACCCCTATATGCATCTAAGCGATCATCCTTGAGCACGACTGTAGACTCAATTCATCACCCAAATATGAGGCCGACTCAGAATTGTTCGTCAGTTTGTTGTATTCTCCCGCAGCCTTCGTTTCTATGAGTCTATGCCTGCGGCGCACTGTCTCTAGGTCTTCTCGCCAGAATTGAGCTCCGCGTTTTGCGTTCCGGACCACACAACTTCGCGCATGTTTAGGATTTTAGGATCCAAAAACAACAAAAGGCGGAACAATAGGGTCACACAAAAAACTTATCGATGTTTTCAGAAATTTACTTTCTGAAAAGCCGCATTTTCGAGCATTTTGGATGTTTCGCACCTGATTTCCAAATCTTCATATTTCTATTTCGTTCATCCCCGCAGTCTACGTCTTTGACACCCATCTCACGAACAAATCTGTATTCATTGTTCTTCATGCCTTCCCAAAGTTTTCGTTAAATGGATGGGAAGTTTCAAAAAAGAACAAGTGTTTCCAAAGCCTTTTTACCTTCAGAAAATGTTGGAGTTCGGCAATAGGCGTAAAGGACTGAAATTCCGGTCAACTGCCTTTCCCGTAACCATAACTCGAAGCAACTTTTCACAGACCCTCCTCGTCCCCAGTCAGTTTCCGTTCAAAGGGACATTATATAGTCAATCTAAATCACTAGGAACAAACACACCCTATCTCCCTTTTCAATCTGAAAATCACACACTTCATTGATTTTCGATTGCTTTCAACTAATCGGCGGCTCAATCACCGTCAAACGGCCGCTGCCACAAACTGGCAAACTACGACAAAAACAATATTTTCATGCATAGGTTGAATCGGAAGACACAGGGATAAAAAATTTCTGCACCGTCCTGAGTGAGAATTCTGCACATTTTTTCTGAATAATGAGTGAAAATATGGCTTTTCACGGAAGATCTCTAACATTTTTCTTTTAACGGGAATTCTAATAATTTCTCAAGGTTACTATTTTTTGAGCAAAGCCCATTCAATCTTGAAAACTAATTTTTCTAATCATGAAATATCTGAGCAGGATTAAACTACTAAAAGTTAATTTTGCAATAGAATGAAATCTACCTGTTGAAAATGCATCGGAAGGACCTCACATGGGTAAAGGAAACAACGCAGAAATTTCATGGATCAAAACTAAAATTATTTCCACCAAAACTATCCCACAGCTGTGTGACATATGGATCTAGAAAAACAAAAGCTGTAGTCCCTATTCAAAAAAAATTGAAGTTTAGGTAAAAATCTGGTTTCAAAATCGGCGCTACAAATGCAAACGTCTAGCACAGGACCGAACACTGCAGTTAAGCCAGCTGCCATTTACTCCAGTAAGTACCAAACTACTAAATATGTATATTGGTTAGAGCAAATCCCAATCGGTTACTGGAGCGGAAATCACTGTCAATTTTTTTCATATTTCAGATTTTCGCCTCGGGAATGCCGTTCGGATTTGGCTGTTTTGGAAAGGAATAGTGAAGACGTATGAAAAGAAACGGATTTCAAAAAAACAAAAGGATTTTTCATCAATCTTGATTTGTTCTATATTAGAAAAACAGATGGAATACCGTGAAATGTTATGAATTGGTTTGAATAAATACTTCGAGAAGATACTTGCAACTTGATGCAAACCGAAGAAAGTAAGATGAAAAGTCCTAATCAATTGTAAGTTTAGTTTTTTTCCCAGACCCTCTGCAGCCACACGCGCAGAGGGTGGTCCGATTTCCACTTTGACCTATAGGAAATTCGATTCAATCGTAATGTGCCGACCACCCACTCTCGATCCGAAAACGATTCTATTTCGGCTGCATTCAAGGTTTCCCACTGAAAAATAGAGGAAACAATGCGAAATATTCCCTCGAGGATCAGTAGAGGAACCCCGGATTTATCCAACCATCCCCAACATAGGGATTAGCCTTTTCTGAACAGAGAGTTACCGTAATCTATATTGGCGCGCTTTCGATTGGTTAGATCTACTTTGAAGGGTTCTGTGGACCCTTCGAGAACGTCAGTGTCACTCTCTCTCCCGCCGGGGACCTGTTGTTCGTCAAATCCCGGCTACTCATCCATAGTAACTCATCGCGATCTCATCTTCATGAGGACACTGTTACTACTAACCCTAACCGGGTTAGCAGTAGGTAAGTACCGCCATTTTCCACCATTTCAGTCTGTTTTCTTGTATCCGAAGATATTTCTCGACGATTTTCCCCCATTAGTCTATTGGTTACTAAGTTGTGTTGAGAATGCTCCCACCTAGGACTCAACGTTGACCGGAACTGCAACGGTCGGGTCAACGGTGTCTACGCCACCTCACCATGTTCTAATGAATTCAATCACTGCTATAATGGTAAAGTTACTATCAAGTCATGTCCCAGAGGTCTAGTCTTCAATCCAGATAGCAATCAATGTGATTTTGACAGCAATGTGTCAGGATGTGCAGGTAAGAGATAGCCTTTTGAGGCGGTGGATCACAGATGTGTGGACAAACGGCTACTTTCAGCTCGAGCTGAAGTAACCTGCTCTGGTCGACAAGATGGCAGCTATACCATCGGATGTTCGTCGTCATTCTTCTTCTGTAGTAATGGAATCATACATCAAAGTACCTGCCAGAATGGACTCTTCTACGACGTGGACCGAAAGACTGTGAGTGGACGTTTTGGAAATTTCATCCGGTAATACTACAGAACGGGCGAACCATCCTGATATTGTCCCGAAACTTTGACCGATTTTAGGCAAGGGTTAAACACGGGGGCGGTCGGAATCCCTACCAGGGCTTGGAAGAACCTTCATGGTTTGGATGTGTAGGAGGGGTTGAGCACAGGGCGCGCAATGCTACACTCAATTTTTGCTGTTTGTTAAACAAGTGCAGGGGTGCTGTTTGTTAAACAAGTCCCATCATTTCACTGACTTTTTAGCGTTTCCTCGGAGTGCCAAATCATACACAAGACGTATTTCACTAATGTGCATATGGCACAAGAAATGTGTTTTCGAGCCTTATGCCACATTTGATTAAAAGACCTGCGCTGAAAGTTGAGAAAAAAGACTTTCCCGACAATTTATTATGTAGATACGCATGCATGCCTGTCCCATTCGGAAGTTTCTTATTTTGATTTCTCCTGAGATGAAAGATAAAATGAAAAAGCCTCACCGTGCAGTTCTCGAATTGACGTAGAAACATCTTCGGTGCAAAACTAGTTCGGGGGGGGCACTCAAAATCCAAGTGAGATGTGGATAACTCTGCATTCAGAAAGCGATCTTATTTCATGGAATTTCTAGGATACTAGGAGTGATAACGTTATCAAAGTACCGACAACGAAAGAAAATTTGATATTCATGAATGAGTATTTTCATTTCTATGGGTTAATCTAAGGTGCCCCCCCGGACTAGTTTTGCACCACATCTTCGGCCTATGAATGGAAGGGAAACTTCAGTGCAAGGTTAAACTGCCGTGCACATCGCAGTATTCTTGACATGTGACCTCAAAGGAAAGAATAAGTAGCCATCATTTAGCAAATGAGCATCTTTAGTCTACGTCCTAGCACGTTCCACTATGCAGGCTGGAGACTTGGAAACATGAAACACACATTTCATTGGATCATTCAAGTTCAGTAGCTAGGGGTGATCCCGAGCGCAAAATGGAGTTCTGGAAAACGACCATTTGAGGGTCTCGAAGAAGCTCAAGTTTTCAAATTGTTCTTACTGTATCTGGATAGATCAGAAACGGTCGAAAAGCAGATGAAACACTTTCTGTCCAAATTGTTGTTATATTGTTCAGCGGCTTCTTTGACGCAATTAACACAAATTTGAGGTCCACTTGCGGCTTTTTTAGAGAGATTGCGATTATCTCTGTTTCAATCTCTGTTATCCGAAAAAGTGACTGGTTTTTTTTCGTTTTCGATCTGACCACGTGAAGAGGCAAGTGCGTGCGCATTTGCCTCTTCACTTTGTCAGATTATGCGCCGCCCTATCGATAGGTGCGGATAAGATCAATGGATAGCGTCACAAGCGTGCGTGCTGCGGGCGGTCTTTCTTTGAGGGGAATACGCACGAACGGTCTAAGGAGAACTCACAAGCGAACATGCGTGGCCTGGCATTTTTCCACCGTCGTCGCGCACTCTCCTTGCCGCATGCCTCTCGTCCTGCGCCCAGCCCGTGCGCTAGATCGCTGAAAAACCAAGCACGCTAGCAGATCTAGATGAGAATGTCGTTACAGCCTTCAAACTAGCGTAAGGTGTTTGTTTGGCGACCCCATTTAATGTGTTTAGGGTTACAAGAACTCATGCAGCCAAATTGTGTGCCGTAACTGAATCGATTTCTTCGAGTAATAAACTGTAACACTGAAAGCTGAACTGTTAAGCTGGTTTTTGACCACGTGAAAAGATTCAGTCTTTGTAAAATACATCGAAAATGCATGCATAGTTCATGAAAAATTAATAAACAAACAATAAAAACGAATTCTTTCACGAAAACTAAAAGAATCGAAGAAATATCGAATAAAACTAAGTATCTCGGCTTAGATATACACTCTAGGCCCAACTGATTAGGACTGAATTATTCCAGGTTGATAATGCTATTCATAAGACATTACTGCAAATTATTATTCGTCGAAAATTTTGATTATAAGAACTTTTAAACAACGTTTTCTGATATATGTTTTTGAAAATGAATTCTCTTTCCTGGCGGATGGCGAAAAGGGGAATTCACGCAATTCCCTTTAATATATAGGCAAAACGTTATTTAAAAATTATTACGCCAACTTATGATCCAACTCACAATTTGGGTTAAGAGGCAAAGAGTTTAAAGGTTGAAGTTCTGGCTTGCTAAACAGAAGAATTCACTATTTTTGACTGCTCAAGAATTAGCAGTAAAAATGAGGAGTTTAAGAAGCTGGAACATCTAGAAATGAGCTGATTTGTAGATGTTCTACCATCTTTGTTTTTTTTTGGTGATTTGTACGCAGAAAAGCATGTTTTTACTCTTACATAGGTTTCATCGTTTTTGCGATTGGGAACCTTCAGATCTGCAATCGATGCTACAATGCTATACAGCGAAGTAAAACACAGACTGAGGTTCCGAACCCTTCGAGAAGACTACTAGCGAGATCTCGGTGCAAGAGCGACGCATTGAGCAGGCGAACCTTCATCATGCCAGCAAAGCCATCGTATTGATGGCCGAACGGCGGAATACCCTGCTCGTCTCGCTGCGGGCAGAGACTGAGTGGGCAGCCGTGTTCACTTGTGAGTTGCCCCGTAACCAATGACCAGAACAGGGCTGGGCACACGTCCCGGCTTGGCGAATCTGATTATGCACCCCTTAGCTCGTTAATTTTTAGGCACCCCCTCAAGGGAAATCGAAATTGGCTGTTTTCCGAATAGTTGGACAGCCATGATCTTGACCTCCTGATTTTGATGAACAAGAAAATAAAAAAAGCACTGAATAGAGAATATTCCGAAAACGGCAACAAAAAAGGTAGTGTAATTTCTGAACTTCAAAACAACCCCATGAGGAAAATTTGTTAGTAAGACGGTAAGTTATGACAAAAGATAAAACATTTTTCAATTTAAAATAATTGAACAATTACCAACAACAGAACTACTACTATTGCAATAATTAATGTTTCCTGTCGAATGTTTTCATAAACCTATAAAGGATTAGTTGATCTGTGTTTGATTGTTCTGATGTGGAAATCAGAACTATTTTGTGTTGTGGAACAATGCAAGGACTCATGTGATGCGTAGGGAGTAGAAAACCCGAGTTTTACCCTCCTAGAATGCCGCTATCCCTTGAAAATCGGCTTGCCGTGCGATACGGTGTTTGTACGCAGCTACACAGCGCACACGGGAATGGACGCGCACACAATATTAATAAAAAATGTATTTTATTACAGAACGGGGAGGAGAAAAGGATTGGAACTGAAGGGAATGGGAGATGGTAAAGGTAGTCTATTCTGGATGTACCCATTTCAGAAATTTAATGTAAATAAACAAAGTTAGAGCAGGTGTAAATATTTAGCCGTGACAAGGTTCATTCAAACGAACCTAGTTGATCAAAACTAGCATTAAACTGAGAGCAAAGGATATCGTTAGAAAGAGGAGAATCTGGCAAATATTTTAGTTTCAATAGGACTGATTTCTAATGTGATTTAAGGACCTTAAATCTCGTCCCGGTTTTACCCCGAAAACCGGGACAAAACCGGGACGAGGTTTAAGGTCCTTATATCACATCAAATATCAAACTTATTGAAACCAAGGTGTTTGCCAGATTCTCCTCTTTCTTTCAATGCTCTCACTTTTTATGTTCAATGCTGTTTTCATTCAACTAGGTTCATTTGAATGAACCTTGTCGAATCCAAAAAACTCACCCCGCTCCAACTTAGATTATTTACATTAGATTTCCATAATGGTTACATTGAAAGTATCGTATCTCTGCCTTCTTCCATTTACTCCAGTTTCAGTCCTTTTCTCCTTCCCGTTCTGTAATAAATTACATTTTTAAATTAATATTGTGTGCGCGTCCACTCCAGTGTGCGCTGTGTTGCTGCGGACAAGCACCAGATCGCACGGCGAGCCGAATTTCAAAGGATTGCGGCACTCCAGATGGCTACAACTCGGGTTTTTATAGTTCCAAAGCCCCATTCAGTGCACTTGTGCTCTGCAGGGTACTTATAGCAGTTTTTTTTTATCATGATGAGAGACACGGTACTTCTCAAGGAGGAGGACACGATCATTAACTTCTCTCACAAGACCTAGCAAAGTCCTCCAATTTTCACAATCGGATCTCTTCATAAGTCACATTCTCATGAGCTAAAATTAGTTGGCTAGTCGTGATACTGAATGTGCTACCTGTAATTTCAATCTGTACTAACACAACAGTTCGCTGATTCTTTTTTGAACGTGAACTATCTTTGGATCTTTGCCTCGAATTTACTACCGGTGTAATCAATGAACGTTGCACCAAAGAAACATGACATCACATCAATCCTTACTTGATACTAGATAACGGAGTAGTGTTTATTTCTTTATCAAAGTAATCAAACAAATTATAGATAATACTTAATTTATCGAGTTATTAAAAAGAAACCTCGACAGCAACTATTAATTTTTGCGAACGCAACCTGCAGATCTATCAATAATTTGAATTCTGTGGGTTGACAAATCAAAAGAAAAGCGTGTACTATTTTTTCCCTGAAATTCGGCAGAACAGGCACTTTGTTTTTATCTGGGTGTTCGGTTCAGGCACCCCCCTTTGCCCTCTCCGCAGCGTCCAATATGCACCCCTCTAAGGTCAACCGGGACGCGTGCCCAGCCCTGGACCAGAACCCACTGAGCTACCGTAAGGCGGGGTTTATACTTGCATCGTGGGCGGAGCGATAGCATGTTTCGAGTACAGATAGACGCGCTGCGCGATAACAGTCAATACCCACGAATGCCGAGTCATCACGTAGCGCCGCGATGGAAGTGTGAACACCAGATAACCCGCATGCATTGACCATTATCTCTGACACAAGCTCACGTTAAGCGCCCCAACTGAGCTTCAAGTGTATTTACTTTGTGGAGCGTCTACCTCCCCACTGGCCTGCTCTTCGTCCTTTGGGCATCGCGATTTTCGGGTGATGTGGCTAATGGCGCCTTAGTGGGGCAACGACGTATTTCTTGGGGCGTTTGCAAGGCGAAAATATGATCCTGTGTGAGGTGACGCGCCAATCATAATAGAACATAATCGCCTCACAACAACCACACATGGAGCTGACTTGTTGCGGGTAGGGCTGGGTTCATAACTCCCGAGTAAGGCGGCCCGACACATCGGACATATTGATTTTAGGTCGATACGGATGATGAACACGATCGATCTAAACTTGCTACTGCTCTGAAATGTCTCTAGCGTTCTCCTCGATAAAGTGTCCGAAATGACGAGCCGGATTTGGGATTTACATTTTATCCTCTAGCGGGAGCTTTGTTAGGCGTTCCTGACGTTGTAGGCATGTCTTCCTTGGTGCAAAAGGTTTCGTCTAATTCTAAAACCAATTTATCACTTTAGCTTTTTCTTGCTTCAAATTCTAGCCACCCTGTCCCCAGTTCCGAAATTTGTTGCCTCCACCATCAATATCATTAATCCACATTTTAGTGTGATCACAAGTTCCGAGTTCGAGCATGCGGAGGCCATCCGGAAGTTCAACGAGAGCCAGTTACGCGGCCGCCACTGCTGATGCCCACATATGCTCCAATGGCGTTGAAGTCTTTTGCAAGTAAGCTCGCCATCGGTTTTCCTTTTTCTTGCTTCATTGTGAGGATTTCAGAGATAGGAGGCTATGGTCCAGATCCGGCGCTCAGCTGCAAGGGCAGGCTTGATGGCACCTATCCACTAGGATCCTGCAGCCAGCAGGTTGGAATTTAGTGTCCTTGATCCCTGTGTAATTTCTGTGCATGGATAAGATTTTATTCCAGTATGTGTATTGTGCTGATGCAGTTTCGCAGCTGGCCGAATGCCCGTCTGGAGAGGTTATGGGCAGTCGTGGCAAATGTCTACCGACTGCAGAGGTTCCTGAATGTAACTCCGCTTCCTCCGGAACAAGGTGAGGCTCTGTAAATGTGGTGCTCAGCTCATTTGGGTATGGAACGAACGAGAAAGGTTGGCGTGTACCATTTGAATGCGATACTCGGTTATTCTATTAGAGTTCTAGTTTATCCAAGGAATGTTGGCCATAATTACGAGTGAAGGTGAGAATGTGCAGCCGTCTAGCCCCCTCTGGAAAGATCCTCACTATGCGCAGATTGCCTCTGCGAACGACTACAAGCTCTACAAGAGAGCGCCCATAGTTCACAGCACAAGCGACAGCCGTATCTGTTTGGTTCGGTCAAGGATGAAATATTGATTGTAGTCCGGAGCGACTTTGGCTAGTTAGCATCAACGAGCTACAATCAATATTTCACTTTTGCCACTCACGTCGGTGATGTATCTCGCTTGTGTGCTGGCTATGGAATCTTTCGTAAATGTGCTTTCGGAGACTCTTGAACGCGAAATGCCGAACCGGGCAATATGCCATTGTTGTGTGATAAAATGAAATCAGCAATTGATTCGACGAGAGGCTTGGTCATATCAACACGCAGCCGACATCCCGGGGTTTTTCTCCCTTGAGAGGGAAGAAACCCGGGCTTTCGACCGAGGAACAACTCGCCACTCGATCACGCCGGAACTTTCGCTGATATCATGTGATCGTACCCTCTGTCCATTAACGTCAGAGTCTCAACAAGATACTCCGGGATTCATTGTGGAATGTGGTGGCGCGGCGCCTTACATCTTTCCGCGATCAGCCCGGCGAGCAATTTCAGCGCCGTGAATGTTAACATCTGAAAAACAGCTGACTAGCCTCAATACCAGCACATCCATGAGCGATCTTATACATAATTACCATAGAAAACTTCCGTCTCTTGTGCTCAAAAGTGGTTAGACCTAGCCTAGCATTCCTGGGGACATGGTACACGTTGCGACCAGTATGAACCCATGTGATCCTGAAAGCAGTCTACGCGTAGTATTCTGGAGCTTTTCCTGTGCATCGATAGATCTCCTTCTGTGAGGATTGAAAACTACAGTACCGTATTCCATAAGAGGTCTTGTGTAGGTTCTATACACCTTAAAAGTCCCGGCGAACGTTCTTCTGAGGCCCCGTCAGACATGGTTGGAAAACCGGCTGAGTCCGGGACAGAGAAACCGACCTCGGGTGCATTGGCCCTGCTCAGAAAAACTGAAACAAGTTACTCGTAACATAAAAGGCCGAAAACAAGTTACTTGTAACATATCTAAGGCGACGTAATTTACTTGTGATCTATCTCAAGTCATTTAAGTTACATGCAACATATCGGCGAGATACTGCGTGCAGTGCGCCTCCGACGTGTCACATGTAACTGAAATGGCACAAGATAAATCACAAGTAACTTGAATCGGCCATGAAGGCATTTCCAGAAGGAATATACGATGCACTCGCGAGGTCAGCCTTGCGACGGGCGTTGCTGTCGGTTCAATTACCAGAGTTTGAGGTACTTGACGCCACACAAATAGCGGAAGCCCCGCACAGCGTTTTTCGCGTAGCGTGTGGACTGGGACGCGCGTGGACGCGCTCTCTGCGTCGCTTGTCGTCTGCGTCGCGTGATAGCCACCCATTGTGAAAATATAAATGTAAGTTACTTGAGACATTCAAGTAAGTTACATTTATATTACAATTACTGGTTCTTATTTAGATCTCTTACTGGCAGGGGTTAACCCGCCCACTTTCCTGCCATTGACCTATCACAGGAGCAGCGAAGGCTGACTTGATAGGCAGAAGGTGAGAAAATGGGCGGATAGTCTCCTCCAAGCAAAAGATATAAATCAGTATCCATGAGCTGTTTCGGAGCTTGTTGAACGGCGCTTTCTTCTACCACTTGATTGAAGTTGCCACAAGCAGTAAGAGAGGGTAAGCCCGGGGGATCTTCTTCTTCTTCTTTGCAGCCACATAGAGGGTTTTGTCATAGGCGGAGGAACTGGGCGACCAGTAGTGGATTCGTCCATAGGTCCATTGGTGTCAGTCTGGTAGGTCTCTCCGGACAGTTGAATAAATGTGCGGTATCATGGCCGACGATACCGCAGTCCGGGCACACATCAGATTTGCTGCTGACGATCTTGCTGACATAAGACATTAGCATTGTAGAGTGACCGCAGCGTAATGATGCGAGCGTGCATCTCGCCCTTCTTCCGAATTGAGACTCTGAGGTGCAGCCGGGGGCGGTATATCTCCTAGTATAGGATTTATGGCCACCTTCACAAGATGACACCGTACGAACTTGGTGTGCTCCTCGCGCAAAAGACGGAGTCGTTCTTGCTGTGAGTCGTGCCATCTTTGCAAATTGACTGTTTGGAGCATCGGCGAATGGCTTTCTTATACTTCTCTCACGGGGTTTAGCACTCTCCACGACGGGTGATTTGGTTGCTTTATAATGTTAATGCGGAATTGCTGGGCCTGGAGCTGACAGTGCTCCTTCACTGGTAATAGACGGGTCTCAGCATGCAGGTGCTCGATTGGGGAACTCCTTGCACATCCGGTGGCGATACGGAGAGCAGCATTTTGTACTCGTTGCATCTTTGTCCAGGAGGATTCTGAGACGAGATGCTGCCAAACCGGTGCGCCGTACTCCAGGGCGGGCTGCAGAATTGCCTTATACGTTGTGAGTATAGTCTCCTTGCTGCTGCCCCACGAAGTGCCGCCCAGGGCCCTGAGAACGTTGAGCTTAGCTTTAATGACTGCCTGCTTCTGCTCGCTAATCTTATGAAACCTGAGTGATGGATCGAGCACAAGACCGAGCAGCTTTGGAAAGCGAGCAGCAGGCGAACGGTCTCCATCCCACACGACACCCGGATGAGCGCTGTGCTCGGATGGGTCCGTCTTAAGAACGGACACTGACGACTTGCCTGCAGAGATCCGTAGCATCTTGCGCTCAAAAAAGCTCTTCAGTGTGATCAGGTACTCGTTGGTCTTATTGGCTGCCACCTGTAAGTCCCGATCTCGACACATGATTGTTATGTCATCAGCATACGTGACGACCTTGATGTCCTGCGGAGGCTCAGGCATATCTTCGAGGTACAGACTGAAGGGGGCTGGCGATAGAACTCCGCCCTGAGGGACTCCAGCTGCCATAGGAATACTGTTGGAGACATGGTTCTGAAACATGACTCTTGCCCGCCGACCTTTAATAAAGGCCGATATCCAGCGCTTCTGCTAAGATGGTATTGACGACTCCAGAATGTTGCTTGACAGGACTCCAAGGTTAACCGTATCAAATGCCTTGGTGAGATCCAACGCAACAGCTACAGTTCTCAATGGCTTGTTAAAGTTGAACCCGTCGATAGCATAGCTGGTAATTTCTAGCAACGCCGTAGTTGTGGAATGTAGCCTCCTGAACCCATGTTGAAACAACTGCTTCTCGTTGTGCTCCGCTAGATCCTTGACAATGAGCTTTTCGGCCACCTTGGCGAAAGGTGACATCAAGCTAATGGGACGATATCCCTTTACTGATGACTGAGGTTTGCCAGGCTTGGGCAACGGGATGACGTTGGCTGTCTTCCAGTTTTGCGGAATAGTGCAAGAGCTAAACGAAGTGTTAATCATATCAACGATGAGCGGAAGGATCTCAGTCGGGAGTTTCTTCAGTACAGCAGAACAAATGCCGTCCGGACCGACAGCTCTGGAGTTCCGCATGTCCTTTATAATCTTCTCTACTTGCGCCACAGTGAACGCATCGGCCGTGCTCATGAGCGGGAGGCGGCACAGCTCTCTTACTGTCACTCTATTTTGCGGACCTCGCCTTGTACTCGTGACAAAGAAACTTTTACCGAGAGAGTAGGCGGCTTCCTTTCCTGACTTGAAAACGTTATTACCGAACTCAATAGTGGAGATGGTGGCTGGCGAGCTCTTTCCCGATAGTTTCCGAAGCACCTTCCAAGTAGCTCCACTGTTCGTCTTGAAATTCAACTGTTCTGTGAATTTTTCCCACTGTTCTTTCTTGTGCTGGTCGAGATCTTTTCTGATCTCACCATCCAGCTGAGCGACGACAGGGTCTAGATGGTCAACTGCTCTTCTGGCATCTCTAGTCCTGATTTTCTGAAGAATTTCTCTGGTGACGTTTGGATAGAACGTCTTAACTCGGCCAACAGGGATAGCCGCCTTCATGGCCCTGCGAATTGCATCAGATAAGTGATGCTCCTTCTGGTGCACATTGCCATTCCACGGGTAATCAGCCGCTAGGCGTAGCGCAACCTCACTGAACAGGCACCAGTCTGCTTGGTCTAAATTGAGATAAGAACGTTGACGAACACCAGAATAAGGAGCAAGAGAATTTGACAGATCGATCTGCACAAAGACGGGAACATGATCACTAGACAATGTTGTTGAGGTAGACCATGAGCAAGCGTTGGAAAGGTTTGACGAGATAAGAGTTATGTCAGGGCTAGAAGATCGGCCGTTGGCAGGGAGACGAGTGGGCTGATCATCGTTTAAGATGACCAGGTCGCACTCCTCAGCCCATTCTTCGACTTCTTCTCCTCTAGCATCAGAACCAAGGGACGAGCAGAAGGTGTGGGCACTAAAGTCGCCCGCGAAAACAACTGATGATGAGAGGGAATAATCGTTGAGTTGTTTGAGAAGAGGAATGGGATTGTAGGAGGAGGGGCATGAGGTGGTAGGGGGAATATATATGTTGAAAAGAGAAAGGGGTGTTTTAAGAGGGAGATGGCTTGGAAGGTACTCGAGAGTACCATCCGTGGGGGCGTTTGGTATGAGGTGGGAGGGGAGAGAGGATAAAACAAAGGTTGAAACTCCTCCGCCAAGAGCTGACCTTGGAGCATGGAAGGCAGTGTAGCCCGGGATATTAGGATGAGGATAGGTAGGGGATGGAGAGAGCTTGGTTTCTTGAACCATGATCACGTCTGGATACAAAACGTTTTTAAGCAGCCGGGATTCTGTGTTACCGTAACCCCATTCGCCGTGGAGCGCGTTATGATATCATCGAGCGCCAGCGTCGCACCTAAGCGGTATTTTAGACTGAGATCAGCCACGGGGAGTGTTTTTGTTTCAAAACTCAGGGTATTTATCATCTACATTGTATTCTTAGGTATTTAGAGCGCATTTCAGTGTTTTTCTTGCTTGGATCCCTTCACTCAAAAAGCTGTGTTCTTTTGAATTGCTTGCTGGCCCACCGTTTCTTATTTTCTAGGGGTCCATCTCGTCAGCAACTGATTGTTGAGCCCAAGATAAATGACAGGCGTGGATGTTGAGATGAAAAATTGATATTGCTTAGCAGTAACGGTAGGCACGATACCGGACTAATTCAAACGATGATTACCTTACCAAAAATGTGAATGCGCGCAGCACTAGAAAAACGAGCTTGCTGAAAATCTTTCACAGTCATGGTTTCTATTGCAGACCAAGGTCCAGATATGGTGTTAAAGTGCAACTTGTAATTCCAGGAGATCACATATAAAGACCTCGACTGATGTGAAAATTGTGATGTTGAACCGTGGATTTAAGAAATGGAACGATCCAGATAGAAATAATAAGAGAAAGGCTTATGAAGCAATTCAAAAGAACACAGCTTTTTAAGTGAAGAGACACAATCAAGAAAAACACTGAAATGCGCTCTAAATACCTAAAAATACAATGTAGATGATGAATACCCTCAGTTTCGAAACAAAAACACTCCCCGCGGCTGATCTCAGTCTAAAATACCACTTAGGTGCGACGCTGGCGCTCGATGATATCATTACGCGCTCCACGGCGAATGGGGTTACGGTAACACAGAATCCCGGCTGCTAAAAAACGTTTTGTCGTCTGGATGGTAAGTACGTGCGAAGAGAGAGAGCTCAGAAAGTTTAGTACGAAGGCCGTTGAGATTGATATGTACAATGGAAAGGGGGCGATTTGAGGAAGAGGAATCAGAGTTGGTAGGTGAAGAGCATAAAACACAGCGAAAAGTAGAGTTATAATGCCTCACAGAACTGAGACCCGAACAGGAGAGATGCACCCACCTTTGGCATCCGAAGCACTGGACGCTGGTATGTCTCCTGGTAACATCCTTGCCGCACGTGGCGCATAGGTACTTCTGAGCGGGTCCAGGATTCCTCTCCACGCCGGCCCTTTGCAGGAGAATCCGAAGGAGAACTGCGGCCGGCCAGCACCTCTCCCATGACAAAAACCCTCTTCGCGGAGGGGGTGACGTCGGTTTGCATAGAGGTGATCTTCTTTCCTCCACACTGCCACGGCGCGAACGTACGACATCTCGGCAGCCCGGGGAGATAATACTCTGGATTATCAGACTAGCAAAGCGGGGTCGCAGGTTCGACTCCCGTTGTTTGACTACTGCAAAAAGCTTTTGCATATATTCGTTTGTCCATCTACCGAGTTTCTCCTCTATCTCCTGGCTTGTTTTTTTTGAATTTTTTTGTTCAAATTCACAAGTTTTTCATCGACCTAATCCTTGTAGTATATGAGGACATAGATGTTTTTGGATATGTAAAGCCTTTTTATGGCATGCTACATGATACCAATATATCATAGGGTAGCTCAGCTACCTTGTGATATATGAGAATCTCGCTTTAATCAGAAAAAATTCTTACCTCCTTGCGCTAGCATATAGCGAGGGTAAAATAAGTGGATGGGGTAGTGCGTTCACTCTGTATTTATTCTGCACAACCAAGGAAAATATAGATGTTCTTAGCGCTCGGAAGTCGGTTGCATACCAGCGATGAGAAAGCACTGCCATTGCAAGGAGCGAAATCATTAATACCCTTTTTACGAGTCACCATGAATTGAGTTTTGTTTTCAGGAAGCGAGGATCGGTTGCCTAGTATATCTGCTCAACCTTTACAGAAAACTACTTACTTGGCTCGATCGCGAAATTTTTCCATAGATTACCCGATATAAGACTTAACTACGTAGACGATTGCCAGATGGAATAGCAGACCGATTTTCGAGTCTAAACAAAAGCTATGGCTTCTACTTGAAGAAAATGTGTTTATAAAGTCGTCTTATTTCCTCAATATTTTTTGGCCTACAGGAAGTCCATTGAGAAAATCCAACATACAATATTGTAACTATCCAATGTACACAACTTCCAAGAGAACGTTTTTTTTGGAGGTCTCGACCTCCGAGAAGGACGTTCTTGTTAGAAACAAGTTTTCAAGTGATAGGAGACTATGTCAGATATTCCTGCATAATTTTATGTAGTGCATTGCTATTACCATTCTAGCCCAATTGATTGTTCGTCTCGTTCTGATGGTTATTACGGTCCGAGCTGTAGCTCAGAATTCGTTCATTGTAACGGTGGCATCGCGCAGGAAATGGTGAGACCTATGAACTTGATGTTTCTCGCATTCATGCTTCTCGTTATCACTGATTTCTAGAAATGCCCGTCTTCGCTCGTATTCGTTCAAGATAAAGGCTACTGTGATTATCCCGGAGATGAATGCTCTGGCTCTAGCCCTAGCCCGACTGGATGTGATGGTCGAAAAGATGGATATTACGGGAACGGATGTACGACAGATTTCATCCACTGCAATGACGGAGTAGCTACTCCAATGGTGAGTTTCGGCAGTGATTGGTAAAGCGGAATATCGTTGCCATTGTGGCGAAGTTTTCAGAAATGTCCATCTGCTCTCGTGTTCAACGAGAAGAATGGATATTGTGATTACCCTGAGGCATGCTCCGGTCCCTCAGTCCCAGAATCATCATCTCAGGCACAAACGGCTCCTGTCCAAACATCTACAGCTCAAACGTGAGGATTCTTACTCAGACACGGGGATTCGATTCAGCCACGATAGGCTTTCTAATACGATACACCGCCGAAACGAAACGTGCAGCTCCGAGAAGCAAGTGGTCGATTCAAAGTTAATACGTGGCGCTGATGTGCAAAACATTTGTCGCACCTCATCTCCTTCGCCACTGCCCTACTCTTATCGTGATACCAAAACGCTCGGAAAGTTTGAAGCCTGTCTTTTGATGATGGCGGGGTCACACCCCTCGAGAGGGGCGGGGTCACACTCCTCAACAGGGGCGGGGTCACACTCCTCAATAGGGGCGTGGTCACAGTCCTCAATAGGGGGTGAACCCTTTCGATAAGGCAGCGTCCATACGTGGCGAGAGCGGGCGTTACCGCTGTTGTGCGCCTCTCGACGCTCCTCAACACTGCCTGCAAATTAACACAGGCAAACACGTGTTGATTCGATTGACAACGTTTGATCGGGTAATCAATCGCTCGAGTCGGCGCAACGGCTGATGATTTCCCACGGCTTTCGACTTCCGTGGTGGGATTATGGAAAACAAGGGCAATAGTTCTGCAATAATTTCAATCTCTCCTACTTTAGGGATTAAGCAATAAGCTCGAAACTTGCTGCTTCCTTTTTTTGAGCTGGCGTAAGCGAGCGAGAGCGAGCGGGCGAGAGGGAGCGCGCGTGAGCGGCAAGCAAAACGTGTGCCGTTGATGAACATCGATTTTGCGTAATCGCACGCTTTCGACACGTATGGACGCTGCCTAAGGGCGGTGTCTCGTCCTTAGAGGATGAGGTCCATGTCACGGTCCGCAGCAAGGGGGTAACCCCCACTGCAATCCAAAACAAGGGCATTCTTGCCGCGGTCCACCACGAGGAAGCTTCCCTGGTTGAGGACCGTTGAGGAAGCCTTCTCAGCGGTCAGAAATCGTCCAGAAAGTGACGCGTGGTCACCTCCCAGTAACGTCCCCGAAAGGCCAGCTGGGCGGGCAATGCAGACGCATGGACGACTTAGGTAGTACTATGGTCGACCTGGGGGACCTTTTCGGGCTATGTTCCAAATATGTCGGGAGCACCAGGCCCTGTTGTCGTCCACAGCGCTTTATAGTTGAATCGAAAGGGTATCGTGGCCTAACCGGACCTTTCCAGTACCTGAAACGGTTCATTCTTCCATCAGTTGTGAGTAATTTTTGTTCAGGAACATTAACTGCGAGGGAAGAAAGGACGGTTTCTACTCTAATGGTTGTTCCGCTAACTTTGTACATTGTGCTGATGGCGTTGCATCTTCAATGGTGGGAAGTTGTACGTTAGTAGTTTAATTGATAGGGAAATAATTCTGAAATCGAGCGTTGCAGTCCTGTCCGACATCTCTCGTTTTTAACATGGAGAAAGGCCATTGTGATTATGTAGAAAACTGTTCTGACCTCCCATCTCCTATTGCTTCTGTAGGAGCTGCGGCCGTCGCTGGAAAGACATCTCCTGCGTTACCGTACGCCCCCTCGATTGCATCTCCGTAAGTTGGATACGCTCTGTTTAGTACGCTGACAAGACTCGCTGTTGATGTTTCAGACCCATCGATTGTAAGGGTAAGAAGGACGGTTACTATTCCAGCGGTTGCTCGCCCGACTTCGTTTACTGTGTTGATGGAGTAGCCTCCTCAATGGTGAATATTTCTCGCGTCTTACGACGTTGTTTTGATTGCTATGACCTCTCGCGTTCCAGACCTGCCCAACAACTCTCGTGTTCAATAAAGATAAAGGTTACTGCGACTTCGCTGAGAACTGTGATAGTGCCCCGCCGCCAACCGGTCCTGCTCCACCTCCTGTTCCGGTTGTTCAGCCACAGTCGTCTCCTGCTCCCTCATACACTCCTCCCGCCCCGTCTGTCTCTTTTGACTGTGGAGGAAAGAAGGATGGGTACTACTCCAAGGGGTGTACGGCTGACTTTGTGTACTGCGTTGATGGAGTAGCCTCTCCGATGGTGAGTTGGCATAGGCAATGCTTCTGTGGAACCGACTTAGACCTTACAATTTATGTTTCAGACATGTCCAACATCTCTTGTTTTCAACGAGAAGAAGGGCTACTGCGACTTCGTTGAGAACTGTGGCGGTGTTTCCCCTCCGGTCGTATCTGCTCCACATCCCGTTCCGGTCGTTCAACCACAGCCGTCTCCTGCTCCCTCATACACTCCTCCTAGTCCATCTGTGTCTTTTGACTGCGTAGGAAAGAAGGATGGATACTACTCGAAGGGATGCACGGCTGACTTCGTGTACTGCGTTGATGGAGTAGCT
This sequence comes from Aplectana chamaeleonis, assembly GCA_029168955.1. Classification (NCBI taxonomy): domain Eukaryota; kingdom Metazoa; phylum Nematoda; class Chromadorea; order Rhabditida; family Cosmocercidae; genus Aplectana; species Aplectana chamaeleonis. The sequence goes on from JAPDOI010000294.1 coordinate 649,642, forward strand.
TCTTCTATGGTGAGTTGGCATAGGTAATGCTTCTGTGGAACCGACTTAGACCTCACAATGTATGCTTCAGACATGTCCAACATCTCTTGTTTTTAACGAGAAGAAGGGCTACTGCGACTTCGTTGAGAACTGTGCCGGTGCTTTCCCTCCGGTCGTACCTGCTCCACCTCCCGTTCCGGTCGTTCAACCACAGTCGTCTCCTGCTCTTTCATACACTCTGCCTGTCCCGTCAGTCTCTATCGATTGCAGAGGGAAGAAGGTTGGATACCACTCGAAGGGATGCACGGCTGACTTCGTGTACTGCGTTGATGGAGTAGCTTCTTCGATGGTGAGTTGGCATGGGTAATGCTTCTGTGGAACCGACTTAGACCTTACAATGTATGCTTCAGACATGTCCAACATCTCTTGTTTTTAACGAGAAGAAGGGCTACTGCGACTTCGTTGAGAACTGTGCCGGTGCTTTCCCTCCGGTCGTACCTGCTCCACCTCCTGTTCCTGTCGTTCAGCCGCATTCGTCTCCTGCTTCCACATACACTCCTCCTAGTCCATCTGTGTCTTTTGACTGCGTAGGAAAGAAGGATGGATACTACTCGAAGGGATGCACGGCTGACTTCGTGTACTGCGTTGATGGAGTAGCTTCTTCGATGGTGAGTTGGCATAAGTAAAGCTTCTGTGCAACCGACTTAGACCTTACAATTTATGTTTCAGACATGTCCAACATCTCTTGTTTTCAACGAGAAGAAGGGCTACTGCGACTTCGTGGAGAACTGTGGTAGTGCTTCCCCTCCGGTCGTACCTGCTCCACCTCCTGTTCCGGTTGTTCAGCCACAGTCGTCTCCTGCTCCCACATACACTCCTCCTAGTCCGTCTGTGTCTTTTGACTGCGTAGGAAAGAAGGATGGATACTACTCGAAGGGATGCACGGCTGACTTCGTGTACTGCGTTGATGGAGTAGCTTCTTCGATGGTGAGTTGGCATAAGTAATGCTTCTGTGGAACCGACTTAGACCTTACAATTTATGTTTCAGACATGTCCAACATCTCTTGTTTTCAACGAGAAGAAGGGCTACTGCGACTTCGTGGAGAACTGTGGTAGTGCTTCCCCTCCGGTCGTACCTGCTCCACCTCCTGTTCCTGTCGTTCAGCCGCATTCGTCTCCTGCTACCACATACACTCCTCCTAGTCCATCTGTGTCTTTTGACTGCGTAGGAAAGAAGGATGGATACTACTCGAAGGGATGCACGGCTGACTTCGTGTACTGCGTTGATGGAGTAGCTTCTTCGATGGTGAGTTGGCATAAGTAATGCTTCTGTGGAACCGACTGAGACCTTACAATTTATGTTTAGACCTTACAATTTATGTTTCAGACATGTCCAACATCTCTTGTTTTCAACGAGAAGAAGGGCTACTGCGACTTCGTTGAGAACTGTGGCGGTGCTTCCCCTCCGGTCGTATCTGCTCCACATCCCGTTCCGGTCGTTCAACCACAGCCGTCTCCTGCTCCCTCATACACTCCTCCTAGTCGATCTGCGTCTTTTGAGTGCGTAGGAAAGAAGAATGGATACTACTCGAAGGGATGCACGGCTGACTTCATCTCCTGTGTGAATGAAGTAGCTTCTTCGATGGTGAGTTGGCATAGGTAATGCTTCTGTGGAACCGACTTAGACCTTACAATGTATGCTTCAGACGTGTCCAACATCTCTTGTTTTCAATGAGAAGAAGGGCTACTGCGACTTCGTTGAGAACTGTGCCGGTGCTTCCCCTCCGGTCGTACCTGCTCCACCTCCCGTTCCGGTCGTTCAACCACAGTCGTCTCCTGCTCTTTCATACACTCTGCCTGTCTCGTCAGTCTCTATCGATTGCAGAGGGAAGAAGGATGGATACTACTCAAAGGGATGCACGGCTGACTTCATCTCCTGTGTGAATGAAGTAGCTTCTTCGATGGTGAGTTGGCATAGGTAATGCTTCTGTGGAACCGACTTAGACCTTACAATGTATGCTTCAGACGTGTCCAACATCTCTTGTTTTCAATGAGAAGAAGGGCTACTGCGACTTCGTTGAGAACTGTGCCGGTGCTTCCCCTCCGGTCGTACCTGCTCCACCTCCCGTTCCGGTCGTTCAACCACAGTCGTCTCCTGCTCCCTCATACACTCCTCCTAGTCCATCTGTGCCTTTCGACTGCGTAGGAAAGAAGGATGGATACTACTCGAAGGGATGCACGGCTGACTTCGTGTACTGCGTTGATGGAGTAGCCTCTTCGATGGTGAGTTGGCACAGGCAACGAATTCGTGGAACCGACTTAGACCTTACAATGTATGCTTCAGACGTGTCCAACATCTCTTGTTTTCAACCAGAAGAAGGGCTACTGCGACTTCGTTGAGAACTGTGGTGGTGCTTCCCCTCCGGTCGTACCTGCTCCACCTCCCGTTCCGGTCGTTCAACCACTGTCGTCTCCTGCTCCCTCATACACTCCTCCTAGTCCATCTGTGCCTTTCGACTGCGTAGGAAAGAAGGATGGATACTACTCGAAGGGATGCATGGCTGACTTCGTGTACTGCGTTGATGGAGTAGCCTCTTCGATGGTGAGTTGGCATAGGTAATGCTTCTGTGGAACCGACTTAGACCTTACAATGTATGCTTCAGACGTGTCCAACATCTCTTGTTTTCAACGAGAAGAAGGGCTACTGCGACTTCGTTGAGAACTGTGGTGGTGCTTCCCCTCCGGTCGTACCTGCTCCACCTCCCGTTCCGGTCGTTCAACCACAGTCGTCTCCTGCTCCCTCATACCCTCATCCTAGTCCATCTGTGCCTTTCGACTGCGTAGGAAAGAAGGATGGATACTACTCGAAGGGATGCACGGCTGACTTCGTGTACTGCGTTGATGGAGTAGTCTCTTCGATGGTGAGTTGGCACAGGCAACGAATTCGTGGAGCCGACTTAGACCTTACACTGTATGCTTCAGACGTGTCCAACATCTCTTGTTTTCAACGAGAAGAAGGGCTACTGCGACTTCGTTGAGAACTGTGGTGGTGCTTCCCCTCCGGTCGTACCTGCTCCACCTCCCGTTCCGGTCGTTCAACCACAGTCGTCTCCTGCTCCCTCATACCCTCCTCCTAGTCCATCTGTGCCTTTCGACTGCCTAGGAAAGAAGGATGGATACTACTCGAATGGGTGCACAGCTGATTTCGTTTCCTGTGTAGATGGAACAGCATCACCAATGGTGAGAAAAAAGTGTAAATTTTTTTCTCGATTCTACCTAAATCTTGAAATTGTTATTGCAGAAGTGTCCGAGTTAGACCTTACACTGTATGCTTCAGACGTGTCCAACATCTCTTGTTTTCAACGAAAAGAAGGGGTATTGCGACTATGTTGAGAACTGCTCCGCTGGGACTGCTCCAGTCGTTTCGGCTCCAGTGGTATCCGCTCCAGCTCCTGGTCAAGTCGTTCAGCCACAATCACCACCTGTTCCATCATACGCTCCGAGTTCTCCATCAAGCCCCATCGATTGCAGAGGGAGGAAGAACGGCTACTATTCCAACGGATGCACCCCTGACTTCGTGTACTGTGTCGAAGGAGTTGCTTCTTCCATGGTGAGTAAAAGGTGGTGGAGCTTTCGAGGTGCAATGGTATCGAAATATTAATTTTCCAGACCTGCCCGACTACTCTCGTTTTCAACGAAAGGAAGGGGTATTGTGACTACGTTGAGAACTGTTCTGCTAGGACTGCTCCAGTCGTTCATGCTCAAGTGGTAACTGCTCCGGCTCCTGGGCCAGTCGGTCAGCCACAATCACCTGCTGCTCCATCACACGCTCCGCCTTCTCCATCGGGCCCCGTCGACTGTAGAGGGAAGAAGGACGGCTACTATTCTAACGGATGCACCCCTGACTTCGTGTACTGCGTTGAAGAAAACCCTACCCCCATGGTTGGTTGGATCTTCCATGATCAAATCCGCTTTTTTCGTAATGTTCTTTTCTTCAGAAATGTCCTTCTACTTTGGTCTTCAACGAGAGGAATGGTTATTGTGACTACCTTAGTGACTGCAGCAGTTCAGCTTCCAGCGTAACCAGGCTGCCTCCTGAAACGCCACCACAGCCTTCTGCCGAGAGGTTCTTGTTTGCTTCGTGTGTTATACACTGCCCTTCGAAATTATTCGACGTACCCCAATTTTTAAGCGGACAAACGGTGAATGCCAATCGACGCAGCACCCTCGGGAACGTCAGGTCGAAATGGCCGTTGCAAAATTATGCGGCATAGCTGGTGTCCTCCTGAGAATTCCAGTTCTGCATCCTTTCAAACTTTCGCGGTGAGATCCACCAGGAGCATCAAGTCAATAGTCTACAACACGGTTTAAAACCGACATTTTCGAAGACTTCACGCTCAATCTGCGTCCATTCACTCGGAACGCTTACCAGAAGCTGAGCCGCGGGCTCGCTTTGTCTGCCGTAGACGTAGACACACCGCTCAAGAATATCCCACAAATTTTTCACCGGTTTGAGGTACGGAGCATAACTCAAACGCTAGCGTCGGATAGGGAACGAGATTCTCATGCCGTAAAATAGCGTGTTTCGATGTGTCGATTGCGTCCAACACTACTCATTCTACGACATCATGGAAATTTTTGCTACTTCGGGGAATTCATTCCTAGAGTTCCTCGTCATATTTTAGAAGGAAACCTAACTTATGTGATAATGTGCGTGTAAAGAGATTAAAATGTCAAAGCATTTCCATTTTAGGCTGAGTTTCGGTGTATACAGACAAACTAAAAGAACATTGTTGTAAACTTTTTCCATGATGCCGTACTCAGACACTCTGGCGTTTCTAACGCGCACTGAACCGTCCCATTTCGACCTGTGCGGGGCAAACGGCGGAGTTTCCGCATGGCCATTCCGGTCTGCGTTCAGCGCCTGCCAAACCTCGGATTCCGCCGTTTGGCTGGCGATGACGTCACTGCTGCAGAGAGGCTCGGCGTTGCGTTCGTAGACGATTTGACAGCGCATGAACTCGTTTGATCTGCCGAATCACGTTATTGATGACTCCACAATTGAACAGGCCCATATCAGCAGCAGAGGACGTATATAAGGGGCCTCATCCTAGAGAGAGCGCAGTCGGCCTTTCGGGGCTGCTCCTGGAAAGTGGCTACGAGTCACTCTCTGGACGATTTTTGACGCTGAGGGGTCTCCCCCACGGTACTCAGCGAGGGAAGCTCCCTCGCGGTCGACCGTGGCGTGGATGATGTCCCTGTCGCGGACCGCGGTGGGGGTGACTCCCTCACGCGGGCCGCGACATGGACCGTGTCCTTGTTGGGGGAGACCCGCTTCTATTGAAATTGCCGTTGTGAATCTAATCTAGCATGGTCGAAACCTGCAAACGGTAGTGAATCGCCGGACATCGCGGGTGGAACTGAACATGATCGAAACCTGACAACGGCAGTGAATCGCCGGATATAGCGGGGCAAACGGCGGATGTGGGGCACCCGCTTTGCCCATTTTTTCGTTTCTAACGGCAGCGGTTCAGATTATGACCCGCGTTTGCTGCGCGTTAGAAACCCCACAGTGTCTGAGTAGAATGAGTAGTGATGTACGCAATCGACACACCAAAACACGCTATTTTACAGCATGAGAATTTCGTTCCCTGTCCGATGTTAACGTTCGAGTCGGAACCTTATGCAGGCTGGCAATGCAAGCGATTTGACATTATTGGCCTGAAACAAGCGTGCGTCGCCCTGTCTATAAAGAACAGATGGTTTCTCAGCACTTCGTGGTAGTCTGTGGAATTAGAATTACATGGTACACTCTATAAAACGTCGTAATTCACATCATTCGAGGCGAGAGCGGCGCGCGCGACGCCTCAGCCTCCGTCTGCCCTCCGCTCTCTCACTGTCTCTGACCTCCGCTCCGCACCAGCACGCGTAGGAACCATGTGAATTTCGCCGTTTTTTAGCCTGTACAATCACGTGGTCCAACTTGCCATGTCGCCTGAATCCGGCGCAACATATGTTTTCTCCTTCAAAGTTCCCATTGGAGAATAAGTGCGTGTATTTGTGTAGACCTCTTTGATGCTTGGTGTATCCATTAGATCCGTTCGGATTGAGCTTATTCTCGACTGCAATCGATTCTGTGAAGGATCTACACAAGAGCCCGCATTTATTCTTGCTTTATTAATGTTGTTCGACTGATCTTAGTGCTTCTAGTCTCTTAATGGCCGTTTGGGTATTTCTTTTTGTTGTTGTCTTTGACACGGTTCTACCGTGTAATAAATCAAATCAATCCTGCATTGGGAACTTTGGAAGGCCCTATGAGTAGGACTTTCTTTTCCAAAGCGATGACGGATTCAGCTGTGAAGACGAGTTGAAACACGTGTTTGCACCATGCATTATGGTTTCTACATATTATTAGGAAGTGGTTAAAAAAAAAGAAAGTTCTTTTATCTGACTATGTAAAACATCTGCATTACAGAACCTGACCTTAAAATCCGATAAGTCATAATTATTGTTAATATCTAGTAAGTTGGCACAAAAATGTGTAGACAGTTAGCAGAGGCAGCTGCCAGCAGAGCACTGCAGTCCAAAACAGTCTTCCGCGGCCGTCTCCTTCGTGCAGTTCTTCACATTACAGAAGTTGAGCAGGGCATCGCTCAGTGACGAGAATCCGTTTATGAGGTAACCAGCAGTGCAGTCGCAGGTGTCCTTCAGCGTGTTGCAGGCTCCTTTCAGACCACCACACATAGAATCTTCATCACACCTGAGGAAGTCCATACATCCCGTGCAGCCACACTTGCCGACAAACGCGCCCACACACTGACCACCACGGCAGTCCTCGTCTTTGTAGCACATGATGGTGGCGACGCACTCTTCTCCCGAACCCTCTCCGGAGCCCTCAGTCGTGGGTATGCATCTCTTGCTTCTTTCGCCCTCAGTTTCCTCGACTGGAAGGTTGTGGACTGCAGTACAAATAAGAGCCAGGAGAAGAAGGGATTTCAGGTTAAGCACTACCTCTTGTCACTTTTGAGGCGTATTCGCCTTTCTGGCTCTTATTTACTCCCACGTCCTGACAGAGGGTGCCGTGACGACTGCTGCCAACCAGCTGTCGATAAACCCTCCCAGAACAGGGATGCGATTGAGAGCCGCCTCTTTTTGAAAGCAGGATGACGCAGACCGGGTTTAAGGCCAGTCATGTCAAGGTGTTTGAATGGAAGGGCTAATCTCCAGATCTCAACCCAAGGTAGAGGTTGAAGGATAATCTTGAGCGTTAGGTCTAAGCTTAAAGCGGACACTACGACCTTGTGGCTCAGCTTAAAAGCAGTGTTCACGATGAATATCGCACTCGAGTTCGACCCAAAAATGGGAATGTTTGGTCGTGAGGTAACTAATGTTGAAGAAACAGAGAAGAAAAACGTCCAGAATAAGTCAAAATAACGGTTTCTAAATTCAGGGCGCGGATGAGAATCATGGGCCCTGCTGATTTCGGCAAGCGCGCGCTAATCGCGAAATCTGCGCGATTCGATAATGCTAACTGCGGCAGAGTTGCTTGGCAATTTGCCATAAAAAATGTGCGGCGCCACAAACTCGCCCGATCGGGGGGCGGACCGGGATAGGTAGGCGCACCGGGAGAGCTTTCGAAGCCGTTTGTATTTATTTCTGGCCAGTTTTCGTTGCTTTCTTCGACCCTATCCTCTACAGCACCTGCCAACTTAGTGTTTCACACCGAGACCTCGAGAACGAGATTTATCGTGAACACTGCCTTTAAACTAACGGTTCTAAGGAAATGGGCACAGATTTGAGGGCAACGTCTTCAAAAAGTTTGTCTGCAACACGCCATACAGAGTTTTCGACGCGACAATTGTGTAGACTATTGAATTGATGTTCCTGGTGGTTCTTACTATGAAGGCATATATAAAGATGATGGAGCACTGAAATTTTCACGAGGACGTCAGCTATGCCGTATAATTTTGAATGGCCACTTTCGGGGGCATTTTTCGCGGTCTGATCCCAATTCATGACAGATCGTACACTTCAACGTTCATTCATCGTTTTCCCGCCTAAATTATCGGAGTTCGGAAACACGAAGATTGGAGTATGTCATATAATTTTGCAACGCACTGTAGTGGTGTTACACTGCTTTTCTTGAAAAAGGGGCTTTATAGAGACCTTGATTGCACTGGAAGAGCTGATGGCTTTTACTCCAACACTTGCACTTCCGAGTTTGTGTATTGCGAAAACGGCATCGCAACATTCATGGTATGTGGGAAGGCACACTGGAGCATCGGGTGATGATCTTACACTTTTCGTTACAGAAGTGTCCAGCTTCGCTTGTTTTCAATGCGGAAAAAGGCTATTGTGATTACTCAGAGAACTGCCCCAGCAAAATTCTTTCTCAAAACGATGCTGCGGATATCGTGAGCTCTGCTACGAAATACCCTAACCCTAATACTGGTAGTGATGTGTTACTTGTTTCGAGTCCTGACCTCTCTCCTAAGTGTAATATTTAGCCTGTCCGAAGCCGATTGGTGTTTTCTCGTATGGCTGTTCCTCGGACTTTGTCATCTGTGCCAATGGGGCTGCTCAGCTAATGATTTGCCCTGGTGATCTCGTATTCAACTCGGCTCAGGGGTTCTGTGATCATAAAGAGAATTGCCATGAGAAGAAATCGGTTCGTTGGCCTGGATTCTGAGATGTGTTAACATAGGGCTTCATATGCTCGTGTTACAGAATGATCATCCTTCTGTTTCTGCATCATCTGTGGAAGTTGCCGCTACAACTGTGCCAAAGGACGTGGATTTCTCAGGCTAGATATTGTTTTTGATCGAAGCCTTATCTTCCATTGCTGTGGCTAGGCATGGTCTGTTACAGAATGCAACGTTCTGCCCGATGGACGTTATGGATCGCTTTGTGGTTCGAAATTTATGATGTGCTCCAACGGTGTTGCTTACTTTATGAAATGTCCTTCGGATCTGGTTTTCGACTCCAAGCGAAGCCGCTGCGTCTACTCGCAGGATTGCGGCCTGGGACCGCTTCCACAGACATCTTCCGATAGTACAGTGGTCACGTCCTACACCCCCTTTTCGACGCGTAATGGTTCGTTGTGCATGATATCCCATTGATTCAGAATTTAATTTGGTTAAATTTTCAGACTGCTCTGGCAAGGCGGATGGTCTGCATTCCCTTGGATGCATAGCTGAATTCATTCACTGTGTCGATGGAAAAGCGTACAGCCTGTTCTGCCCCGTTGGTTTAGTATTTGTTGAGGAAGTCGGTGTTTGCGACATACCGTCTGCATGTTCACAAGCTCCGAAACACGACGTTGGGCCGGTTTCTTATGAGCCAGTGATTGACAGCACCGACGAGAAGGCAAAAGATCTTCCAGGTAGATTTCTTGATCAACCCGTTCACACACCTAATTTTTGGACACCTTACACAGGGCAGCAACCCGAGGCTTCTTTCCTATCTGAACCCAATGTTCCCTCTTTTTTTTTGCACAGTCGGATTTCAGTTGTTACAGGCCATAAAACGGCCTGTACCTGTTCGCATATATCGGTGCAGATGAAATTGCGTCGAGAACGAGTTCTCATTAAATTCAGAGTCTTTCTTCGTGTGACTCTGTCCTCAGAATCACCAGCGAAGTAACCTGAATTCTGCATTTCGCGAACTTGAGAGGTACTCGAAGATCAGGGAAAAAACGTAATCTGTGTTGCAAAGTGCGCTCTCAGGAATCGTTTGTTGTTTAGAACTAGGTACCATGTGAATCTGAGGCCCCGGTCAAGGTTGGCCGATCGGATGTAGCCAATCTGGTCGATACGTACAGAAAGGTTTCGAAAAGGGGTGAAAAAGAACCCGATAAGGCCGACTGGAGCCCGCTATGGCCAGCTGTGACCGGCGCGGCTCATAAGCATGTAATGCGTTGCACACTGAAGCTTTAAAAAACCCAGTGTGACCAGCTTAAGCGCCAAGAATATTGACGGCGGTTACTGTGCTTCTCTGGGCCAAAATCTGGTCAGCAATTGCGTCTCGACACGCTTCGCGGCCGCGCACTCCTGAGTGGGAAGAGTTTCCAGCGCCGCAGCCGCCGATCTGTTGACTCTGAGTGGGTTTTAGAAACTGAATACTAAACCTGGGAACTGGAAACTGAGGAAAATTGGAGAAAACTGTATAAAAAAGCCATATCGAGTCGGCTGTGGCGCTGGAATCTCGACTGACTCGAGGGCGTGCGGCCGCAAAGCGTGTCAAGACGCAGTTGCGGACCGGAATTTTGGTCCAGAGAAGCACAGTACATCGCCGAAAGGGCTCGTTCGGAAAAGTATGGTGGAGAAATCAAGATACCGGTGTGGATAGCATCATACAGATCCGCATTAATTCGTCGAGGGCGCGCAGTTGCGCGAAATCGATGATGGTTGGTGGCACACGAATTGCTAGGCGCTAATGCGCGTACACGCCCGCTCTCAACGAGCCGGCACGCTCACACTCTCGGTTGTGAGGAATCAGTAAGCAACGAAACCCTTTTCTCTAGCAGTCGATGGCAGTTGGGATTGTTAGACGCTAGCTTTAAGCCCTACGTCTTCGCGCTGCAATTCTGCATTTCTGACCCGCCCCCAACAATGGAGAAAAAGCCCGCTCTCCCCATTTGGGGTCACGAGTGAACGTGTACGAGCGTTGAGAAACGCATTGGAGAGCGTGGGTGGCGGTTGTAGTGCTTTACAGCCGCAAGAGAGGCTCAGACAAGACGGGGCAATCACCCGGCTGTGCGAAGGGGGTATGACCAGTTGCAACGACACACGGGTGAGTCCCCCACGATACCCCCCCCCCCCCCGGGTGACCCGAATAACCCCGGGTGACCAGAGTCGCAACCGGGCGTTATTATTTACCTCAAGCATGTCGCCCCGGGTCCACGACGGAGAAACACCCCGCCTCGGCACAAGGACGTAATCTTCGCCGCGGTCTGCAGTGAGGAACCACCCTCCCCGCAGATCGCGGCGAAACCCCCCCCCCAGCCGAGAGGATACCCCTATCCTCCCAGCGGTCAAAATTATGCTGGCCTCTGGAGAGTGGCCCTCAGTCACCTTACGGCCGGCATCAGAATGCCGAATGAGGATTCGAGTGGGATGAGGCGTCTTTTATACCGGCTGTGCACGTGATAAGCACGTTACGACGTGATCATTCGTGATGTTGTTAAACACCTATCTCCGTCTTTCGATGGTCCCCTGGTGATCGAAAACCAACTCCGGCCAGAAAATCGTCGGGGGAATCACCCGGGTGTTTCCAAATAGACACCCCTGCAGAAACGTACAACCGTCAACTAGGAAGCCCTGTCTGCAGGCAACAACGAAACGCGCCATTCACGCGCAAAAATTTTTAAATGAGGCCGAGTGATGATCCCCGGTTTTTCTCATTTTTTTTATGTTTTCCTCGTTTTTCCTGCTTTCTCTTCTATTGTTTTTTGTTTCTTCTGCGTGGTTACGAAGGAAAGTAGTGTTTTTAGGAGGTTTCAGTGCTGATTAGGGTGACAAAATCCTGATTCGATGCCAGGGAATAATCGAAATATTATTTATGATAATTTTTCTTTGAATCACTATTTCTTACCCTTATCATTTACACCAAGCAGAAGATACAAGACTATAGAAGAGTGGAAGAAACGGCGAAACATCAAAGATATGACATCGAGCATGCCTTGAAGGCTGTAAGAATAGAGAAGCTGGAGGGACGTCTTTTTATTCAGTGTTTATAACCGTTATTAAGTACAAAGCTGCACCGTCCAATCTAGATTTCTCCTGATTCGCACCTCCCGGAATCGGTAGGGTAAAAAATTGCCCACACCCGGGGTTTTCCTCCCCTGCCGGACGGTGCAGCCGAAGGCTGCACCGTCCAATCTAGATTTCTCCTGATTCGCACCTCCCGGAATCGCTAGGGGCCCACACCCGGGGTTTTCCTCCCCTGCCGGACGGTGCAGCCGAAGGCTGCACCGTCCAATCTGGATTTCTCCTGATTCGCAGTCCAATTCGGGTTTCTACGATCGGTCCTCATTGAAGATTGGTACTTGGATATATAAGACATTTCACCCTAATATTGTCAAAGTCTGAAAAAACGGATTACATTGTTTGGCTCTGCGCCTCAGATTTCTGTATTGAACGCTTCAGGATAAAAAAAAGTCACTTTGCTGACTAAAAGGTTAGATGTGTCATAATCTGAGCATTTCCTCCCTAAAACGTTGACACAAGGGTAATTCATAGTGATCCGTTGTGAAAAAAAACTCTTCTGCGCTAGAAATCCTTGAGAACAACTTCCTATCCAGTGACTTCGTATCTCGGACTTTCGGAGAGTTGAAGTTTGGGGGAAAATGACGTTCGGGTTGAACTACTGAGGCTACTTAGTCGAGGAGTTGAACTGATGAGAACGATCAGTTCAACTGCTGGGCTTGTCGCCGCGCTGCGTGTTGCGTCGCGTGCGCAATGCCGACAGACGACGGCTCCGACGCAGTGTTCAACGCCAAAATCAAACCAGCAGCACATACGAGCCGTCTCCAGGTGGGCTTAGACCGATTCATCTCGTTGTCAAGTGTTAACTCCTCGAGCTCTGCCTTCGAGGGGAGTGGGGGTGTGAGTGCATGTATTTGCCTGCTGCACCAACACTGGTGCTCTATCGTGGGAGCAGGCAAGGAGCGGAGCACTTGCATTTTGATAGATTTTTGATGAGCACAGAAAGTGCACACCTGGTTAGGAGCCAGGTGAGTTCAGGTATATCGAGATAACATTCAGCCGTAAGGAGAAACTAGCTAAAACGTGTAGGAATATCCATGCAGAAATTATTTGAATTTCCCTCCAATCAGCACTTCTGTTCAACTTTAGTGGAAATCTGCATCAACTACCGAGCAATTTCCGTTGAACTAACGGGGAAATTCTGCTGATTTCCAGTGTGGACATTAGTTTAACGGATTTCCCACGGTAGTTGAACTGTCCGAATGTCGGAGATTTTGAAAAATGCGCGTATGGTATGGTGCACGTGGGCCGTAACTGCGGACACATCGGACTTGACGGTTGTACATTTCTGCAGGGGTGTCCAGCTGCCGACAGCCGAATCACCCTGGCTGCATTCGCAGCGACGAAAAAAGACAAACCGCCCGGGTGATCCGGCATCCCTGTCTGAGGGCGGCGGAGACTCCGAGCTCCGTCCAGTTACGCGCGTTGCTCCAAGCCCGGTAGTCCAACCACGCGCGCCACTCGTCCACCGTTTCCCCGCCTCTCTTGCGGTTGGAATGCAATACTATCATCACGTGGAGTGCTTAGGAGCGGGTAACAGCCACAGCGCGTGTTCTTACAAAGTGTGGACGCTGCCTAAACGGAAACAATTATTAATGAACAAGTGTATCTTGAAACTCTCATTTCTTAGAAAGGGACAACACTAAAACAAATTCAACACTACTAGAACAACATACGCAAGCCCACCAACAGCATTTCTGACAGATTTAGCACGTAAAAGGTAACCCAACTAAAAAAAATCGTTGGAGCACCGTATGCTATCTCGGCCGTAAATTAAAATGCGTGGTGTGTGAATGCACTAAAGGGCGCATTTCAGGCGTCTCTCGTCCCGTTTGCTTTTCCGACGTGCCAGACTGACTGTGGCATGTACAATAGGAGCAGATTTTATGTAATCGACCAAAAATCCGTTTGGTAAGACGTAGATACACATGGTTTTGACGCCCGTTTAACGCAGCTTCGTAATCGGTTAGGCTGATTCATTGAATGAACGCTCCTTTCACAAATCCATAGGCGCTCCTCTAGGCCAATGTTCACCGCAAACTCGATAGGGTACTACACGTTTCAAGCGTGTGCTTGAATTTGCACAAAAGTTTTGAGATGTCTTCAAAACTGAAGACACGCTTCAAAATTACCTTTTATTCTTGCTCAGTGGAATAGAAACATTCAGGCTTCACAGGTAGAACTGCACGTAAATACATAGAATCACATTCCTTAACTTTGAAAAGTGGAAAAAGCAATGAATAACTACGCAACGATTGCGTGAGAACTGCGTTCTTCCAAGCATTAACTTCTGAGAAAACGCTCAAATTGAACAAGCTAACTTTGTGTAAATGATCTACTTTGTAGGCTACTCTCCCGATTCCGGAGGAAGGGAAGAGCCTCTGCTTGGCGTTAAGGTTCTGGTGGGTGAAAATTTGGGCGCGACCCATTTCCCCAGTAATGCTCGAAAACACGATTCAATCACCACGCACGCAGACACAATCTCGGTGTCATCTGGATAGTGAAATGTCTACGACACCGAACAAAAACGGCGTATTATGCGTGTAGTGTGAAGTTTGACGCAATCACATACAAAACTGATTTGTTCGATGAGGGTGCTCGAACGATTTTTCCGTGTTTCTGTCTAGCTTAAGGGGCCGATTAGAGTTTCGACGCTGGAGTGCTTGGCAGCATGCAATATAGGAGTATCGATCATGCGGAGCCGCACGATCGATTCTCCTCTATTGTATGCTGCCGCGACTTTTAGCGGCGGAACTCTATTTGGGCCCTAATGGGCGAGGAAGTCTGTCAAAAATTCCGAACCCACGTCGGAATTTCGCCCAAGCAGGGATTCCAACCGCTGAGGGAAGATTAGAGAATGTTTTATACCTATTTTAGAATTTATGCAAATTCCGATATTTCAATCAGTGGCGAGGAATCGGAATGCGACCCCTTCGTCGCCCCTTAGTTTTTTTTTCGGACGTGGTCAAAGGAAAAAAGTCGGAATAACTATTTTGGAAGTTTCGCTCGTGGTTTTCCGTGTTTCGTGCCGTTTACGGCCAGAACATCTTGATTACGGTAAAAGATTCTTGAGCCTGTGGTGAGAGGTTGGATTGAGCATTTCCCCTAGATCAGGACCTGTTCAAGCACCTCTGCTCATATTAGAAACCAAATCGGAGTACTGCTCTAGACCTGTTGCTAGGAGAAGATTCTTCGCCCAGTTTCTCGTCGGCCTATTAATCCAGATTTTGCTGGGCCTGCAATAGGTCAACACAAGAATGTGGGTGGGGAATCTCCTTTTCCTCCAGCGCACAGTTGCTAAACGCGGCGGCAGTTTATTTGTCTTTAAGTGCGTTTGAACAAAGCACACCAAAAATAGTGAGGAGTTGAAAGAAGCGGGTGTTATGAAAATGAAAAAAAGCTAGATTTTGCTCTGAAAATAGATCGTTCAGTGTGAGTGGTGCGACGCGATATGTTTGCGTTGTGTGGACTCATACTCCGCATGCTAAATTGTACTCTCGTTCTTTTCTGCTCTCCAAATTCCGGTCCGTAATTGCAGACTACGGCTGCTGTATCACGCAACACCATCATAATCGTACTGGGAGAAAGGTGAATCTTGCCGGGACCAAATGGTTCCAGCACGATTATCATCCTATTGCGTGATGCAACAGCCTGGCCCGTGTGCGTCGTATCGCGGCACAACCCCGTTTTGTCGTACCTCGAACGGTTTTCGCGACGCGCGCTAAGGTCGTATTACAGCCCGTAAGGGAATCAGAATGCATTGCTCAAGTGCCCCCTCACCGATTAGGATAGCGCCACTTTAGGTCAGTGGTGAGTATGTGTGCGAAGAATCCTCTCCCTGGTAGAGGTCTTAATAACGCCTCTTCCAGGGAGAGGATTCTTCGCCAGCAAACATTCATCTACTCGTTATTAATGATTGGAACTGGCTCAAGCTGAATGATTTCCGTTTTTTCAGAATGCGATGTTGACGGTTACTTCGCGCAGGAGTGCTCTTCTGAGTACTTCAACTGTGTTCACGGAAAGAAATTCGTGGGGAAATGCCCTGCTGGTTTAGTATTCAACACGGATAAGATCTACTGCGACTATCCGGAGAACTGCAGGAGTGGTGAAGATGTGAAGAATCCGGAAGCACAGCCCGTACCCAGCACTGTGGTATATAATGGTATGCTCTTCCTTGAAGCTCCATTTCCTTTAGTGATGAATGACTGTTTTACTTTCAGACAACACCTGCAGAGGCCGCCCTGATGGTGTCATTACCGACACTGACTGTCAGCCAGAGTTCACGAGTTGCTTGGGCGAGGTCGCCTTCGTGACGAAGTGCCCCGCTGGCCTTCTGTATTCTGCTGCCACTAAATTGTAAGCCCCCTTTTTCTCATCGATCCTTAGTAGTGGTTTCACTTCACGTTTTCAGATGTGACTATCCTGAAGCATGCGGACAGCCAGCTGCCGACAGCGCCACTTTCTCACCAAAGAGTTACCTGACGACGAGCTCCACGCTGAGGAGAACCACTGCAGCTGCACCTGCGGGCCCAACTTCGGCTTCTGTAGAGTATCAACACTCATCAGTTGGAAGTGTGTAGCCTTTGGAGCCCTAATATCAGTTGTAAGCTGTTTTATCCCTTCTTTCAGAAGACTTGTGCGAAAATCATGCCGATGGTGCTCTAAGTACAACCGACTGTCGACCTTCATTCTCGTTCTGTGTCAGTGGCAACATGTACTCGACAAATTGTCCGGATGGTTTGCTCTACTCGTTTGCTTCAAGACGGTGTGTTTTACGTTTTTGCATTACACAAAAAACGCTTTAGTCCATACGATACGAAATTTCTAAACGAAAAGTAAGCCTGGTGCGAAACTGGCGAGCATCCTTGCCAATTTCCTAGTGGCCAAAGTGGCTTGTCCAACCTTGAATTATAGTTCATGATTCCTCTAACAGACTTGTTAAGATTATTTATAAACAGTCCTTCACTACACTTCAATCCTTTAGCTGCGAATGGGCATCAGAGTGTGATCATGCTTCTGCGGAAGATTCAACTCCAGCGCCTATTAGATACACTACCTCATCACCTGTTCGTCCTCCAGCTAGTGATTCCATAATCGTGCCGACCGTCGATGGTTCGTTGTAGAGTGATTGGTGCTTTTTTTTCATTTCAACGATTAGGAGACTTTGCAGGCTTTGACTGCTCCAAGCGTGTCGATGGAAAATACTCGTTGGGTTGTGTTGGAAGATTTGTAGTCTGTTCAAATGGCAAGGCGTATGTTCGAAGCTGTCCGAACGAATTGGTGTACAATGAGGAGAAAGGTAAGCGATGCGTTGAAGCTTTGTAACGGGTGGAATAGAGCACCCGCGGTCGTAAGGCGGCGTTCAGAGTTTGTTCCCAGGTCGACGCGACGACGCGATGCGCCGTCGCCAAGTGTTCACACTGAAGAGACGCGATACACCCGGAGTGACGCGCGATTCGTCTTCGCGCGATGTCATCCCAACTATTTATCAAGATCAACCTAATAACTTTAACAAGTGACAGCAGAGGTTCAATAAGAACAGCTATAATTCGCCTTCCACCACACGATTTCAGAGCGTTAGCGAAACCATCGTCATGCCGGTCGTCCTGCAATGTAACGCGACGCGAATGACGCCTCACCGTTTTCCAATAACGCAAGCGAATCATACAATGCAAGCAATACAATCAACATAGTAGGACGACTTGTATGGGAAGAAGCCTGAAAAAAAGCTGCTGCTACTGCTAGTGACTTTCTTTGACTTAATCGGTTGGCTTTCGCCTGACGCGGTCATTCCGCATCTTCACCGCTGTGTGCCGTTCTAGTAGTCAGCCGTGTACATTTTTCACGGTCTTCAGCCACAATTTGAACGCATTCCATTCAACTGTCACTATTCCATTTCCTGCGAAACGAAACATCGCGCCTGAACTATCCACAGATTGAATCCTCTGTGATCCCTCAGTCGTACGGATGCATTCCTACACGACGTTGAGCCGAATTCCTCGATCATACCATTGTAGTCCTTCCTTACAGCTATCGCACAGCCTCCCACTCTCCTATCATCAGCGTCACCACAGTAGATGACGTACTTTCCGACGTTGATGACAGGTCTACCCTTGAGGCGGGTTTCCTGCAAAGCACCAAACGGTGCATGGAAATAGCTCAGAAGTCTGGATAGCGCAGTTTTTTGGATATCACTCGACAGCGATCGACAGTTCAGGGTGGCGAAACTGTGGCTTGTGACCAAAGACTCCATGAACTCCCTAGGTACGGATCCTAAGGTGTTATGGACCAGAGGCCTTGGTGTGCCGGACGGCGACACCTTTATGCAATGTGCGGGATACTTTCGCGATATAGTTGTGCACGCTATATCGCTCGAACGTTCCCTGTGTACACTCAAACGTCTGCTGGGTTCAGTAGAAGCAGGGGCACCAACGAGCAGGTACCAACAGACTTGTATACACACCCCCGCTACTGCTAGTAAGAAGTTGTTTTGCTTGCTTACGTGAAACTGCGTGCGTACGCAATTTTTTCGCGCAATCGCCCAGCATTCGTGAGGCGTTCACACCTCAACTTCTGCGCGACGCGATTCTCTCGTCGCACTGACATGTGCATTCGCGTCGCACCGCAATAACTCTAAACGCCGCCTAAAGCACTTGATCACCTCATGTAATGGGGTGCTATATTCATGTATCCGTACATGGATACTATCCAGCCCTCGTCGCAGGCGCAGGGACGAGCGATAGTATATGAAAGTTCCTATGCTACGCGCGAGGGCTGCACGACTGTGGAAACACCAGTGGCTCAACAAAATTTGTTGGCTCAAGTTAGAGAGTGTGTTGGAGCATTAGAGAGCTCTGCAACTAATTATGATAAACCGGCGTACGTGGGCTGTACATGCGTCCAGCGCTTTCGAGAGGACTATGAGAGATGGATATTGTATCCGATGATGGGGTGGTAGAGGATGCCGCTCACTTCCATCTTCATTCGTGGACTCAAGACGCGGGATTTCTGTAACATTTACCGTAGGTGCGTAACATTCCCCGATTTTCCTAGAAGGGTTGGAGCCTCTGGATGGGCGAAATTTTGAGGTAGGCGCTTAGCGCAATTTTGAAAAGTGCTTCGTGGTCGGAAGCCGCTGTTTTCAGGAGTGCTAAATGTCCGTATGTCCTGCTCAGAATCTGGTGAGGGGTCACGTAAGCTGACTAGATTTGAGTCAAGTATTTATGGGCAGTGTCTCTCAGGGGCTCAAGACAGTTTTGGTTCTGCATGGCACTGTATTGTGTGATGATCGTAGTGCATTTCGGCCGCAAGAGAGGCGGGGGAAACTCCGTGTTCCCTCCAATCGCGAGCTTCGCTCCTCCCCCGTACGTTCAATCACGAGCGGCGCCTATCCTCCCCCCCATTTCCCCGCTTATCTACGACCATCGCCCCACTATAGCTCCAGCACTCCGTGTGGACAAAGGCGATGAAAAGCCAGCACAGCCATTCGAGTTTGTCGACTTATTCTCGGCTTCTGTAGGAATTTTCGTGTATTTTCTCCGGCAGGACTCTTACAATGGTCACCCATATTGACGATTTCTGTCAGAAACGCTGGAACGGTTCTTGTCTTGAACACTGATTAATGCCGTTCCGTTGTTTTCAATGGAGCGGGATCAACATACAGCGTGGTTTCCAATGAACATAGTTATGATTTTTGGTTTAGTTAGGAGGGTGTAGCCAACAGTTTTAGTTCATTTGCAGTGCTGATACGGATTTTTTCAGGTCTGTGCGATTACGCCTGTGGGCCGTCTCGCGACGTGGCTCGTCCATTGTACCCAAAGCCTAAACCATCCGTAACATATTCTTCGCCAGCGGCTGATGACAAACCAGCGGTGTGTTGTAGTATTCCAGTCCTAAAAGAAGACCTGTAAATTAATAAGTTCGCTTCAGGTTGAATGTGTTGCTAGTGTTGCCATGGGTCAGTGCTCTTCGAGGTTCTGGAGGTGCAGGAATGACCGTTTAGAGTCTGCTCAATGCCCGGGACAGTCTCTGTTTGACGAGACGCTTTCATTGTGCGTGTATGATCTTCCTCAGTGCAGGACTGAGCCTGTTGTGGGTCATGATAACATCAATTATGTACTACCTTGGACCTTTGCTACATTTCGACTATGTTTAGGTCGTTACTACCACAGCTGAACCTGTCGTTCCTACGACCGGAGCAGTCGTCTACACCACGCCTTCTGTGTATCCTTCACCTGGATACGGATACCAAACTCAAGCGCCGTCGTATCCGCCGCGGAATTTGGATAATCCTTTCGCACAACCCTATCCTGCCAGCATTCCAATGATGTTCCCAGACGTGATGTATCACAGCAGAGGTATAGAACGGTTGACCTCATAAACTGCTCATTATGGCGCGAGCAACACGCTGTTTCAGACCATGTGAATAAAGGGCCAATCAAATTCCAAGATCGTTCGATGTTGTCTGGTAGCAGCCGACAGAAGGTGTATGACGTGTTTGACGGAGTGAAGAGCCCTTGGCTATACCCTGGCATTAACCGCATCTTTGTCCCGAATCACCACAAACGTCACAGGCATCGTGATCGTGATCATAACGATGATCAATGGGAGGAGTCTGGGGTATCCAAATTGTTCGATATTGTGAATCCCGAACTCCCCGTGCCGGTACAGGTTGGTTCTGACTCGGAAAATAGTTTTAAATTTTGCAGTTGTTGGCTCTTCTAGATCCAAGATCCAGCGCCATTTGATGTTCAAGAAGATGAAGTGGAAGAGACGTCTCGGCCTCCCATGCGTGCTCCCCCATCATCTCTAGGATCTGGTGATGAGGGTTCCATAGGTTATTCAGAAGACGAGGACTTTGAGGTCCGCCGAGTTTTCTTGATCATGCTGATTGACTGTTTCAATTAATAGTGTTGAGTTCCAGGGTTCTGGAGAAGATGAGCTCACACGTAAGAGGAGAAGTTATTCGAGTAGCTCTCCTGCCAGGGATTTTTCAATGTGCACTAGCTCGCAATCGCCCGGACTCGTCTCGATTGGGTTCTGTCGTCAGGACTTCATATTCTGCAAATCTGTGGCGAATGGAGTGGTACGTTTCAGGAGTTGATAGTGGGACCCTATGTTGTTTTGTCCCGTGGTTGACGTGTACCATTGGGCTTTTAAAGGCACAGAACACCCAGTAAGTTATTTTCTCGGATTCTATGAAGAGAGTTATGGTTGCTTGAGGGTGCCTATATTTCGAAGGTGAAAAATTGATGGACGAGTTACCTCAGACCTGTAATTCTCTTCATTCGCAATCGTTGCGCGAGAGCGTGCCACGATTAGGAGACAGTCCGGCCGGACTGAAGAACGACGATTTGTTAAGAATTTATCCATCCATCTAGCCGCTATCGAGTTTGAAAATCTGATAGGAGTGTAGCCCGTGGTGGTGAGCGGAGGCAGTCACGCGAGCCTCAAAATCTTCTAGCTGACTCTCCTAGTCAGTGGTCGTCGTTAACCGATCGGCTGCTGCCGGACCGATGATTAGATTAGAAATCACGGACATCGAGATGGAGGAAACCCGGTGAACACGGCTGCGGCCTGTCCGCGTGATAACACCACAAAGGCCTCCGTCAGCCGCCCGTCAGACCTGGTTGATTGAATGAGCCCCTCGGTCGGTGCGCACCGAAATAGTGACAGACGGGTGCAGAAAACCCACCCAATCAGTCCGTTTCCGAGCGTTTGCTTTCTTCTTATCGGCCACATCAGAGCTTCTTCTCATAGGTGTAAAAAGGCAGCCACATCGCACGGGTTCTTCCACATAATCATAACTGTTAGAGAAGTCGGCCTTGCAGGACATGAAAATAAATGAAATGAATCATGCCCTGGCTCGTGGCCCTCGGGACATTCGTCAGGGATCGACGAGTCGATCTTATGGACGAAGGCCTTGAGGTATGAGGAGTGTCCACATCTTGAGCCTAGTTTTGACTGCGTCGCTGCTGTTTTTCATCGCAGCGATTTTGCACCCGCTGCTGCAGCGATGTAGCAGCGGGTGCAAAATCACAAATTCTGTTCATAGTGCATAGGCCCACGGATGATAGAAGAAATTCAATCAATCAGTGAAATTAATGGCTGGTATTCATCGATAACGCGTTTCGACTCGGAAACACTGATCTTGTCATGTGAAAGGGTCAATGTTCATTAGACGAAACGTCTCAATCGCTGCCAATCGCTTCATCGCTGCCATTTTGGCGGCGATAGAGCGATGGTCAGCGACCATTGAGAATCGCTCTTCAAGTAGCGATGCAGTAAAACATAGGATTTCGTCGCCGCGACCCAGCGATGTAGGACGTTTGCCACGAAGCGATCACAGTTGGTGCGGCTTTCCATTACGCGCAATGAAAAAGGAACAGTTGTCCCTCGCATGGCCGCAGCGAACACCTGCAGTCAAAACTAGGCTTTAGACCTGCCAGGATGACGCGTGTACGTCTGGGTAGGTCCAATTCGCTGCCATCGATCGGATGGGGGAGCACTTCACCAAGTATTGGATTTAGGGGAGCACTGGAAAGGTATTCTATGACGCGATTGAGCTCCGACGTCGCCCAACGTTGGCGATCCAAGACGGAGACTGCAGCATGAAGTGGCGAGCGTAAATGTCGGAAATGGGGACCAGATGACAGTAGGTGGAGATTAGGGTGTGTGGAATTTCTTACAATGCCAACATGGAACTGTTGCGACTGGAGTTGACAATGCTGCTTTACAGGTAGTAGCGAACACTCTTGATGTAGATGAGATACCGGTGTGGATCTAGGGCATCCAGTGATCACGCGTAGAGCAGTGTTCTGTGCACGCTGAAGCTTGCTCCAAGAGGCTTCCGACAGGTGTCTTGACCATATTGGGGCTCCATATTCCAGCACCAGCTGCACCATAGTCCTGTAGGTGGTTCTCAAAATTTCCTTAAAGCTGCCCCATGTAGTGCATGCCAGCGAACGTAGAATGTTGTTACGAGTGTTGGCAGCAGCAGCTCGAATACGTGTGTTTTCATGAGAACGCAGTGACGAGTCCAGGAATACACCAAGTAGACGAGGGTGTTTTGATAAGGGCAGCATATTTCCTTCCCAAAGAACCTTGGGATGCAGCTTGTGTTCGGCAGTCGCTGTAGTGCTCAAAGTAACGCTGGACTTGGTTGAAGAGACCTTTAACTGCTTCGATTCTAGGAACTTTGCCAGACTGACAAGGTATTTGTTCATTTCAGCAGTGGTTCGATCGATGACAGGGTCAGTACAAATAATAGTGATGTCATCCGCATATAGACATAAGTGGATGTTTGATGACGGCTTCGGCACATCAGATAGATACAAAGAAAATAGGCTGGGAGATAAAACCCCTTGTGGAACGCCTGCCTTCAGGGGCACAGACTTCGATAAGTGTCCATCAAATTTCACACGAATGGAACGATTTTTGACAAAGTTATCTGTCCATCTTTTGCACCAGTCAGGAATAGTAGAGTCCAGAATCGATTTGGACGGTTGCGGGATTCTGACATTATCGAAGGCAGCGGTTAAGTCAACTGCCACGACTATACTTCTATCAGCTGGAGGTTTCATGTTGAAGCCAGCAATAATGTGTACTGTGATGGACGTGAGTGCCGTGATGGTAGAGTGGGCCTTCTTGAAGCCATGTTGATGCACATTATGTCGTAATGCTTCTTGGAGGTGCGGGTTAATGAATTTCTCCGCTAACTTAGCAATAGGGGACAAAAGGGAGATGGGTCGATGCGAAGTTGTTTGCTCTTCTGGTTTGCCAGGCTTGAAGATCGGTAAAACAATTGCTTGCTTCCATCTAGCGGGAATGACACCTGAGCTGAATGACGAGTAGTTCCGGCTGTTCCGACAAGTGCTTGAGATGGACGGCTGACACACCGTCGGGTCCCTCGGCTCTCGTTCTTCGTGGAGTTGATGAGGGAAGACATCTCAGTGGCAGCTATGGCAGGTACATCTTGTCGGCGGAGCTTCCTTATAGACCGGAGAGTGAGCCTGTTGGAACGATCACGGCGGGACGTCGCTGAAGCGAAGCGTTTTCCAAGTCGACATGCAGCCTCAAAGCCGGACTCAAATTTCCCCGAAGGGAACTGAAGCATGTTGCGGTCCGCTGCCAATTTCTTCCCAGATAACCGCTTAAGAATGCTTCAGATCTTCTTTGCATCAGTTGAGAAATTCAAAGATTCAGTTAACTCCATCCACCACGTCCGCTTGTAATCATTAAGCCTTTTGGTGATCTCATCCGATGGTTGTTGAATACTGGGATCCGCAGAATCAGCTCGGCGCTTCTCGTCCCGTAATTCGATCAGCTCCAGAACATCCTTGGGAACGTTTGGATGAAACGTTCTCACACGCCCTGTAGGAATTGCGAATCTGGAGGGACTGCATATGGTGTCAACGATGAACTTGTCCTTCTCATGAACGGAGCCGGTAAGCGGATAGCAGGCTACCCGACTGAGTAACATCTCCTTTAACTGGACCCAGTTAGCTTTACGATAGTTGGTACACGGTTTGCTACGAGGACCAGAGAAGGGTGCAAGATGACTATTGAGAGACAAATCCAATGATGCGCATATGGGTACATGATCGCTGGCCATAACTACAGCAGTAGACCAGTTACAGGATATAGCAAGGGAAGATGAGACAAATGTGATATCCGG
This sequence comes from Aplectana chamaeleonis, assembly GCA_029168955.1. Taxonomy (NCBI): domain Eukaryota; kingdom Metazoa; phylum Nematoda; class Chromadorea; order Rhabditida; family Cosmocercidae; genus Aplectana; species Aplectana chamaeleonis. Next base: position 674,062 of record JAPDOI010000294.1, read on the forward strand.
TGAGGACGGCCTGCCCGTGGAAGGAAGGCGGGTGGGGGCGTCCTCATTAAAGGCATCGTACGCGCAGAAAACCGTATACCATTTTTTTAATGTTTCTGTGTAGCTTGGCCTCTCTAGTGAACGAAAATGTCGAAGGGGCCCATGAAAGACCTTCACTTGTAAAGAAAAGTCAATCGGAACAGATTGTTAATACGAATTTGAATTTCGCGCAAAAATCCTTTTTGAGGGTTTTCTGCTTTTGGAGGCCTCGTCACTGTCATTTTCGGAGTTTTTGTGCATGTGGAGTTCGTGCCGTAACTATTTTTCATGTTGTCTTACGGTCGCATCAACATTCTAGGAAAAAGTGCTAGATGACTGGTGAGATTTGGTGGCGGATCTTCATCTTTGACGCCTTCCAACCCCATTGCCCCACGTTTTCGACGCGCCAAAGTTTACCAGTGTGGTCTACCGGGCTCAATCATGAAATTAAGCCTGAAAAATGAAAATTGATTTCTAGCGCGAACGATGCCTTTAATGGCAACAAGGTCACAGTCCTCCGCAAAAAGCTCTAGTAGTTCACCTATGTCATCAGGATCTAGAGAGGAGAATCAAGATGAAGAGTGAGCATTAAAATCGCCAGCCATTACAACAGAAGATGAAGGGAGGGCAGAGTGTACAGAATGTAAAAATGGAGTGGGGTCAAACCAATTAGGACATGAGGAGGAAGGGGGAATATAAATATCAACAATATCTATAGGGCAACTTTGCAATACAACATTAACAGCGATACATTCTACAACATTATCATTAGGAATAGGAATAAGGTGGGAGGGTGTGGAGGATTTTACAAATGTAGAAACGCCTCCACCATGGGATGTGCGGGGAAGGTGGTACGACGTATAACCGGGGAGGCGGGGTAGGGAGGATGTTGGGCTAAGTTTTGTCTCCTGAAGCGTTCAATGTACAATGTGAGTTCAGCGGATAAGCAAGATATACAACAGTAAGCATTAGTATAGTCATTATAGCTGGTTAACCCCGAACATTTGAGATGTACCCAGCCGAGGCAACCACCGCACTGAACGCTTGCATGTTGAGCATACAATCCAGTGAAGACAGGGATAACGTGGAGTCTTGCTTCTCGGTCCCGGATTCCACTCAATGCCAGCTCGTAACAACAGAATACGAAGGAGTGCAGCAGCCAGCCATTTGCACTCACATACAGAAAAAACTCCTCGTGGAGTTGTTGATGCCCGTTTGATGAGTCTCCTTTACCTTTGTAGTCGACTCCACAGATCCACCACGCGTAGGTTGAGCATCTCGGATCCAGCGTTTGCTTTAGTGGTGTTCAACGCGCGCACACCGGCATAGTCAATACTACCGAGGTCGGTTTTTTACACCGGTCCCTGTCGGGCTCAGTCGTGTTTACGACCAAGTCTGACGGGGTTCTCACATTTGGCGGAAAATCCATCCGAGTCCGTCTGACTCGGGCCTACTACCTCCGGTCGATAACTATGCGCAACCTATGGCTTCGGGCCGCATCCGGCCGCAGTGGGTGTATTTTATTCGGCCAGGTTGGCGTGCAAAACATCAATATCGACCGGGTAGCCTGCTGACGGATGCAGACGAACTCGTTAAGTGCATTTTCTGCAACCGTCTGCCGCATTGCTGGTGCGTATAGAAAGAATGGGACACAGTCGATCTGCAAATTCCGAAGAAGTTTCAAACATTGTATTTGTTTTTCGGTTTATCTCCGTTAAAACACCTCCAAATTTTTCCTATTCATTTCATTTTTTTTACGTATACCCATTGTTTCCAATTTTATTTTTCTTCGTTCCCCGGGGCGGCAACCGCGTGACCCTGACGGTCTTTTTTCTCCGCGTTTTTCGAATATAGCGCTCGGCTGCAGCCGTCTACATCGGTTATTTCTTTCATCCTCCTCGTCCACGTTTTCAATATATCGACTAGCAATGACCACGGCCGGCATTATGGTGTTACATAAAGCAAAAATGAAATATTGCACGGGCTTAATTTTCATGCAGTCTAAATTTGGAATGTTTAGTTGGCTGCTTGCCCTGTCGGTGATCTCTTTGACAATAACTCCAACAAATGTGTTGCCACTGAACGATGTGGAGAGCCAGAGGTTGCTCCACTACCTGCCAAAGGTGCGTTTCGGTATAGACCTTGATGAGAGAAGCTGCGAAGATTTCTAATTTTCAGATGCTGTGGGAACGACCGCTCGTCCCTTCACTCCTCCTCCACCTCGTAGACCTGTAGCCGTCCCTTCTGTACCTGTAACCACAAGGACCCCTCCCATTGTGTATCCTCTACCTACGACAACAACGATGAGACCTACAGTAATCTACCCACCAGCAGCGGATAGCGTAAAGCCGTCAACTTGTTCCGAAGATGGTGACTATGCTGTCGATTGCAACGGAAACTTTATGAAGTGTGTCCATGGTATCGCGTATCCGATGAAGTGTCCGGCTAATTTGGTGTATAATCAAGCGAGACACTATTGTGACTATCCAGAAGCCGTGCCAGGTTGCACCACAGGGCAGATTGAACCAAGACCTGACCCATATCCAGCTGATAAGACGGAGTATGTGAGACCAACCGCGGTAAAGGCACCGGCAATGGAAGCTCCTGGTCAGTTCCGGTGATTTGTAACGCTGTCGTTGGGTAATAGCTGTGAAAAAGAATTGTTCAGATTTGTGTCAGTTTTTGGCCGATGGACTCCACGCTGAAGGTTGCACGGTGTCTTTTGTGATGTGTCAGGATCATCGGTTGCAAGCATCAATGAACTGTGCCGTAGGTACATGGTTTGACCAGACACGGGGTGTTTGTGATTACCGTGACAAGGTAGTTGCATGTGGAGGATCGCTTGTTGGTATGTTTCTAACGATTCTGTGGTGTTCTATCACCATGTGAACCATTGTTTTTCAGAGCCATATGTCCCAAAACCGTTACCGATTGTAATTCCGACAACAACTCCGAGCACTTCACACGATGAACCCTGTTCGACAATTCCGCAACCAGTTGCTCGCTGCTCGCCGAAGTTCCGAGTGTGCGCGAATGGTGTCCATAACGGTGAGTGCTTATTCACCTGTGAGGCTCCAATGAAGAATTTCGGCCAAAACTGAGTTCTCGGATGAGAAGGGTTAGGATTGCGAGCCAAAGTTTGGGATTATGGATTCCGCTTGACACTGAGCGTCGGCGGCTCCGACATCGGAATCTGTTGCTATACTCCAGTGATTCTCGCTCCGCTCTGACAGTGCAACACAGTCGTCGCAAACATCGGGTGTTCATCATGCTGATGTTCTGCACCCCATATGCGGCACTTCGTTGCTACACACTCGAAAGCGAAAGTCATGGTACGGGTTTCGAAATTGCTTCAGCGACAGCGAGTTGATAATGACCTAGTGCTGTAGGGAGGAGGCGTTCAGACTGTGGCGAATCGCTTAAGAGGTCGCAGCTTGAAAACACGCCCTTCGCGTCTCGTTGCATACCAGAATGATGTACGGTAAATGGATATCGACCTGATAGGGCACGCACTGTCAATCGGGCATCTATAACGAAGGCAGTTCGCCGGTAGACCATCCGCGGCCGTTCGTCTCTGGTATGAAAATAAAAACCAGCTGTGTCCCTTTGCCTTCATTTGTGGCCGAGACTGTCTCGCCCGGTCTCTTACCAGCTGTCATGGGGGTCAGCTGGGATGAAATATTAGTCCACCCCCACCGGAAAAGGCGATGGTGCGGATGCGTATTTCTGAAAAGTGACAGTAGTCATGGCTGGCTAGGTTCCAAGTTTGCCATTCATCGATAGGGGAAAAGCTTCTTTCATTCGTCTCCAGTAAACCCTTTAGGTTTATTGTTGTTTCGTATGTGGAAAAAACTACCGTTTTAAACGTTACCAGAGTTGTCGGCCAGGGGGTGCAAAACTAGTTGGGGGGGGGCACTCAGAATTTACCCATGAAAATGAGAAGATTCATTCACGAAAATGAAAAATTTTCCGCTATCAGTGAGGTGATAATGTTATCATTCATTGTTTTCTAGAAATATAATGGAATCACATCGATTTATGAAGGTGGAATCATTGATTTCTCCCTTGAAATCTGAGTGCCTCCCCCCCCCCAACTAGTTTTGCGCCGGCCAGGGTGCAACGGAAAAAGAAGCGCCGGAAACGCTGAAAACTGCAGGGTTTTCCTACCCAAACACAATACATACGAAATAAACGTGAAGTAGCTGCTGTAAAGGGTGCTTTTTGGATATTGTGACAAAACCCTCTGCTCCTACCGTGCCTACATATTTGCTTCGCTAAACCGCTATTAATACTCCTCAACGCCAGCAGCACGCGCGGGCGTGGTGTTAGAGTATGAGTAGTTTCTACGGGCGTCACGCGCGTCACGCGCTTGCGGAGACTGGAAACTTCAGCGGTGACCCCATTGCGAGGCGGAAAAGGGGTCCTAACTCTTTCAAACAAGCGAATTCTGTACACACGTTCACTCTCATGATAGCAGAGAACAGTAATGGAAATAATTATCCTGAAACGGAATGAAACTGATGGCGGATTAATAATGGAAATGCTGGAAAATTCACTGCGGTCGTCGCCGCCATGGCGGAGCTGGCGTCACGCTCGTGCCGCTCGGGCGTTTAGGAGTATGAATAGCGCCCAATCAAATCGATCTGTTCTTTTCATCGAACCTCTGTAAAAACTCACATGATTTCGGAGCTCAAAATAATATCTGAAACACATGTGAGCGAAAGACTGACGGGCCCCCGACTATTTGCCCTAGAACTTGTAACTAAGTGAGCTTCGATAAATGTTGCTCCTTCCCGTATGTGACCGTGGAAAACTGCTCCAATGAGGGTTTTTCTAAGTGGAGGGTCCCTGTCCGAGAACGTACCATACCTGAAATTATTGAGCGCGAGAGCGAATTACCGAAATCCAATTTTGGGTCATGTCGATGTCCGTACCTGCATTCTTCCCACTTTTTTCGTCTCCCCGACGGGTCAGGTTTAGGCATTGTTGTCGATTTTGTTGACAACCATTGAGAAATGCGAGATTCGATGTAGTCTTGATCCGCTGTTGACCACAAAGTTTGTCGCCTGGATATCTTTACGGAATCCAAAAATTAACATAAATGTGGATGCCCTGACATTGACAGAGCCCACGCATGGAATTCTGCAACGTGCTATCGCATTCTTTTTTTTCAGGGTCCGATGACCTAAGCTATATTCCCTTTCAAGCGGACACCCTCTGCTTCGAAATTGCGCCATTAGTGAAGTTTCCTACATTCACATGCGGGAAATTGGAACGATCCCCATAAACGACTACGTCCCTATTTACTTTGTACAAATCGGGGACCATTCAGGCCTATGACCACCATTTATTTCAAAAAACGATTTTACGTCCGAAATTTGGTACATTTTGATAGGGGTTAATTAAAAGGAACGGACAATAACGATTAGGCAAGCACATATGTAGACGGGATGAGATTTGGAACAATTCACCATATTCTAAAAGCACTCTGTGAATACACGAAAAAATTAATGAAACAAAAAAAAATAACCCAAAGAAAATTATCATCTGCTCTCCTCATCGATAATGGCTGATTGAGGAGGAGGGGTGAGCAGAGCTGGGGCTCCATATCATTAAGAGTCGCGTTTTCGCGATTTGTTTGAGTGTATTGTAGGGGTCACCCCCTCTCCTCCGTAGGGATCCCAACAGGGGTGATTTTTGTGGGCTGTCCCCTGAACGAATCCAGAAACGCCGAAAATGCACGTGAACAGTTTTTGAGCCGCTTATGGACAAATTTTGGACCGCTCGGGGGCCGAGGACCGACAGATTTTACTGGAGGACGCCGATCCGCGCACCTTCCGACATCGATGCGCTGATCGGAGGCGCGGCTCGGCGGCCGATGGTGCGGTGGCCGTAGCCCCCGAGTGTCTGAGTTTGATTTTCACCCTTCCCGCCCGGGGTTCCAACGCTTTGGAGAAAATCGAAGAAAATCGCATCCTAGTGTATGAAGGCATGTGATGTAAGATACCCCTCTATGTAACACGCCAATCGCAGCATCATGTGAAACACATTCATTCCTGTTCTCAGAAATGGAATGCGCGAAGCCTTTGGTATTCAATCCGGCGACGTTTACTTGCGACTTCCGTGATGTTGTTCTTGAATGCGAAGAGTACAAAACGAAGGATGTTGAAGCTGTGACAGCCGCTGCACTACCTATGACGACAGCTGTAGGTTTTCTCCCAATGATTTTCCTTTTTTTCAATTGATTCAATAAATCCTGTATTTCGGTTTCTATACCTCTATTCCAGCCTCCTAGCTGCGTGTACAGCGAGGAGCGCCCAGCTCTTGCGCTCGACTATTGCGCACGAACCTATGGAATGTGCACAGAACACGGAGTGCTTGTGCGTGAAGAATGTGGCGTTGGATTCCTGTTTGATTCCCAGTTGAGCACTTGTGTGCCTGCAGATCAGTGCGGACAACAACGTCTGAAAGACCTCCTTAGCCAGGTTACTTTTGCCCCTCCAGTAACAGCTGCTCATGTTTTCGAGGACTCTTCCAAGTATGCAACAAGGAAGGATGACCGTTGCGTTAACAGTTTGGAAGGTGCCATGAAGCCGTTGGGCCGCTGCAGATCGTCATTCATACGGTGCACGGATGGTCAGGCGCTGATAGAACCGTGTGCAACATCGGCTGAAGTCTTCTCCACGGCTGTCGGCGCCTGCGTGATGCGAATCAACGCTCCAGAATGTCATCTCACTCCCCAACGTTCCCCAGCACAAACTTACGCATCGCCGTTAATATCGAACAACGATCCGATTTCGTTCTGTAAGACACGGACAGATGGCTTGTACAGAAATCCCACAGATTGCGCTGGTATACTTCAGGTGAATCGATTTGTCTGACATTGTATTCCCAATTTTTCACAGATTCTTGTACAGTCGACATGGATAGCAGTGTCGGTGGCGGTTCCCTCTTGTCCGCGCACAATACTTGGGCGAAAACTCGGTTGATGTGACATATTCTACGTGCACTGAGTTTGCGGCAATGCATTGTGCGCCGACAAGGGGAAAGCACTACCGACAGTATCATTCACTCAGACAGGACGGGGGAATCACCCGGCTGTGCGAAGGGGTTATAACCAGTTGCAACGACCCACGAGTGAGTCCCCATGACACCCCCGGGTGACCCGATTCGCTACCGGGCGTTATTATTTACCTCAAGCATGTCGCCCCGGGTCCACGACGGAGAAAGACCCCGCCTCGGCACAAGGACGTAATCTTCGGCGCGATCTGCGGTGAGGAACCACCCTCCCCGCAGATTGCGGCGAAACCCCCCCCCAGCCGAGAGGATACCCCTATCCTCCCAGCGGTCAAAATTATGCTGGCCTCTTGAGTGGCTCGAGGTCACCTTCCAGGGCCGGCATCAGAATGCCGAATGAGGACCCGAGTGAGATGAGGCGCCTTTTATACCGGCCGTGCACGTGATAAGCACGTTACGACGTGATCATTCGTGATGTTGTTAAACGCCTACCTCCGTCTTTTGATAGTCCCCTGGCGATCGAAAACCAACTCCGGCCAGAAAATCGTTGGGGGAATCACCCTGGCTGCATTCGCAGCGGCGAAAAAATACAAAAACCGCCCGGGTGATCCGACATCCCTGTCTGAGCATGTCGACTTGTAGTATTTACGATCGCTGTGTATTAACTATGTTTTGTGTTTCAGTGCTTTGGAGGTGACGTATTCGAATATCCATCTTGCTCATCTGGTTTGGTATTCAACGAGCAAACAGCAAAGTGTGACTACAGAGACGCTGTTGCTGAGTGTCGCCAAGCAGCAGATGACGATAAAGGTTGGGCGGTTTTAGTTCAGATTAGAAAGTAGTTATATTAAGAAAGGAGATAAATCCTCGTGGTGCTGCTGCGATCGATCTCCCCGATTTTTAATGATTGGTGTAATAATCCCAAAAATATGCCTAGCAGCAGTTGGTTTTGGGGGACAATGAACAGTAATCTTAGAGCAAAACTCGGAGCAGCCTGTGATCTTCCAGATAGAAGAAATACGACATACCCAAGACAGATCTTTCTGTGGGGGCTGTTTGGAGCACTTGAATCTCAGGTCCATTTCTCGATTTTCGTCATAACTAGAACACGGTCGGTATGCGATATGGTGGGTGTAGTATCCGCGAAAGGGATAGCTGCGGATCACTGAGAAGTCCGCGCGTCTGTCGCGTGCGCCCATCCATCACTGCATTTCTCATGGGCGCGCACGACGCGGCGCATGCTGCTGAGGTGTCCGCAGCTATCCCTTTCGTGGTTACCCCAACAATAGTTTTTTCAGTGTTCTAGATTTAGCTCTGTGAAAGTTATAGCCCTTCTCCCTCGCATGAATTAGGTACTAATACCCCGTTCTGTTCAGTTCGTACCATGTGAGTGTGTCCGACGGCCTAATCTTCTTCAATTGTGTCAGCTTTCTATTGAATAAACCGCCAACAGAAACACATTGCATCATTTTCAGTAGAACATGGTTGTCGCGGAGCAAGCCATGGCGAGCTTGTCCCGCATGAGTCCGACTGTCAACAGTTTTATCGATGTGTGTGGAATAATCTGGAATCGATGCGATGTCCGACCGGAACGGTTTTCAATGCTGAGCTATCCGTTTGCGACTATCCTGCTAACGTGCCTCAATGTTCCGTTCAACAGGATGTGTCATCAACTACATCGTATTAAACATTTACCTACTAGAAGAGAAGAATAAGCCGTAGATGATATGCTTTAACAAATCACCTATTTGACTTTTATCCTGACTGTTATCTGTGTCTGTGAAATACTCGGTGAGATCTGTGATAATACGTGATAACACATTGTCGCTCTGTAATAATATCTCTTTTTTTACTTTTAATAATGTTTTATGCTGCTCTTTCATAAATGAAACTTGATAGTTTTAGGTGGTTGTTAGTCTGTTTCATTAGTTGATTGAAACCATAAAATTTGGGTTGTAGACAGTACAGATAGGAAGAGGAATGGTCCAATTTTTTCCACTCGGAACCACTACGCTTGGTTGGAATAGTTTGATCTCTCGAACTGCAAAGGGTGCAGAGGCGATCAAGGGGCGGGAGGGAGGAGCAAAGGCTTGGGAAGCTTTTTTATAATCGGCCGACTTCCCGCGACGGGCGACGCGACATACAAATAGGTCCGTGGCTCGTTTTTTAATAAAAAACATGTACCCTCGTTGCCCGAGCAGCTCGCAGGGAGGAGCTTGCCCGCCCGGTGCCTGCGTTGCGGCTCGTTTTGATAAGAGGTCAACGCGTGACCGTGTGGTGTTCCGGCCATCCCAGGCACCAAGTAATCGATGTGACTGCCATCAGCGCATCGATTATCAGGTGTCCGGGCTGGGGCCGGAACTCAACACGGTCAGCCGTTCACCTCTCAACAAAACGAGCCGCAACGCAGGCACCGGGCGGCCAAGCATCTCCCTGCGAGCTGCTCGGGCATCGAGGGTAAATCTCATCCGCGGCTGGGGAGGGTGGTCGCGTGCGTCGGCCCGCTCATCGATTCACGTTGAGAGGAGCGCAGCTGATCATCATACCACACCGCCAGCCGCGACTGAGATTTACATTTTTCTCCGCGACAGTGCATATCAGCAATATCGATTTTCGGTCGATATGGAGACAAACATGTCGTGTCGCCCGCTGCCGGAAGTATGCACTAGCCCTTACAAGTTAGGACCCTCCGGGGTAGGAGACGCCCTGGAAAAGTTCATGTGAGAGTTGTGGGGAAGGGGGTGGATAGAGTATCATTGCTGTATGCTGGGTTTTACCTATGGACCATCCGGTAGAGGAAAAAGTTGGAACAACATGAAACATTAGGGAGGCGCATTGTCTTCAAGCGGCCACCGTGGCTGTGCTTTCGGTTTTTCAGAAGCGAAAATTGGCTGGCTACTACATCTAACACCTCAATCTGATTTATTTGAATTAATATGTGGATTTTTTTGGCTTTTTTCGCCATATGCTCACTCATTAACCCTCGAAATCCAGAAAATCGGAAAAAGTTCTGCGTGAACGAGCCAAGTTTAGTAGTTTTAGATGAAGGGTCAGCAGATGTACTGTTAAACGATTTTCGCCGTCTGAAAATGAAAACTGCGGGAAAGACGATAATTTTTAAGAAAGGAGTCATCGCTTTGCTTCTTACAATGACAATACTTTTTCTACGATGATTCGCAAACGACTTTATGTGTGCAAGAAAGGTGTTTTCTTTTATTCGAGCAAAGTAATACGAAGTTACAAGATGCTCACATTACAATATTTCTCAATGAACCCGAAATGCTAGAATAATAGGTGAAAAGAATAATTTTTTAAAATAAGGTGAGGAAATGCTCATATACTACAGGGATTCACGCGATAGGAATACCAAATCCAATAAGATTGGAAAAACAAGTTGAAATGTGAATGAGAAACCTGTTGGATAAACAATCGAGTAATTGCAGAACAATTTTTCAGAAGATGCATAGCGGGAATCGAACCCGCGACCCCCGCATTCCTTCGTACTCTGCCAACGCGTAGCTACATAGATGCCTCGAAGGGCGCGGACTGTAACGCCGCCCCATTCCATGTAGCGAGAATTTAAGGGTTCTAGCTACGATAGCTAAAACCCGCATATTCTTGTGTCGACGGTAAAAGGGTGCAAATGCTACGCGTATTCTACGTAAAAACGAAGGCTACATTCGACACATTGATCTCTCTGTCGCTTAACCCGTTTATTCTCGCTATAATTTTGTAGCGAGAATCTACGGATTTCGCGACAGCCTGTGTTAAAATGCAATCTTAAACCCGCGCTGGCTACGCGGAACGCAGGGATGCCGTTCGTAGAGTGTTGGTCCAGTCATCTCACCGAGTGATAACTCGACACTCTGTGGCTGGTCTTGGAGGGTGACCCGGTGTCGCTCTCTGGGAGACCATGGTGAATATAATTTTGACCATTGGGATGCTGCAGGCCGTAGGGAAGAAACGACGATGCTGTCGATCGCAGCCGGGATCGCCTTTCTAGTACGGATCAGGGCTGGGTGGGTCGATCGACCGTGTGCTGCAACGAGAATAAGCGTAGAATATGCAGGTGACGTAGCGAAAATTTACGTAGAATATGCGGGCGCTGTAGCTAAAATTTCACCAACTGAGGCCAAACTTTCCGTACTTTAGGTAAAATCTTGGGACAAAATTAGACTAGATGCCTCCGAAACCCTGGGCATCTTCGGTTTCCGTGTGAGGCATCTAGCTACGCGCTGGCAGAGTAGTTTAGTATTCCCCAGCGCTATCCTTTCGACCATCCCTGCTCAGAGGAATGGGATGTTGCGTGAGCTCCAGAAAGGACTTCCTATATCTCACGAAGGAGCCAGAACCATTCGTGAAAACTTGTATAAGACAATTCTATTAAAATTAAATGTGTACAAGGCATATGAACTCACTCCAGCTTCTCCGATTAGGAATTTACAGGTAGTTTCGATTGGTTTTTCTTTTTTAGGGAATATCGGGGCCCGTAGGAAAAACCCAACATAGATCATTGTTACTCTATACATCCTCCACAACTCTCAGATGATTTTTTTTGTCAGGACGTCTCCTTCCCCGGAGAGGACGCCCTTGTTAGGGTAGTGGTCAATTCAGGAGGCGGGGCATGAATAATGGAAACGCGCGCTGCCGCCACGCTATTGGACAGATTCTCTGCGCCTCTCTTATGCTCGCTCGCCGATGTTTTCTCATTTCCTTTGCCCCGCCTCTCCCTTGATCACCTTACAACCACCACCCAACATTCTGGAAGACCTCCCATTTTCTGGTCTGGAGTGTATGCAAGACCGCAGGATCCACACGGAAAACTGCGGCAGTGCCATCGCGGAAAGCGTTTACGCTTTCATTCTGCCGTTGTACAACAAAGTCCTTTGGGCCAAGTTTCACTCCTGCGGGACGCCGTGTTGATGACAAGACAACTGCAGTCATAGCGCGTTTCTGTGCTGAACAGAGTTATACGCGGAAAAATACGTCAAGTAGCTTTCTTCAAACAAAACACCACTTCCGGCTCGATTTTAGCTTACAGAGCTTGACTATACGGCTCCTGGCGATGCGCCATTAGTGAGTTATAGTAGTAGTCGCGGAAGGACCTACTGCTGCTAGACCGCGAGGCAGTTCTAGATTCCAGATGCGATGGAGCTCTGTCCGTGTTTTTGAACTTAGGGCTCCGTAGACTACCCAACTAATCCTAGAAAAGATGGACGATGGCATTATGTCACAAAATTTCAGTGTTGTTGGCCTTCAAAATGTATCTTATCAACGTAGAGGCTACATTTAAAGGTTTGTCACGTTACTACATCCTTCAAGCTCTGTGATTGGTCTCTTATTGCGGATTTTTGAGCATGTACTTCATAGTGACTATGTCTAACAGCTTGTGTCAGTTTTGAGAGAAAAACCACATTTTTCCTAGTCAGAGGACAACCGTTCAACAGGAACTTATATTGGAGAAGCCTCAATTAAGAAATCTTAAAGAAATATAAACAAGTATCCAAGGAATGAATCCTAATAGAATTTTCAATTGTGAAGTCAAGCTGTCATGAGCGACAGTCACGACGTTTAGCACAAATCTTGGCGAGACCAACATCGGAGCAATGGCACTGGCCGTCGTAGGAACAGTTGTCGCGTGTCCGTCGCAGCGACCAGTCGCGGAGGGCTGACATACTGCAAATGTGCCTAGGCCTGCCGTTGCCACTGTCGCTGTCGCTGTGCAGCGCACTGCGACAGCGACAGATTTGAAGGGCGGGAAACGGTCGCTGTGCACTACGCGACCGTGTGTCGCAAAAGTATACCATTGGCCTTGAGGCCTATTTTACACTTCCATCGCTGACTGCCGCAATGGCATCTTTTGAATGGAGATCGACGTGCGACGCGATCTCGATCGATACTCATGGTTATCATCCCATCGCGTCGCGCGGCCATCGAACTCTGGAAGGGGCCTAAGGGCGCAGATGAGTCGCCGACGAAAAGCATTAGGTTCCCCAACGACTACTACCGTAACACGATGCTGGCGCGTTACCAAGGCCGGATGGTCGAGCTCCGTAAGCTACACCTTCCAGCGCGCCACCATCTTGCTTCTGAAGTATGCAATACAGCTGCAGACGGCTCTGATTTTAACTGCTGCAATGCTGACGCTGGTCGATTTCATCTCACCAGGGCTGATATTCATGAACGGCAAACCGTGGGCTACATTTGGGTTTGCCGCGGAAATAGCATGCAGTTTTTGGAGACAAACCCAACTGTAGCCCATGGTTTGCGTTCATGAATCCCAGCCCAGGGTATGAATATGGCCCTACTTCATTGAAGAAAATCTCTGATTCATTGAACAAGGTCCATTCTGGACGAATCGCACACTCAACGCGCCTGGCACTCATCTGCAAAATCTAGCTTCTGTGGTTAAGAAGCGTGCTTTTTAGACTAAGTCAACATTTAAAATCTTTTTCACCAGAATAATGTGTCTAGTAGTAGTTTTAGGGTTGACGTCAGCTATCGTGCTCAATCGGAGCATGGATACTGTCGCTACGAACTGCACGCGATCCTGCTCGATGGGATTTTATTATCAGTCTTGAATTTTTCCCTAAACACTTACAGTGCTTTGTTCGGACGAGATATCATGCTCAAACGTTGCTTTTTAGTCAATATGAGTCATTGATAGCTTTTTTACGATGCTTCCCGCCAACCTATTAGATGCGCGTTCTAACATGACAATCCGCACATGAAGGCGTTCTGTGGCGAGTGTGGTGACCTGGTCATTCCACATCATTATTGCTCTGCTTCCTTCATTTGACACGCGCCCATTGTTGCAGTGATGTGGCCAACTTTCTTCCCAACAAATGCCCAGTTCATCACAATTATGTCGCCTTTACTCAGATAAGCTCTCGGGAACGCTCAAAGCCATTAAATTGATCATTGGGTTTTTCGTACCGCCCACCGATAGGAGAACACATTATTGAAATGCATCCTACATTTCAAAAAGCATTTTTGAGCAGAGTTACTCGCCTACATAGTTCCACTCTCTACTCACACTTTTCTCGCAGGTGGAGAAATGCCGCAACGGGAGAGCACCCTGTAATTCAAAAGTTTTCGAATTGTTCGCCGAGCGAAATCCCCACAAACACAAATCCTAACGTTGCGTCGAATCTGGCATTTCTAGAAAACGGCGCTGCGAGATTTTTCTTTGGAACTGAGTTTTTTTTTGAAGAATTTCAAGTGTTCAAATTACCCATGTTTGTGTCCGGGATATTATTTTGCGTTTCATTTCATGGCAGTTGTTGTAACTGTTGACTTGGGAATGGAGCCTGGAAATAGAGTGCATATCATAATTACAGCAACATACTCAAAGCTCTGATATCAATGTCCACGCAAACCTTCATTAACCGGCACTGTCTCCATCAACTCCGCGTAACCAAAAACCTTGGGTTCACAAAATTTCACCCAAAATCTTCAAGAAATAAGATCTATTTTGCATATAACTTTCTGAGTCCTTGTATCATAATTACGGCAACACTTTCAGTATTCAATCGCTATTCTTCCTCTTATTCGGTAATACTAACTTGTAACGACTTTTCAATAATCTATCGGTCCGCCTTGTTTAGAAATGATCTAAAGGTGTGCCAGTGAGTCGTTTGTCCTACCTCCACTATAAATATATCGAAATTCCTCGGACGTTTTCAATTGAGTTAACGTCAGGTGAGAACGCCGGCTAAGTCATAACAGTGAGCCCATACTGCTCGAACCAAGTTCTAGTTGAGCGACTCGTGTGGATGTCGGCATCATCTTACTGAAAGGTGAACTCATTTTGCTGGAACCGAGCAAGGAACGGTGGCATTCCTGTTCACAACACTTCCTGGTACTTCGTAGAATTCCTTCTAGAGGAACCGAAGGCTATCTGGAGCACACCGTCGGCATCGAAGCCACGCCATACCATGAGACTGCCTCCACCCAAAATCCGCTTGGCGAATCACCCTGGCTCCCTGCGGAGATTTCGCCAGTAGTGTGCTCACTCACCAGTTCCATCCAACTTGAACTTTTTCTTGTTCGAGAAGACTCCCTGAACTCAACGTTTACCCAGATGAAGCCTGAGAACAAGTTCTGCTCATCTTAGACCAGTCAGTCATCATGTTCCTCTCAGCGTACTGCAGCCGTGCGGCCTAAGGCAGTGCTGTGAGGTGCGGTGCTGGACGCATCCGAGAATGCTCTATAATTGGGTTGCGACTGATCGCCCTCCATACGGTCATCCTGAATATCGACGCGAAAAGTTCGGCTCGGACCTGATTGGCCGACATACTCGAGTTGGACACGAGCCATCCTTCTCGACATATCTCAGGAGCAGACAGCTTTCTGGGCCTGCCAGTGCCTTTCTTCGAACCATGCTACTCAGGGTCATGCAAAAATCGGTAGACAACTGTGAATTAATGATGGTGTTGCTCCACTATTCTCCTGATGTTCGGACAAACCTTGTCCAGGGCAAGAATCTGAGATTTTCGAACTCAGAGAGAACGGATCCGTTTGGCATGCTAGAGTTACGTTGAAATTACATACTTTTATCCGTATCATATTCGAAACGGAGAATGTTTTGAGAAATGAGCAAGGAAGCATTTCCAACAGAAAGCGTTGCTATAATTATGATACAG
Organism: Aplectana chamaeleonis; assembly: GCA_029168955.1. Classification (NCBI taxonomy): domain Eukaryota; kingdom Metazoa; phylum Nematoda; class Chromadorea; order Rhabditida; family Cosmocercidae; genus Aplectana; species Aplectana chamaeleonis. The sequence goes on from JAPDOI010000294.1 coordinate 689,742, forward strand.
AGACTTTAAAAGTTATAAACAAAATAGATCTTATTTGTTGATGGCTTTCTGTAAAATTCTGTGGGCAAAGTTTTGGGCACGCGGATTTGAATGGTGACAAAACCGGTTGATGAAAGTTTGCGTGAACATTGATATCAGAGCTTTGAGTGTGTTGCTATAATTATGATACTGTAGTGCATATCATGGCGCGTTAACTGCGTGCACCGTCTGGGCGACCCTCACGCGACCATGACGCAAACGCACACAGATGAGCAATGTCGTGTAGCCTCGCCCTTTCTGTTGTTCAATTGACAGATGGCATCCTTTACGAAGCTGACATATGGCTTTGCAACGCTACCTCTAAACGCTCCAGCCGCGAAGCGGCTGGAGAGGTTTGGCTTTGCCCGGGACTTGTGATCACTTAAATTATAGTAGGCTTTATAACTTTGCGTTCCTTATTGAGCGTGGGCGCGAACCCGGTGCAAGTATGTTATAACATATGCACACCGAGTTTGCGCTAACACACAATGAGCAGCGCAAAGTATCAATATTGCGTCCTCGAGCCACACGAATCTTTCTACATCCTTTCTTCTTATATAGACAGACATAACGTCGGCATGGATCCTGAAGAGTCTTCGCGTTCGCTGTTGAAGGTTGGAACGTCGGCATGGATCCTGAAGAGTCTTCGCGTTCGCTGTTGAAGGTTGGCGCAAACTCGGTGCCATATGCTATAACATACATATTTGCACCGAGTTTGCGCCAATCTCCAATGAGGAACGCAAAGTCTCTTCAGAATGCATGCCGATGTTAAGTTGCCGTGAGGCGCTATTCTAGTAGGAAGGGGCTACCAGCCATGTCAAGATTTCGCCCATCCAGATGTTTCGACTTTTCGAGAAAAGTCTGAAGTGTTTGGCACTCATTCAAACGAGCCCCCCACTGGCTAGAATAGCGCCCACTGTGCTGACTATGTTTGGCTGTACGTTAAAAATCTTGATTCAATAAATACCTCGAACATCTCTCTTAAGAAGTCTCAAGAGCTTCGAATGAAGCACTTGGCGAGTCAAATATTTTTCCGTACTTTATGAGTAGTACTGAATTTGATCGAGCAATTTTTTGGTGGTGGAACACTCGAGGTAACGGTTGTATGTAAGATGTTTAGGCTGATGGGCTAGAGTGCAGAGAAAAGATTTCGCGGCAGAGTCAGAGGCGACAACTCGCCCGCCACGCCCCATCTTGAATATTGGACGTTTCGGCTCCTGCATTTCATGAAAGCGGTATTGATGGTTCTTGTTTGGTCATTGATGCATCAGTTGGTACTCCCCCCTTCAAGTTTCGAAAAAAAAAATTCAAAAAAAAACTCGGATAGGGCCGTGATATTTTTAGTGAGTTTTCCGCGGGTGGTCTGCATATCGAAAAAATGAGGGAATAGGGCTACGAAAATTTTGGAAATTCGCTGTTGGAGCATGCGTGTATATTTCTTTCGAAGCAGCATTGAAATTCATAAGTAGTTGTGAACATGTCAGGGAAGACTTTGAACTCGTTCAAAGTGAACGAGTTCGGTTCCGTTCCTGACAAGTTCTCACACGTCAACAAAACCGACGCTGACGCTGCGATCGTTTTCTATCGTCCACTCATACACTGGAGAGAGCTAGCGCAGCTCTTCAGGGGCCGGATGCATCAACGCACACGACGAAGCAAGGGTAGGGGCAGAGTCTGGTTACCCCAGCGCAGGTGCCCTGAGAGTCGGTGCCCTGACCCTTATGCACATGCGCTCTATGTCGTCGGGGCAGCTAGCCCCACTCAGACGTGGAGGGCGGGCCGAGCGGCGAACACAGGGCGAGCCGAGGATACATACTCGGGCGGCACCAATTTAAAGGCACTGTTCGCGATAAAAATCTCTTTCCTGGTATTTTGCCTATCTTGAAACCGGTCTCATTCTGATTCCAATGATGCTTCTGGAATCGTACAAGACCTTCTGGGAATGGAGTTATGGTCCCTCAAAAATTGCGCTAGGGAAGCATGGTGGGCGAGTTGTCCGAGGCTTGTAACTTCCGTCTTTTGCAGCCAATGAATGCGAGCCGACCTGAGTAAAGAGAGAAGTTGGGAATGAAGGGAGGAACGGGGCTTTTGATCGGAAACCATCGCTCAACTCACGATTTCGAGTGTTCCTTTGTTCACGTCGAGGGGCGGAAAGGGGCGGGGGAGTGCCCACCCCACAATGGCGAGGTTTGCCCACTTTTCTAAGCCGTTTTGTGGCTCCTGCGTAGCTTTTCGTCTCGTTTCTTTAACGCTGTTCTGCTTCTGAGAGCCACGAGAAGCGTTTGTCATGAAAAATTTGAGAATGAAGTTTATCGCGAACAGTGCCTTTAACCTCAGCTCACCCTTCAGCGCATATGTAGGGCCGGCCGCGGAAATTTTCAGAGTGACCAGGGGTGCGTTCCAAGAACATTCCCTTAGCTAAAGTTTTCCATGGAAACGTGGACACGGCGACGTGGAAGCAATTATCAGTTACTACTCGTGGCCATAGGAAACAAGTTCGGTCATGGAAAGGCTATTTGCCCTCCCTCGGTATCGTGGGAACATTCTTGGATTGCACTCCTGAGGAAGTTCTATTATTACTTGGCTCTCCTCACCGTTTTTTGATTATTTTAGAGTATTATACATCATCTTGTTCTTTTTTCAATCTTTAGAACCACATTTTAGATTAATCTACATAACCTTCATTTTATTCAATCCATTAAACCTCATTTTAAATTATTCAACATTATCTTCTCTTCTTTTTCAATCTACAAAACATCAAGAATTCGTAGGATGACATATTTATTTCTCTTCTAGTACTTTCCAAATAAATGCTATAAGGTGAGGATAATTACAATAAACTACTAAGAGGTTGCTACGTGTCAGAGATTCCTTATTAAAGTTATGTTTCATGACTTCTTTTTTTTCTTTGGTTCCACCGACCAGATGTGATAAAATGAACAAAATAGAATGGCTATATAGACGAATTACGACGCGATTTCAAACATGGGAACAGAGAGAACATATCAAGCACCGTAAAAGTAACAACTAAAAATGGCATGCAATTCGTGAAAATCAACAAAAACACAGTATTCCATACACTAGTTCAGGTTCATAACCCTGCGGTTCTGCATTTCATCAAGTGTAAAGACATAGTACAGCTATTGATTTCGCCTTTTCGATCCCAGAATTTTCTCGAAAGTGCGAAACGAATATATATTTATTACTCTGCCATTCCTTTGTGTCTTGCCCAGACTCACTAGGTTTTAATGGTTTTGAAAGGATATGAAACAATGCAATCGCATTATCACGAGAGACAGTTTTGATCGATGAAACAATGTGCAAAACGGAACTGTAACCATGGACTATTTCGCAATACACTGGTGCGCGAAGAATTACACCACTCCGATTTGAATATCACCACGCAACGCACCCACGTGCGACGCGAAATTTCCGCTGATGGGCCGTTTTTCTCCTCGTCTAGCCCCATTCAAGTCTCCGCCCCTGATTTCTGTCCTCGGATCAGCCTCAACCCCAAAAGTACCTCGGGTCGCCCTCTACGAATGCTCAGATACTCGAGGGGGGCAAGCCCCACTTCCACCAGGACGCCAGCCTTCCTTCCATGACAAAGCTGGCGTGCCAGTGGAACGAGGCCGGCGCCCTCACACTCACTTCGCGGCGGGACCCTCCTACCCCGGGTCTACCCCGCAGTGGTTACGCGGGTCACCCCAAATATAATATCCAGCTACCCTAGAATATGCACAGCTCTCGTCGCTTACACGTCATTCAAGACGATTTCAACCCTAAAACACTTGCAACTATGTACATTTATTAGTTTATTGTAATAATCACAATAATTTTTCACCTTAATAGTACACATCAAATAACAAAGATTTACAATATTTTCAGTCGGCTTCCACACCACACCTTTGTACCGATATCACTTCATAAAATGTCCAACGAAATAAATTTAGTTTTGCTCCCAAAAATCATAGAAGCTAATTGGAAAAATGATATGTGAAAGCCGCCTCAAGTACTGAAATAACATCACCGGAATCGCAGCTTCTCGCATTCAGCTACCTGGATGAAAGTAATGGCAAGGTTGCAGAACTTGGAAAAAACATCCAATGCATGACAAACAGGGCACACTAGACAGAAGCAAATAACAGCCAGAACAAAGCCGAAATATGACTACAAAAGATGTAAATGCTCAGGGGTGCGCTCCAAGAAGGTTTCCATGGGAGGAAAATGGGTCTGGTGAGATATATGAAGTGATAGGCTGAAAGATAGGTTCATTTGAGATTGTCTGAGACTGTCTGCTCTCAGCTTTCCAGGCTCGGAAGAAGGCGAAGACGCCGAAACGTCAGCCGTATAAATCTGTATCATACTCGGTTTGAAGCTGCACATAACATCTGCTAATATCAACGTTGCCAATGCCGAGATTTATTGAAAGTCGTACATGGACAGTGTCTGATAAACTATTTTTGGTTAATGTCTTTATCAAATACGATTTCCTCCCGTGGAGATTTTGTTGGAACGGACCCCAGTCCTGCAAAGGAGATGATATGATAAATGTTTCTTGAAGCTGTTACGGGCTGTACGTCTGATTCGGCAGGGTCATCGCCGGGTTCTTGACCACGTTGCTCCTCTCGCATTGCAGAAGATTCGCAGTGCTAAAACTGTGAAAATTTTGAACTCTTTCTCGCCTGGAAGGTTGAGCCACACACATCACGTCTGGAAATCATTCTGTTACACTTTAGCATGGGGGGGATGGAAATGTCCCAGATATAACTTAGAAGACCTTCTGCACCACGTTGGATTTCTTCTTAACATTTTGAAATTATGAGAAAATTCTCATAATTTCATCCCCTTCTTGTTTCTGCCTTTTTATGCGTTTTTCATGGATTTAGTATTTAGTATGCGAAGAATCTCACTCTTATACTTAACTATGTATACTTCTTTCTCCTAAAATAATGTCTTTGAAAATGACATTCGCCTCAAAAGAGACTAAAGACTCTGAATCGACAATTTATTCATTCATATCGAGGGAAAGACCCGAAAATCAATTTTGAATGAGTGAACACGAAGGGAAAACGGAAAGCAAAACATTTGGAATAGAGAAAGAACAGAGTTCAGATTGCGCGCTCCACGGCGGAAAACTGCCCCAGTAGTTATGCACGTGTCGCGGCGCTGAGGGCTGGCTCAACGGTGGTCGGAGCGCCGTCCCCCTCAAGTCTCCGCCCAAAATCACGGTTCAAGGCTCGCCCCCTTGAGCGAAAATGAACGAGGCTCGCCCCCCTCGAGTGGCCGGGTGCCTGAGCAGTGGAGTGTACGTATTGACGTACGGGGCGCGCCATCTTACGGCTGAACCCTGTGATCGATCAGCCGTGACAGCTGAAAATTTTCAACTCGTCGGCTCTGCGCCTTCTGTTTTTTACTTCCCTTTGCTCTTGGCGCGGTTGAACATCTTGGATTCACTTCTTTCATAATGTAGCATGTTACTAGATTATATCTGAATACATAAGTCCCAATTTCATTCACAGTTTTAGGATGTCATTTAATTTCTGAGTTCACTCATTGCACCCGACACAGTTCGTTTACTGTGGATAGCAGTGTTGGAAACAAGGACAGCAACCTCGACGAACGCGATGTGTCTGTTGTTGAAATGCCACAGATGGTGAGATATCTCTTAGTTTTTTTATAGACGAAATGGGATTTTCGTTGTGATATGGATCACATAAAAATGTTTTTTATTCAATTTGTGGTATTACGGGCAGGCTTAATTTTGTTCATGTGAGCCACATGAGTTCTTAGTGTGGAAAACGTGCTTGGCTGACCTCTTTGTCGCTTGAAGGTCTGAAATGTTGGCGCATTATGAAGCATCACTCTGAAAAACGGCATGACACAATTCTTGTCAAGTGACCGGCATTTAAAGGCATCGTACGCGCTGAAATCATGTCTCGTTTTTTAAGCATTTTTAAGTTGCTACCTCCTATAGTGACTGAAGGTAGCGAAAAGCCCTCTCAACAACGTTAACTTTTCAAGAAAAAAAAAAGTTTTAAAGAACTTTGAAAATCATTTGAAATTCGCGCCGGCATCGACTCGGGATAGTTACGCGGAGGGCGCAAGGAATATTTGTCTATTGGCGCAGCGTTGGAAGCAATTCACCGAGGACGCCAATCAGGTGAGCGATCAATTTTTCTTTTTTTCTCGCGCCTCATGAGCTTTGTTTTGTTACTTGTTTGTTTTGTTATATCTGCTGTTGTGTGTCTGTTGGGTCTGTTTGTGTTTAGTTTTGTTATATCATATTCCCGACTGTTTCCGAAGTCTCCGTAAAGGGAAAGTTGTGTTTTCCTTGAAAAAATGGCAATTTCTCGGATTCTTAACGCGTTTTCTATCGAGTTTTTTTGTTTCAATAGGTTTGCTTGGTTCCAAAAAATGTTTCAAAAAGTTTAAAGTTTGTTTAGTTGAACAGTTTTTTGTAGTTCAGCGATTTTGTAATCCTCAAACTTCTGATTACTCACAATTTTTGAGCTTATAACAAAATTCCTCAGTCAGCTCTGTTTAAAATTTTCTTTCCAGCATGTGTTTACCAGTGGGCACAACGATTCATCCAGTGGGATACGGTATGCCGTTTCTGCAGCACAGCGGTGGTGATTTCGTGACGAGACCCAGGCAGATGTATGTGATTATGCTGGCATATTTTCTTATTTTTTCAAATTTTTCATACTTTCGTTTTTTTACTCTCTGGGTGTTCCTTTGTATTACCCAAGTTTGAGAACTCAGTCAGCATACTTCGCTCACTGGCGATTACGAACTTCAATTGGAAGAACAACGAGGGAGCAGGCTGGTAGCTGGTTGCGGATTATCCATTTTACCTCTGGCACATGGTACACGTCCCACGATATATTGGGAGAGGATGGATACAACAACAGTTCAAGAAACGTAGGACTCGAAAGAAGCGGGAAGGAAACAATATTGGTATTGGACCAAAGCGCCATGTCGCCGAAGACTTGAGGAGGGCTCCAGCATCGCCTGTTGCAGAAGAGATGACTATGAATAATGATATCCGAAAAGCGGCTGCTGTGCAAAGAGGAGTTTCCCATAAACCGTCGACCTTCATACGTGGTGATGACCCTTTGTCCGATAGCGGCGATGATGGGCCTCGTAAAATACGCTCCTACATTCCACCAGGGAAGAGTGTCGACACTTACAATAATATGATTCGGGAACAGCGGATCATAGATAGAATGCTGAGGGAGAGCAATCATCTTCCGAGAGAAGCGCCGCTACCCCGTCACAAAATGCAGTGCTCGAACGAGCCGAGGTCGTGTACTTCTGTGACTCAGGAAGTTTCCAGGAAAACGTCGGCTTCTACCGCACAGACGAAAAGCTCCACAGTGCCTCGCAGCGAAAGATCTCCTGGCGCTGAGGCGACTTCTCGAAGTTCTAGGGATTCCATCTCCAACCCTCTTTGTACTACCGAAAAATCCTCTCCACTGAAGCGACGGTTACCGCCGCCTCCACCTCTACCTCAGAAAACAATGACCCCGTCATTGCCACAACCACAGACTACGCTCAACGATGTTCCCAAACAGAGGACTGCACATAAGCCTCGAGAAACCGCTAAGTCAACTGTGGAAAAACTCCCGGCATCATCCTCCAGACCACAGACTCCGCTCAAGGATGCCTCCAAGCAAAAGACTGCACATGTGTCCAGAGCAACCGCAAAGGGTGCTGTAGAGAAGCCACCTGCATCTCCGCTTAGGCCTCAGAGTGAGCTCAAAGATGTTCCCAGGAAGAAGGTGGCACATGTATCTAAAGCGACGTCTCAGGCTAGTGCCGAAAAGCCGGCTAAGGTCAGATCTTCCTCAGCTCGTGCAACATCGAGTTCGTCCGCAACACCTGATGCCGATATTGTGTGGAATGAACATTTGAATATGGCTTATCTAAACAAACGCCGGACGAAGTTCATTACGTTGGACAATATGTCGGAGAAGGGAAAGTGGTATAAAGATGTTTTCTTCCATAAGGAACCGCTTTTTGGGAGGAGAGCTGGCAAGGGTTCGCCGGAGTCGCGATCATCACCTTGTGCGGGGACTGAAACGGGTAGTTCCTCTGCACCTTCTCTGAAGAAACTGATCAAACAGGAGCCTGAAGAAGAGGACGACGAAATTCAAGTATTGTTTTGTGGAAAACGGGAGTACCTTGATGAACTAGTGCAGAAAAGTTGCAAGAGTTAGTTGCCATCTACTGATCTCATGTTGCTCATAAGTTGTTTATTTGATGTGCTGAGTCTCGCATAATTGAAATGAATTGAAATGTTTACTATTCAAAAATTAGCATTAGTGACTCGCACTGACTAACAAAAGTACTCATCTCGGCCCTGCACATCGTCCTCGTTAGTTGAGTGGCGAGCAGCTTCCAGTCGATAATGCAAGTTCCGTCCAACGGTGCGTCAGTGTACAGTGGTGTGCCCTGTTCTTAGTGACACGACGTTCTGTTCACATATTGCAAAAGTCTCGGATGACTGACGGAAAGCCGGCCCCTTTTGACGGAATTTCGTACATTCAACTTCCTGTACGCTTACAACGGTACGTTTTTGAGCAGCCAAACTCGTTGTACGTTACCTTAGGGGCCCCTAGCAAGGATTGAGCATAAAAAATGGAAAGTGGATTTCAGCGCGTACGATGCCCTTAATGAAGACCAAGGAAAGCGAAATATTTAAAGGCAGAGTCCGCGCAGAAAACCGCGCATGGTTTTTTCTTCTCAATTCATTGCTTGAACCAGGTGGAGATAGCTGGCAAAGCTCGAGACCTCAATAGCTATAGCCTCTTGAAAACCTCTCCGTGGTCTGAAAGGGCGTTTTCCGGTCGATCATCTAGCACGAGGAGCAGAAGCGCCACAACAGCCTTTGGCAGACCGGGGGAAATCCAAAATTCCATATTCTTTATTTCGTGAGATCCTTGCGTTCAAATGTGCGTATTGTGAGCTTCTTATTTTTAGACAATTCTTGACATTCAAAAGGCCAAGAGAAATAATCAACCCAAGAAGTTACAAGGGCTAAACCCTTTCAGACGTCCATCATTTCCGACAGTTTTGTATTACACAAGACACACCGGACAGACGTGGAAAAAAGAAAGCTAAATGCTCTGCGATCTTTGAACGAGTTCTTCTCCGAAATCTGAGTGTTTTGGGTGGACTTTATGCGATATATCACAACCTGGTGGGCCTACCTGCGCAAAATAGTGAAAAACTCGAACACGGTCTTGCGCTTACGCTGCCTTTAAATATTTGTATTACATTTTTATTCACATTTCCAGTGTATTCGTTTTGCTGCTTGGGCCATATGAGCATAGAGCACCTTGCGTGCAGTTAATAAATAAATAAATTTGGCCAAGTATCCCTGTTGATTTGCAGTGGCTCTCCAGTTTATCCTGTCTGATGCCGTCCGAAGACTCATTTTTCATCCCTTTTGTCAGAATCCAGGCATCATTTGAGACGATTCTTTAGCAGGGATGGTGCCGCCCCGTCCCCCCTCACTTTTCGAAGAAATAGTGTGATTGACATTGCGTTTGCGCACCCGGCCCGCGCCCTTTGGTGTATTGGACTCGAATTTCCGACGCGACTCTAGAATAAGGGTTTTGTGTATTGAACACAGGGAACTGTCGAGTTAGCCTTCCACCCTTACAACCTCTGAGGAACATGAACAAATCAAGATATTGAAGTTGTCTGCTTACGGAGCGGCCGGTAGTATCCTCTGTAAAACGTCGTGATTCTCACGACTCATGGCGCGAGCGGCGCGTGCGATCCTGCTTCCTCCGTCTTTCATGCGCTCTCTCACTGTATATAACCTCCGCTCCGCACCAGCACGCGTAGAAACCATGAGAATTTTGCGGTTTTATAGCCTGTACGTAAATCTTGTCTGGGCAGGGCTCCGTCCATAGCTAGCTACGAACTGGCACGACACTGTTAGGCCGGGTTCATACTTCGGTCGCGACAATGCGTGAGAAATAGCGGTATCGGTCAACCGCGGCAATATTGCGCTTTGGAGGGATTCGACTGGTTTGGTCTGCTCAAAAGACAGTTCGTGGAGTTGAATGAGATGAGATATTCATCCGAGAATGTTTGACACCTGCATTTTCAGGCACACTGCCGAAGTTTTCAGCAAATATGCATGTGGCCGCGATTTTATTGCGAAGTTTCCCAGTGGAGAGGGGCGCCGATGCCATCGTGACGATATACATATTTGCTCAAATTTTCCAAAATGCGTTTGAAAACGAAGATTTCAACCAATCTCAGTTGGAGATACAATCCCTCTTCACTTAAAGGCAACATACACGCTCGCAAACATGCTCGAGATATCAGCATAAATAGGCCCGCACGGCCCCTACCATGTCGTCAACGACGTTTCAGGCGCTGAAAATCATCCAGGATGACAATATTTGAGCAATCATGTCTCGCACGCCCGTATTTTCACACCCTTTCGAGTAACAGAATGAAAAGTTAAACTTGAGAAAACATGTGATAATTGATAGTGATACCACTATCGAAATGGAGTGCAAGAGAGAACCAGCTCGATTTACCTGGATATTACATGCTTGTACGCCGATGAAATCCTCCATTTTCAAAAGCCAGCCGGAGTAGAGCGGCATTCTCAAAAGTGGACGAGGTAAGTCTAGATTTACGAATTAGTTGTCGAAAACATACAAGAATCTTCGCCAGGCAAAGATTTGTTCAATCCATTGCCTAATGCAATAATAATCACTGCTGATGATTGCAGGTCAAAGAGTGGCAGTGATAGCTCAGATACAGACAGCACACTTCCCGCGGTCCTATTAGCTGGCGTCCCGTAACCCTTCCCGCTCGACATCAATAGATCGGCAGCGGACAGTCGGCAACGCTCTTTCGTCGTCTGCCCGCGCACATCAATTCACCACTTCGCGGCCATTTAGCGAACTGTTTGCCAGCATTCTTTGGCAGTCTATCCGACGAATATCATACTTTTTACAGACCTTATATCTACAGATTCCGGCACGTTAACCAACTGTTTGAGTGCATTTTGCGGCAGTTTTACAGGTATTTAGCTAAATCCATATTGTAGTCAATGGGACAACGATAATTTCTCATTCAGCGGCCTTAACTTCATTCTGCGGCCATCTCATCGGCATATCTCGGTTCTCTCTCTGATGAGTGAGAAATATTTCGCGACCGTTTCATTCGCGTTCACCGTGTAATCAAATAGCGCTGGCATTTACCGGATGATTTTTTTGCCACCAAAATTCGTGGCGTTTAGAGACAAATCAGTGAACAAGAGAGAATGAATTGTTCGTGACAGATCCCTTCTGCCTATCGTTTCATAGTCTCCAGCTACTCCAGCCTTTCACCTCTGGCCGATGTGTAAGGGTATTTTGAAAAAGAAACCACAGTCACGATGCTGCAAACCACTAAAGGAATAGGTGTTCACCATAACCATTAAACTTGGACACCAAAACATTTATGTCACAAAAACAACACTACATTATCACTATCAAAGCAATGAAAACTTCCGCAAAACAACATTAGGAGCAACTGCATAATAAGATCAGTAATAGGTGCAAAATACAGTGGAATGTTCAAAATGTGTAGATACAATTCTTCACGGAAAAATCGAGCCCGTCGGGGTAGGCAGTGAAGCGCGGTCAGCCATATTGGAATGTCATCACCGCTATAGCCTATCTCCTTCATTTTGAGTTGGTCGAAAGAAGTCAAAATCTTTTTATCTTAATTGCAATTTGCCATGACCGACCACTTCACTGCTCATTCCGCCCGGACTAATCTGAGAAAGCTACGCTTTATGTTTTTATTGACCGACCGGGGCGCAGCTTACTCAGGTCGCCTGGGGAAGCGAGAGAAATTTCTGTCAAGGCGGTACAATAAATTTAAATGCGAGAAATGAGATGTGAGAGATATTTCTGTAGTATTAAATAATTGGAAAACATATTCTGGAGCAAACCTACTGATTGAACGACATAGGATGTTTTAGATGATGTCATGAGGCTGACCAACATTTACAATACTAGGATAAAGCCATGGAAGTAATCTGATGTCAAATCTGCCGTTGCACTCACTTCCTAAAATTTCAATGCATCGCTATCATTTAATGGAAGATTCAAATACATTTTGAGCAAACAAAGAAAAATTTCTACACACTTGTTTCATCTCACAATGCGCTAGATGTTCCAGGAGGAAACTGAATTCCTATAGTTTTCAAGAAATGTTGCCCTGAAGTTCGCTCGAGAGATGAACACGCGACAGAACACAGTTCTGTACTGTATGTGTATATCTCCTCTGTTTCTGAGTGAAATTTATTTCCGTTGATTGCGTGCCTCTGCGTGCGTACGCTGCGTCTCCTTCCCCCACGCTTAATCGCTGTCTCTACCCTCGCTCCGCACAAGCGCGCGAAGGAACAGAGTAAATTTGGCTTGGAACTAAAAGAAATGTAGATACATACTTTCCTTATCGGAGCAAAAATTTGTTCCGCTGTTGTAGCACGTATGATGATTGTGCTGGGTAAAGTCTGTCGGATCGGGACTGTCCACCCACGCGGTCAACGTGCGTGTCGAGCGGCCGTCGCAGAGACATTTTCAGACATGTTAATGGAATAGCTTGAATGTTAGATCAATGGTGAATAATATCCCATGTAGCTGTTCGCAGCCGTGGGAGGCCTGTCCGAAAAATGGCTGCCCCGATGAACGCCTGACACGCACGCCGACCGCGTAGGCGGACAGTTTCATTCGGACACACTATAGCTGCACCTGCGGTTGTCTGCAACTCGGGACCGGGATATCGCTGCGATGAGAACAGTGCATTACAAAATTCGATTTCAGCCATGCCACAAAATTCCTTCGGTGCACGAAATGTGAGGCGACGGTGATGAAAATGATACCAAATATTCGAAACCCTGCATTCGCCCCACATTCTCACTACAATCGCCTCACATCTTGACCAAGTACATATATAGAGGGTCAACTTCATCATGAAGAGGTAAGAGCATAGTCGATTTCGCATAGGAAATCTTGATAAGATGAGGGCTGTTATTTTTCTACGGGGCAACTCCCAAGGAATTATCAGAACGAAAAAGCCACGATCTCTAACCTCTGAGTTCACCAAACGCGGCACAAAGAAACAAGTGTTTGTTCATAATGAGTTTACTCATAATCCGGTCCCGCCGAGACTCCCGTTATTTTATGCAATCGTTTGTCACCTCACCCACGTTTCAGTAGACTTGCTTCTAGCTGCTCATGAGTTAATTTCAATCACAAAAATTTTAATCACAAATTAAAATGTTGGGATTTGTCATGAGAATAATATCAAGATATTTTTCGGCAAACATGGGAGTTTTGGGGAGCAATCCACTCATCACGCGTGCGTGTGCAGGCGATGCTGCTACCTCCGTATCCCCTCTGATCCGCACACGCACACGGAAAGACTAGAAAAGAGGTTTTTTCACAGTCACTGAGATAACGTCTTCCCGATAGACACGTTTTGCTGCGCACTAGGACGGTCACCTACTGGACAATCAAAAATTTTAACGTTCCGGATTGGCTTTTTCGAAAGCTTCATCAACCTGTGTTGAAACTTGTACAAGGTCTGAGACAACAGCCCGCTTACTCTTCACAAGATTTAGTTGGTAGACGGTATGGAAGAAGTCTCACTTTGCATGAGACTCTTCCGGTCAATTCAATATTCCCTGGAGTTTCTCCGGACAATTTCATCCCATAGGAAATAAAAAAATGTGGAGGTTCTATCGTAACTTTCAAGTACATCTGTGTCATTTAATTTAAGTTTTCTGACATCACGATACCTAATGCCAAGCGTAAAAGGTAGTATGTAGTACTTACGACAAAATCCTGGAAATGGCGCCCACAGTGACATGTGCATGAAAATAACAAAAATAACGGCATCGGCGGCTTGAGTAATGCAGGTTCATAGAGTTTGGATAGCAAACTGCAACAAAAGCAGACATATATCAGATAACATCAGGTGTACGTGAAACAAGCAAAAAACAGCAGCAAATAGTATAAGAGGAATATTCACTATAATGCAAATGTAATATCGTTTTGTTCTTAACTGAAACAAGTTAGAAAAACAATAAAGTATGGACAACAAAGAAAGTCAAGACAAAGATGTTAGCGCGAAAAAAAAGAGATGGGACAGATGTGTTCTTTGTACCCATGCGCGCACCCCTCCGATAGCAGCCGACCGTCCGCCGACACTCCGCGGGAAAACGGGAAAACCTCTCTCTCCGCGGGAAGTGGGGCGCTGTGCCACGCCCACGAAATTAGGGCCGGGCGAAGTTGGCTAGCCCGACTTGGCCGGCGGGAAGTAGGCTGTTTTTATCTGAGAGAGCCGTATCGGTGTTTATGATAATAACTAGACTCAAGAAGGCCGTCCTTGCCCACTCGGCTAATCTTCAAAACCGTTTTCTGCCTCTGGGAAGGCTTTTGATTCCGTTTTTCCTACACTGTTATGCTTCTGAGGGCTACCACAAATGTTTTTCTTTGAAAAATCAAGGACGAAATTTATTGTAAGCAGTGCCTTTCAGCGGATGCTGTTCTGCTCGTCTTTGCAGATCCCTTTTCTATATACGAAAACCTCTCCCACAGTAGTGTTCGCATTGTTAAAGGCACTGTTCGCGATAAAAATCGCTTTTCTGTTTTTTTGCCTATCTTGAAACCGGTCCCATTCTGATTCCAATGATGCTTCTGGAATCGTACAAGACCTTCTGGGAATGGAGTTATGGTCCCTCAAAAATTGAGCTAGGGAAAATGGTGGACGAGTTGTCCGAGGCTTGTAACTTCCGTCTTTTGCAGCCAATGTGTGCGAGCTGACCTGAGTAAAGAGAGAAGTTGAGAATGAAGGGAAGAACGGGGCTTTTGATCGGAAACCATCGCTCAACTCACGATTTCGAGTGTTCCTTTGTTCACGTCGAGGGGCGGGAAGAGGCGGGGCTTGCCCACAATGGCGGGGTTTGCCCACTTTTCTAAGCCGTTTTGCGGCTCCTGGGTAGCTTTTCGTCCCGTTTTTTCGACGCTGTCCTGCTTCTGAGAGCCACGAGAAGCGTTTGTCATGGAAAATTCGAGGATGAAGTTTATCGCGAACAGTGCCTTTAAGTAGGCTCCATTTGAGGCCTGCTTCTCTTGATAGAAGAAGAGAGAGGTGGTGGCTCATCGGACGCAGGCTATGGCATTGGTTGGTCAGCTGAAAAAGGGGAAGGGACCGGACTCAGACCGGGCTGTCTCCACCAAGGGGGCAGAGAGAGAGAGAGAGAGAGAGAGAGAGAGAGAGAGAGAGAGAGAGAGAGAGAAAAGGAGAGAGAGAGAGAGCAGGCGATTTTCCAAACCCGCTAGCAGTGAATACAGTGTAAAATACCGTAGTTGTATACCGTAGTTCCTGTTATCAAGCAAACCCCTCTGGTTGAACACTCTTTCGACAGAAATTGAAAAATGGAACTCACACCTCTCCATTAGAGCCCCCAACCTAGGATTCAGATTCTATTGTGGCTAATTTCTGAGAGGAGATTTGTCCATTCTTTTCGCATTTGATTGAGTGTATCAGTGCCATTCACATTTATATGAAAAATGGTTACCAAATTGCTTGGAGATATTTATTACCTGCAAACAGTTCTGAGGCCGTGTTAAGGACTCGGACTTCTGCGGTGCTCACCAACGCATTTACAGATTGTGCTGGAATGAACCAGGCGTTCCTCAAGGTTTCTGAAAGCCCTTGACTCGACTTTTAGGAGCTTCTGGGCGATCCACTCCTTTTCTCAACCTCCCCTCTATAAAACTTAATTGACATCATCCGAGGCGCGAGCGGCGCGCGCGACCCCTCGGCCTCAGTCTGCCCTACGCTCTCTCACTGTCTCTAACCTCCGCTCCGCACCAGCACGCGTTGGAACCAAGTGAACTTCGCCGTTTTATAGTCTGTACGCACACGTATACTCTGAGAGTTTTGGCCGAGAATTTGCCGAGAAACAGCCCACCAAGCTCTGCAGTGGCCCAAGGTGTGCAATTTTAGTTTCTTTTTTTTCGCGAAATAGCCGAGAAATAGCCGAGCAATGACCAAGAAATCATACATAATAATAAACGGTTAAAGTTGACCAGTGACCGTTTACCGTTGACCGTTGACCATTGACAGGTGACCGGTGACCGCAGAATGTGTGGGACCCAACTGCGGGTGCGCCATCGCTAGGTAAACTGTGTGGGACCCAACTGGGGGTGCGCCAAGCGCTAGGTAAGCGCCAAGCGCTGGGTAAACCCAGCTTGAAGTACGCCAAGCACCAACATAAATGTGCGGTACCCAAATGTTAGTGCGCCAAGTGCCGTGGAAAGTTCGTAGGACCCAACTGGGGGTGCGCCAATCGCTGAGTAAAGTGCGTGGGACCCAGCTTGAAGTGCGCCAAGTGCCAAAATAAGTGCGCGGGTCTCAATGGTAAGTGCGCCAAGCGCCGTGGAAAGTGTGTGGTACCCCGCTGAGGTTGCGCCAAGCGCAGGGTAAAGCGTGTTGGACCCAGCTGAAAGTGCGCTGAGCGCCAAAATAAGTGTGCGAGACTCAATTGCGAGTGCGCCAAGCGCCGTGGAAAGTGTGTGGGACCCAGCGGGGGGGGGGGTTTGCCAAGCGCCAAAATAAATGTGCGGGACCCAATTGTGAGTGCGCCAAGCTCCGGGGAAAGCGTGTGGGACCCAACTGGGGGTGCGCCAAGTGCCAAGAAAAATGTGCAGGACCTAACTGTGAGTGCGCCGTGGAAAGTGTGTGGGACCCAGCTGAGGGTGCGCCAAGCGCAGGGTAAAGTGTGTGGGACCTAGCTGAAAGTGCGCCAAGCGCCAAAATAAGTGTGCGAGACTCAATTGTGAGTGCGCCAACTTCCGGGGAAAGCGTGTGGAACCCAACTGGGGGTGCGCCCAGTGCCGGGAGAATCTGTGGAACCGAACTCGGGGTGCGCCGAGCGCCAAGAAAACTGTGCAGGACTCAACTGTGAGTGCGCCAAGCGCCGAGAAAAGTGTTTGGGTCCAAAGTGGGGGTGAGCCACGCGCTGGGGGAAGTGTGTGAGACCAGACTGGGCTTCGAGGAACAATAATAATAATTTCTCATTTTGAAATGACTCGATTGATCTATGCATCATTATACAAGTACGACGCGAAGCGGCGTAGGTGTGTCCCATGTAATAAGGAATAACCGAGAACGGCGAGCACACCAAAACGCGACGCGGCTGTCACCGGCTCGCCCAGCCGCCATACTTGGCCTCCAGCGATTCGGCAAGGCTTCCAGAGACTGAGCGTGGTCCTAGTACTTCAAATTTGGGTATTTGAAGCGATGGCGGTATTGTCCTCTGAATCATGAATCTTCAAGAATGCGTCCTATACCTCCTTGGAGAGCATTATTTCTCGGCTGTTGCGCGGCGAACATTATTCTGCGGGTATTTAGCGACGAGCATTTGTTGGCGGTCATTTCTCGGCTATTTGGAGGTAATTAACTATTTCTCGAATGTTTCTCGGCCAAAACTCTCAGAACACCCCCTCTTCATACCGATTCTCCACTGATCCAAATCTGACGTACAGTAAGCACGGACTCTTGTGATACTTTTCGTTTCATATCGCAAGTTGGCGCAAACTCGGTGCTAGACGCTATAACATATGTATTTGCACCGAGTTTGCGCCAACCTCCAGTGGGGATCGCTAAGTGTCTTCAGGATCCATGCCGACTGTATACATCCTTCCCCTTCCAAAGTAGAATTGCTATAGTACATAATAAATACATAATACACATAATATAGTACATAGTAAGTTGAAATTGTCGACGATTTGTCTGAGATTCTTCTAGACATGAACATTGAGAAAGATTTGATTTTTTATTTCGGATCACTTCGAATCAGAATGAAAAACGTGGCGAGCGATTAATTTTTTTTAGCGATACTTGTGTTTTTTCGTGACCGGTTCATGATTCCATTTAGGAGACCATGCGCTGATCTCATTGACTCCAATTGACTTTTCTCCTGGCTGCCATTCCATTCGTTCCTTTACCTGGGCACTGGTGATATGAAGAGTTTTTTGATTCCCATAGGGGAAAAGGAACTCGACACCTTCAACGTCTATGTACGTGTTTTCAATACTTTGTACATTCCAGAGGGGCAAAAAATTTTACCGCTATTTCTTGTCGGGGATCTAGGCGCCGTAGAATTTTCGCATTAAAAAGTATACCATCTTTGGGTTGCCGAGTAGGGCGATGAAATACTGCCTTTATTCGGGAGTGCACAAGCCCCCTTTTCACCCGCACACGCTGCTACACTAATGCATCACTGCGGGCGGTCTGTGACGAGCTCGTTCTCTCCCACCCATTGTAGCAGGCATCGACTTTCGCATGACCACCGTTCATTCGTCCGCATGACAGGCGATCATGCTCAGAGAAGGAAAGTTTTTAAATTTTTTGCCGTCTTTTCTTTTGATGATAATTTAAATGTTGTAATGACCCATGGATTTTTTGAAACAGTAAATGAATGTTCAAAAAGAAAGATTTTTTCTGGTAAAAAACACAGAACAGATGTTCTCTCATTTTCTTTTTAGCGCGAAGGATTGTGTAAAGCTTCATGCACACCCTAACCTTTAGCCAATACGATGACATTGGAATTATCACCGAAACAACATAAAACGGCAAAGAAAAATTTGAAAAACCTCACCGTCTCTGAGCATGTTCGCCTGTCATACGAACGACTGGACAGTGGTCATGCGAAAATCGAGGCCTGTCGCATGAGGTGGGGAGAACGGGCTCACCACAGACCGCCGCCGCCGTGGTGCATTACTGTAGCAGCGTGTGCGGGTGAAAAGGGGGGCTTGTGCACTCCCGAATAGAGGCAGTATAACGTCGGCATGGATCGTGAAGAGACTTCGCGTTCACTGGTGAAGGTTGGCGCAAATTAGGTGCCATGTGCTATAACATAGGTGCACCGAGATGGCGCCAGCCTTCAACAGTGCACGCGAAGTCTCTTCCCGATCCATGCCGACGTTACCAATTTTGTCTTCGAGCACTCTTGGAATTTTAGGCTTTTCCTCATCTGGGGTGGTAGTAAACTAGCCAGAACTCAGAGTTAAGAATCGTGATCATGTCACAATAAACGGGAGATATTACACTGTGAAACCACGATGTTATTCGTGAGCTAACTGGGAGGTATCACATATTGCTAGCAAAACTGACATCCCTTTGGGAGCCGTACTCCTCCGCTAGATTGCTATAGCAACGAGACACCGCATTACGCTAAAGGGCACTGCAGTGCACGTGAGAGAAACGCTTGACATTCTCACTCGTTGCAAACCAATGGACAAAACTATGGGCGCACACAGGAAACGAACCATGGTCTCACAGGCGACAACGGCGCAACACCACACTGCTCCACAGGAACACACAGGCCAGTGAGAGTGAGAGACATTCCCAAGTTTACGACACGGGTTCTCTGCTACCGATAACGACCGTATAAACTGCCCACACTCTGCCAAGGTGGTATCATTGGGCGCTTCATAGGTTGATCACTAGCAACATCAAAACCACCTTTCCCCGTTCAAAGTCTTCTCTTCCGTTCCCCATTTGAGATGCAGAAAAATCCTGTTCAACGCTTTTTAGTCATTTGGTTTATTAATTCTTCCGAAATACTGGCCGAATTTTTCTGTATCTACAGACGCCTTGTTTCCAGTGGTTAGCCCGCACAAAAAAGATAGTGATCAGCAAGTATTCTTCACTTGATGTTAAAAAGTACGTGCTAACGCAACTCTGGAGGGTATCGCCCGGAATTCACCAAGAAACCACCGCGAACCCATATTTTACAGATTTCGACGCAAAAAATTGAAAATGGCGCGAATTTACCGAGAGATGTCTGCCGCGAATTTACTGCAAAAACAAGGCGAATATGAATTCACGGCAGAAATACGGGGAAAATACCGCCAAAATGACATGAGTATACCGAGAAGTCTACCGCGAATTCACCTCGATGAGACAGTCATCATTGAGCTCCAGTGCAACAGCGTATAAGGCTCGGCCTATCACGCAGCGGTTTACAAAGCGATGGATGGGTAAGGGTTGATGGATCGAACCTTGGTAAGGACGGCTGCACTTACGGAATCCCAGAACTTCAGTATTTTTGCCTAGCTGAGGCAGTGAGACCCCGGCAAAATCTTAGCAAACCCTTCATTCTACCGCAAATCTGCCGAGACTCTTCGTTTTGACTCCGGTCCCAGAAGGTCCCGGATAAGTTCTCAGTAAGATTCAGGCAATTCCTACCAGAGAATGCGCAGTCATGGCTACTAAGAAACGAAGTTATTGCATGAAATCAACGTTCCGAATACAGTGTCTGTTACATGACTGTATTCGTGTAGCATACACCTCCGCCGCGACAACGAAGACCGCAACGCGTGTACATCAGGCATGAGCGGAAACCTTTTCGAAACTTCGGGAATCGGAATTCGGAAATAGGAACGACCATTTAAGTTTCAGAAATCAGAACGCCAAAAACGATAGGAAAATCGGGTAATCAGAAATATGTTCACCTGGATAGATTCTAACCACCCATGGCGGCTGTACGTACCTACCCTAGTTCTAATCTATTAAGCCTTCAAAACTGTTTTAATCTCTAGCTGGGAGGAGATCTCCCAATAAGAAGACTTAATGGAGCCTAATCTTCTCTCTAATTTTTCACGAATTTCGGATACACGACAAAAACCGAGAATCCAGACTAATGCTGCTCAAAAGTCGCTTCAGTTAGGTATTTTCAGGTAGCACACTATAGATATCACGACTTCGAAACAATACTCACTGACTGTAGCCCCAAAATGATATCATTTCATGTACTGAATAGTGAGTGAGGTACCCTTATATAACAAGAAATATGTATACAGAACATTAGAATCACAACAAGTAGACCAAAGTACATATGGGCAAAAATACTATAGTAGGTAATGGCCACTTGCTAAATATGGTCTAGTGGATGGGCGAGGCGCGCTCATTGGTGCGAAAAGTGCGGAGTTCGCGACACCACCGGCAAACAGAGTTTTGATGGCGCGTCTACCGTCGCAGCCCCGTCTATTTTTTACCCCACACATTCTGAGAAGAGATCATACGTTCACTCTGTCTCCACCTAAATATAAACACGGCAGGTCTCTACTAGATTCAATAAAAGCATGGAAAAATATAAATCTCCCCGAAAAAGAGCCCAGTTTGAGAGTGGTTCAACCTGAATCTGACGGAAAAGAGCCCAATCACAGTGGGTTCTCGGTTCATTTCAAGAAAATTTAGTTCCTGTCGATATGTGAAACCTCATTCCTTGCCCTTTTTTTAACATCAAAACAAACCTCCGGTTCAGGTTTAGCCCTTTAAGAACATCCTGAAGATCTGGCAGAAAACAATGCGCAGCCCCCTAAAAATGTAATCTTTTAATAACTTCCAATTCCTTCCGCATTTTGGGGCATTTTTTCGGAAATTGGAAGGCCAAAAAATCATCGAAAATCGGTAAACCGGAAATCGGAATTCCGCTCATCCCTGGTGTACATACGCGATTCATCTGCGATCACCTGCTCACAACAATTTATGAACGAACGCATGATTGCGCAACGCTTACAGCCTATGTGTTACTGTACTGCGCTCCCGACCGATGGGAAACACGCTTCTAACAAGATTTTATGTAACAGACATAACATGAACGAACAACAACGACAAGTTTGTGAAGTTGGTCGAGAAGTTCCTTTGAACAGCGTAGACTTCTCCCACTGTGTGGTTAGATCGACTGGAGCCATGCGCAAGCTCATCATCGTCCTTCTAAAAAACGCTATCATTAGGGAACAATTCGTTTACCTGGATTTTCACAGGCTCGGTGCAAAATTCATGTTACAACAAAATTTCAACTCTTAGGGTCTCAAAAATGAATTTTGAGGGTTGTTGGGCCAGTACACAGAAATGAAGAAATGAACCCGCCTTTTACAGTTTGTGACATCGAGTTGTTCTAATCAACGTTACGAGTGGAACTACAAGAGACAGGTAACCATTCCAATTTCGTGAAGTTAATGCGACTATTAGAAAGATGTATCAGCTCGAGAAGTACACCCACAACAAGATGTATCCTCTGGTTCCGAGCCAGATTTACTCGGTTCCCTCGCGCGCTTGTGCGGAGCGATGGTAGAGACAGCGAGAAAGTGTGGGGAGAAGGAGACACAGCGTACGCGAGCATTACGACCGGAAATAAATCACACTCGGAAACAGAGGATACGTGTTCTTGACGTTTAGCCACTCTTAAATCTGACCACTTCCACGGAACAAATACATATGATGGGAGGGGAGTTCAAAAAAGTTTCGCACTAGCGTCAGAATTTCGCCTTCTACTGGAACCTTCATTACCTCTTTGGACAAACTTTTGAAGTGGATGCGAAAATTTTCTTTGAACCTCATGTACTGTCGTTCTCTGAGAAAATTTTCGGTCCGCACTTGCAGACTACAGCTGTTGCATCATGCGACATGTGATAATCGTGTTGGAAGAAGGGTCTTCTTCTTCTTCTTCTTTGCAGCCACGTCGAGGGTTTTGTCATAGGTGAAGAAACTGAGCGACCAGTAGTGGATTCGTCCATAGATCCATTGCGGTCAGCGTGGTAGGACTCACCGGACAGTTAAATAAATGTGCTGTATCATGGCCGATAGTACCGCAGTCCGGACAAACATCAGATTTGCTGCTGTGAATCTTGCTGACGTAGGACATGAGCATTGACGAGTGACCGCAGCGCAACGATGCGAGTGTGCATCTAGCCCTTCTTCCGAGTTGAGTCTCGGATTTGCAGACTGGGGGCGGTACTTCTCCTAGTATAGGATTCACCGCCGCCTTCTCAACATGACACCTTACGAATTTGGTGTGCTCCTCGCGCAAAAGACGGATTCGTTCTTTTTGTGAGTCGTGCCATCTTTGCAACTTAACCTTGCATGGAGCATCGGCAAATGGCATTCTTTTGGCTCTCTCTCTAACGGGGTTAGTCAAGTGGTCCCAGCACGATTTAACACGTGTCGCATGATGCAAGAGCAGTAGTCCGCAAATGCGAACCGAAATTGGACTATACATTTATATACAGGGTGAAGCAGACTGTTTTTCCATGTATCTACTGAGCAACGTCCTCCTGTGAGCAAAAATTTCGAAAAAAAAATAAACGAAGTTGTTCCGAATTCCAGGGTTTTTGACCCCTCTAGCAGAATCAGGTAGCGATCCGCAATCACTCTTAAAGGCACAGTCCAACCTCAGAGGTAATTTTTGATATTATAGTCCGGTCGCCGTGTATAGCAGCCCTGTCAAGCGCGAAATCTCAATTCTCTCAAATAAGCAAGGAAAAAGACGACCCCGCCCCCATGAAAGAAAAAGTGGGTTACGTCCACCGACAAGCTTTCAATATCAATAGGTAGGAGAAGCGCGATTCGTTTTTTTTTCAAAATCTACGTTCTTCCGATTGTTTACGGTATGGCTTTGTTTTGCGGCCTGGTTCAGAACGATGGGTGCGAGTAACGAGAAAATACAGGCTCGGGACAACTCCACCGCTAACTCCTCGCCATTCAAATTCAAAATCTTTGAGTGGCCATAACTTCGTTTTGAGCGATTCTGGAGACAGTGTTGTGATCAGCATGAAATTTTCTCCAAGTTAGACAGGAAATCGAAAAATCGATTCTGAGTTTGGACTGTGCCTTCAATCCATGGGCAGAAACTAGTCGACGTCGCCCTTTACCACCTGATTATCAAACAGTTCCATAAAAGTTACTCGCAGTTCAGCTTCCATTTCAAAACAGCATTGCTACAACCACTTAGACCACCTATATTACTATAAGGTCCGAAATGTGTTGGGACGAAGTATACTTTTCATGCTTTGAAAGTGGAAGAAGTTATATGTGACCATGATCACAAATATGGCACTATTCGGACACGAGTGGCCAACAGTTATGTTATTCCCAACCATCGAGTGAGGGGGGGGGGGGGTATTTGAAGTGCAGAACATAGAAACCATTCATGTTTCGAGTTTTTTTTGAAGATTACGATAGGCTACGGTACCTACACCATAGCTGGTCACGGATTGAAGCGGACCGTTGTCCTGACGCCGCCTTATCGGAGCGACATTCCGGTCCACAATTCAAAACAACCGTTGCTCGCAAGCAGTTAGAAGACAATCTTGCCGGGATCTCGTGGTCCCAGCACGATTTCGCGTAATAAATGTCTTACAAGAGCGATTATCCGCAGTTGCGGACTGGATTTTCACTCCGATAGCAACAGTACGCCCCATTTAGTTACCAAAATTTAGAAAAAATCGGAAATTCGCAAGCCCACCCCAATATATGATTTTTCTCATGAGTTTCTTGGCAATGATTTTTCTTGTGAGTTTTCCTGTATTCAGCACTGCACTTCTTAAAAGGCCTGCAGAGTTGCAGTGGCCGGCGAGTGGTCGCCGAGCGTTAGCCTTGACGCGGCGACAGAAGTGCTTTTGAACATTATCGTCGTGGAGTCGGTTGCCGTTCAGTGGCAGTGAAGGGGCCCGCCGAGTTCAAGTCGAAGGGTGTTGCTTTCAGAGATGAACAGTGCTGAGTGATGCAATGTCGATTACATTCGGCGACGGGAGCGACCAATGCAGAGTGAAGGGCGACGAGAGAGCACCGCAGTGTTTTGACGCCGCGATGGCCATGCGTCACTGCCAGCGAGCGGCAACCGACATCCCGAGGATAATGTTTGGAACATTTTTGTCGCCGCGTCAAGTTTAACGCTCGGCGACCACTCGCCGGTTGCTGCAACTCTGCAGACCTCTTGACGCAGGGCCGTCGCGACATCAAACCACTCTGCGGCGCCCCTCGTCGCCCTTCACACTGCGTCGTTCGCCCCCGTTGTACATTGTGATCGAAATTGCATTCTCCAGCGGCATTCGTCGCTGAGAGCAACGCCACAACTTCAACGGTTCAGGCCCCTTTCCGCTACCAACGACCCTCTTAAGGTTTTCATTTTTGACCCGAAATTCCCTACTTCTCGCCTCCATGAAGTTTCCACTTTCTGAAAAATGGTATGGCCCTCCTTCTCCCGCGAGACAGCATCCATTTCACCTTAGTACGTCAAATTTTTAGATTAGGTCGAAGCGCTGCACGGAGGGGTTCTTTGAGGAGGGGGGGGGGTGCCGATAACGAATCCGACGTCTTTTTTGAAATAAAAATGGTTGTCGTAAGTTGCGGAAGGTTCGGAGCGTAATATCTGGCCTTCGCACAGTCAGTTAGGAATAAACACTCCGGGGTGTGAGGATACAGCAAAATAAGGAATTTCAGAATCTCGTGGCTCATTCGAAACATTAAACGCTGAGGTCCCATTGTAGCCCACAACTCAAGGAAAAATATAGTATTTGAACATCCCACCCCAATCGAAGAAGACCATGGTGCGGTTGCGTATTTTCACGAATTATAATGCAGCCGGGGCTAACTCGGTTCCAAGTTTTAACGTCAATCGATCAGATGAACGGATGACATTTTTTTCTGAGTCATTGTTTCCATTATTCCTTTATGTTTGTTGATATTATTTCTTGGGTCTCTAGTGAAGTGGTCTCACTTTAGGTGTATTGGGTTGCATGTGCGAGAAGGGAAAATCACCGTTTTAGAGGCTCTGGTGCTTCTTTTCTACAAATTTCGGATGGGGAATTTAATATTTGCGCAGCTGCGGACACTACGCCAAATTCGACGGCGATTTTTCTGTTTTTTTTTCAATTTGGGGAGAATTCGCCGGCAACGTTATAAAATGGGAAATTCCTCACTACCCCACTCCCCCCCCACACACACACACACACACACACACACACACACACACACACACACACACACACACACACACACACACACACACACACACACACACACACACGCACACACACTCACACACACACACACACACACACACACACACACACACACACACACACACACACACACACAAACACACACACACACACACACCACACACACACCACACACACACACACACACACACACACACACACACACACACACACACACACACACACACACATACACACACACACACACACACACACACACACAATAGCACAACACCCAGTCTTCACTATAGATACACCCAGAAATAACACGGAAAAACGAAAGAAACAGAGCAAACAATAGCTAAGAACGAAAATTATCAGCTGTCCGCCTTATCGATTATTGGCAAGCTTGGAACCGGACCAGACATGGCTAGAGTATACTTTTTGATAACAGGTAACCGTGTACTCGATTTTTTTTTGGTTGGGGTAACCTTGAACATATTGTCAACAAATGGCTTAAGAATTAAAGGAAATCAACGATAACAACCCCAATGAGCTCCCAGAGAGAAAAAAAATCTAAAGAATCGATCAAGGGAAATGAGCTGACATACGTACCTCCATGAAGTTCAAACAGCCGTCAACTGGCAGGGAAGCGGATATCAAGCTGCTGTCCTTGATCAGCCGGATATATACGGACGCACTGACAACGGTGGAGCTGGGCCGCTAAGCCTGACAACTCTGAAAAGATGAGCATTTTATTTTTGAGAAAGCATACAAAAATAGTTATCAATCATGTTAAGAATGTATGCCACTGTATCAAGCGGGGTTGCGAAATTTCTCAACGGGGGTGGGAGGGGTCGCAAAAATTTTGGACCAAAAATGAAAATTTCTGGAAGTGATTGGAAATTGAAAATAACGGTTGTTGAACAGCGGAAGGTACCTTTTCAGTACCTATGCTTTGTCTTGTTGTTTTTCATGTTTTTCTTTTGTTTTTTGTTGAAGTTTTCTTTCTGAAAATCCAAAATTTTTGAAATTTTGGATTTCTAGAAAAAAAGTTAAGATGGTCGGTAGGGGGGAGAAGGTCGCTCAGATTTCAAAAAATTACACAAAGCCCCGCTTTACCGTGATGTATGCGCGATTGAGACAACAGTCACCCCTCAGAGATCCGAACATATTCGGCAGCAAAACTGACCGTAGACCTTCGACACCGGCATACAAGAAAACCCGTTCGGTTCCGTCTGCAACAGGCTGTCTCCCACCCCTTGTTTCTCGATTTAGATTAGGCATAACAGTTCCTACTTACACGTAGGCTAGTAGCCGAACAGATTAGCAACAGTAGCCCATGTTTGTTAGGCCACAACCCGTTAAGAAACTGAACACGTTAGGCGCCATTTATAACAATCTACGCCAGCACGGCACGCGCGTCACGCGCGGGTGAGGCATCGAAGTACGAATACCTTCTACGCGTGTCACGCCCTTGCGGAAACTAAGAATACTCCAGCGGCGACGCCATGGCGGAGCGGACTAGAGTGGGTCCTATCTTTGCCAAGCAAGCAAAACTTGTACACGCGTCCACTACAATGATAGCAGGAAATAGTAGTGGAATTAGTTATCACGGATCGGCATCTTTCGGATATGGCATCTTTCATAGTCCTCACCGCAAGCGCGGCACGCGCTTGACGCGCGGGAACGGCGGCAGACTATGAAAGTTCTCACCGCGCGGCAAGAACTTTCATAGTCTATCAGCACCGCCATAGCGGCGCCGCCCAAATCGCCGTGGCGGTTTTACCGTTTCAATCAATAATTGCTTCTCGATTTGAGTTCACTCCAACATAAATAATTCTGAGACTATCCTGCGCAACCGCATACTCAAATACAAGCCAGGAATTTCTTTACAAGTCCCAGTTGAGGCCCGACTTTCACCCGCACCGCCATGGCGGTGCCGCTGGAGGTTTCATAGTGGCTTCCTGCTCGTCCCGCGCGGTGAAAAGTTCCATAGTCCACCGCTCGTCCCGCGCGTCACGCGCGTGCCGCGCTTGCGGTGAGAACTATGAAAGATGCCTTAAGAATAGGCATAACAGTTCCTACTTACACGTAGGCTAGTAGCTGAACAGATTAGCAACAGCAGCCCCATGTTTGTTAGACCACAACCCGTTAAGAAACTGAACACGTTAGGCGCCATTTATAGCAATCTACGCCAGCACGGCACGCGCGTCACGCGCGGGTGAGGCATTGAAGTGCGAATACCTTCTACGCGTGTCACGCCCTTGCGGAAACTAAGAATACTCCAGCGACGACGCCATGGCGGAGCGGGCTGAAGTGGGTCTTAACTTTGCCAAGCAAGCAAAACTTGTACACGCGTTCATTACCGTGATAGCAGAAAATAGTAGTGGAATTAGTTATCACGGATCGGAAAGAAGTTCAAGATGGATCAATAATGAAAATAATGAGAGTTGTTACGGCCGTCGCCGCCATGGCGAAGCGGGCGTCACGCGCGTGCCGCGTGGGCGAGGCGTGAGGTCATTTATACTCAACGCCACGCCCGCGCGTGCCGCGCTGGCGTTAACTGCTATGAATAGCGCCTAACCTGTACAGTTTGAGGAGTTAATACATACGAAACTTTTTGAGAACTCGGTGCGCGATAGCCAAAATTAAAGAAAAATGTTTTTGTCAGATTCCACGCAATGCATGAGTATGACCCTCTCAAAAATAATTTAAAACCATTCAGAATGGGTAAAAACCTAACCGTACCTAGCCTCAATAGTTTCAATGTTTTTTTTGTTACAATTCGCGCAATCTGTAAGCCGGGCCAAAACTCGTACGACCTTATCTCAAGAACCATCCAAAATATTCAAATTGGGTAAAAGCGGTCTAAGTTCAGCCAAAATAATGTCTGAATGTTGTTTCCCACTATTCTCGTTCAGGAACGCTTTGCAAGAACGCTAAATTAGAATGGAATTGTTGTTAGAAGCAATGCAACTGCTAAACCGAGCCTAGCAGGATCCCTTTTCGACCGTTATCCTAAACATGCAAGAAGATTGAATTTGGGAAGTCTCCAGCCAGTGTTCTTTTTGATTTTCTAAATAAAAGTGAAATAAACAATTTGAATGCAACCAAATTTGGTGCTATGTGGGAAGGGGGGGGGCACTAAGGCGCGATGGGCTTGGCCACGCCCATTTTACTGTGCCGCACTAAATTTGAGCACCTACCCGGGGTTTCCCTCCCCTGCCAAAATCAGAGTCATTGCGGCACGGAAAAATGGGCGTGGCCAAGTGCGATATAACAGTGCCCCCCCTCCCACATAGCACCCCAAATTTTAGCAGCAAACAAAACACTTAGCCGCAACCACCTAAATCCGACCCTCAGTTATTTAAAATACATAAACACTGCGATCCCCGGGGAGGTCCCCTACACTAACGTTCTACTGCTGCCTGAAAAATGGAATAAGGAGCGGGTGACATCTCCACAAAAAGAAACAGCGCCGGCAATACTTAGAAATAGTGTCAGATTGACAAAAGAAAACTAACCTTTCTTTCCGAACGAAGACAGGACGGAATAACACAAAATGTAGCCTATAATAATGTGAGCTTGGAGTGCTCAATGAATGGTTTAATTGCTAAGTGATTCAACTATTAGGTTGTCCGATGAGCTCTTGCCGTTTTTTTAAATTAAAAAATTAGCGATTGAAATGAAATTTTTTGGTACAATGTTTTGTGTTATTCGAAAGAGAATTTTTCGCTCTACAAGAAAATCTGTTTGGTTTTTTTTTTCGCTTAGTTTTTGTTAATTTTTAGAGCATTTAAATGGAGTGTCAAGTCGACAAAAACGAGCATTTTAGACACCATCTACTTTGTGCGTTTAACCGAGGTGCCAAAGCCACGGAAGCTGCTAGAGAGATTTGTGCCGTATACGGAGAGGGTGCCATAGCTGAAAGAACTGCTCGATATTGGTTTGCGAAGTTCAAAAGTGGCAATTTCGAGTCATAACAGTCATAACATAACAGGAGCAAGTCATAACATAACATAACATAACAAGTCATAAGTCACACAGGAGCAAGTCATAACAAACAACGGAGAATACATTAATAATCAAATTGTTGTTATTTTATGTTTAAAAATAAAGTTATAAAAAATTTAAAAAAACGGCAAGATCTTATCGGACAACCTGTTACAATATCCGCGCTATGGGGAGCATCTGTCAAACTTGCCAATAAAATTTCGGATGCATGTCACTTTCTCAAATAAAACTTTTTTTGGATTCTGATAATGCTATCATGTTTGCGAATCAAGTTGCTACCTAATTATGTGACTTGTGGGCCGAAGTTCCCTGAAATCGCTTCGTTTCTCAAAAAAAATGTATTCGCGATCGTTTATCGAAAACGTCGCAAAAGTGCGGCGAAACTTTGAGCAGTATCCGTACAAGTAATGGAAGAGCAATCTGTATGCTCTCCGCATGAAATAGTTGCAGTTAAGAGAATCTCAAGGTTTGTTAGGGTTGAACTTTCGAAAATCTTCATTTGAGAGTCCGAGATTATCGCACCAAAACTCCGACATTTCAGGAAGTTCTCAAACGTGTTTAATGAAGGATTTCGAGAATTCAATCTACAGAAACCTTGAAACTCTCTCACCTTCACCTGATTTATGAAGAAAGTGTACAAATTCCTCATCAATTACTTGTACAAATACTGCTCAACGTTTCGCCGCACTTCGTCGCGCGCGACGTTTTTTATGAACGATTGCAAAAACTATTTCATTCGAAAACAAAGCGATTTCAGGAAACTTCGGCCCACAGTACTTATGTAGCAATTCGATCTATGAACAGGATAGTGTCAGCAGAATCCAAAAAGGTTTCTATTTAGGAAAGTTAGTATATGCATCGAAGGTTTTTTTTTGTCAAGTTGGTCACATGCTCCCCGTTTTTAAAAAAACTTACCGCGGGTACTGTACCTAATTGTCCACTTTCGCTCTTCTGACTATAGTAGAGATTCTTTTTATTCAAGGAATGGCACACTCTCTTACAAGTCGTTACCTACCTAAAGGGATGCTCGATGTTCTCTCAGTCCGGTCTCTTCACAGAAGCCATAGTCAAAATAGGCTCTGACGTCATTGCTAAGGTAGCAGATTGTTCTCAGCTCACTTCGATTTTGATATTTATATTCAAATGGTTTGTTAATATCTAGGGTCGAGGACTTTATTTCACTGAGACGATGGCCATAAAGGAACTCCTAGAAAACACTGACGCCAGAAAGGCTTTGGTTCCCTGAGTCAATGTGAAATCCAAGAAATTATCCTTATGTAAGTTTTTGTTGCACTTTGTGGCACTAGCTCTCCCGTAAGAAGTACAGATGCGTAAGGAATTACACATTGATTTGGAGTGTAAGTCTCCGCTTTTTTCAAAATAATCTTCCCTCACTGTTTTCTACTTTGTTGGGCAAAGTGTCATATACATAGCATTCGAAAGCACATTTATTCCTATTTCAAAATTTTTTCCCCTCTCTCGTAGCTCAATCACTTTCAAATCTTGCTCTTGAACAAAGTTTGTAGCCCAATTCAGAACATTTTGAAATGTTTTATATCGAATCAACATCTATGTAGCTATGGGTAATTGTTCACTTGACCCCTCTTGAGACAACATGATGGCATCAAAACATATTTAAAGGCAGCAGACACGCTCAAAAATGATATCAGATTCATGGATTAAACCGAAGGTCTGAAGCCGTTAGTATTCAGAAATAACGAAAAAGACGAAAACAAATCGGCGGAAATCAAGATATAACGGTACGCTCTATATTGGTCCAGAAAAGGACGAGTTGTACGGCACTGGCTGAAATAGCGGAGCTAGCAAAAAAATTGTTTGGATAACGACGCTAATGTACTCGTACGGCCCTTTCTGGAACGCTTACGCCGTTAGAAGCCTAAAAAGTAACCTAAAGTGGCCGCAATCGAGCATTGAGTACCTGTATGGAGGGGCGGAGCCCGTATCGATGGGCGGAGCAAGGATGATTTCGTGACTGACTACGGCTCAAATACGGTCATTTGGACTAGTTTTTAATGCTTGCAACTTTGTGAGGGCTCTTCTAGGGCCTGCAAGACCCCACTAATGTAGTTATCTCAACAACTTTTTCGAGCGTGTCTGCTGCCTTTATACAGTTAATACTTTTGCGGTTTCCCTCGTTTGCAAAGGATTTGAGGCACCAAAGTCCACAAATAGGTACCACGGAGTTCTCCCCAATCAGAGACATTTATTCTGCGAATTATTGACCATTTGTTGAAAAATCGAAAAAATCAACCAAAAGTAAATTTTTTAAAACAATGGTCGATAATTCGTAGTATAGTTATAGTTGGATAGTAAATACCTTGAAATACCCAACTATCAACTTTGATGCCCTGTAGTCTCCGCATAGGAGGGAAATCGCAGAAGTTGCACTTCTTGAATAAATGCAGAATTCACCTATTTGAAAATTTTCCGCAGATCTGTTTTGGTGTTGACTGTGTGACCTCTCCGTTTTCTTCAGGTGAAACAAAAGTTCTGCTCTGTTAAATGGCTAGAGACGTAACATAGGCTTGGATTCGGAAGAGACTCTGCGTTCCCTATTGGAGGTTGGCGCAAGCTCGGTGCACCTACATACGTTACAGCACAGGACACTGAGTTTGCGCCAACCTGCAGCAGTGAACGCAAAGTCTCTTCCGGATCCATGCCGACGTTAGCTCTGCAATCATTGATCAGTCCTAATGCAGAGCAAGTAAGGAGTACAGCATCTTTCCTTTACTTCAATAGTTCAACTAAACATTAGCATCCACTATGCCTGACCTATTCTAGCAGATGAAAAGAGCGGAATGAGACGAGATTGAGGACCAGGTTTGGCGTTTGAACCAGACTATCAAAAAGTACCGTACGATATTGATCTTGAAAGAGTTAAGCCGTAGTTGATATATCCTCTCATTCTCACAAAAACATTGGAATTTGTTTTGAATTCGAAAAATGACGCCCCAGAAATATTTATGATTGGTCGCAAACCCACTATATATTTTTTTGATTTTTAATGCTCCTGATCTTGTTTTAGTCTGAGGTTTCCGATGACAAAACATGCAATCGGAACGGAAACTGCCATGACTCAGAACTTTCGAAACATTTTACGCAAGTCTTCCGTTAGATGTTGCCTTAGCTGTGGTAAGCTGTTCCTATGCATGTTCGATACCTGTGCGGAAGGATGGAGGAAGGTTGGTGAGTATGCGTGCTAACCGCGTTGGTAGAAGCCTCAAAATACTTTAGCATTTCGATGCCTCATCTCTGCGGCTACGAGACCACACTTTGTACTCCTTGCCATCAAATTTGAAGGCAGCTGTTAGAGAAGGACTACGGGAACCAACCAGTAGATCAGGAGTTGAGAGCGATTGACTACAATGAATGCTTCTATGCCATTATCAAGGCTATGAAATGCATGACGCTGACTTTCTTCTCTTGAAAATTGAAATGCTTTTGTTCTTCACCCTTAGATAGCCAGTCTAATATACATATCCCGTATATCTAATACCTTGGGATCACGTTCTTTTTGTTACAGCACAATACCTTTGGTCATCCAGCTTTTCGAATCCTGGTAGTTATCAAATAAAAAAAGTTTCACTTTATCACTTTACTTCTTTATTTTGTAGGTGACGTGTTCTCCATAATTCCCAGTTTCAACGGATTTGTACTGTTCTAGACGTGAAGAGGGAGGGGTTGGGGGACCAGGGGACTCAGGATCCCAGACATAAATGAAATGAATGATGGATTCATAACGCTACAAGCAAAGTATTTCTATAGAATTGGTAAGACAACACTAATTGGCAGCGATATCAAACATCGATGCCAGAGTTTTTCTTTATTTGAATGAAAAAGTACGCCCCCCCTCCTCCCCCGCCTAGGAGATAAAGTCAACGTATTCCCCAAGAGATTATTTTTTCTTCAATGAAGTTCGATCTCTACATCACTTGTGTACCTAACCCCAGGAAGATCACTACATGCCACCCATGTTCTTTGATAAGTAGGCCCCCCGCGCATTTATTTAGCACGATAAACTCCATCGACAATATTTATGTCCTCCAAGGAAGTGCAGAAAATATTCGTTTGGAACAGAAAACCCAATTAGACAAAGTTAGAAAAAAGAAAAACTCGAAAAACTAAGAGGAAAAATAAGAGTTGTAGTAAATTCGTGAATTTCGAAAGAACTGTAACCAACAGGTGTTCAGAGCACATCGAATAGGTCTTTGATGGGATCAAACATATCTTCAAATTTAGGGTTTCTTTTTTCTTCAGCACTGCTGATGCCACTGATTTCGAAACATTGCAAATTCCGGTGGAAAATCGTAGACGGTTTTTATCGTGGACACTGCCTTTAGAACCGTTGACCGCGCAGAAAACCATCCATTATTTCTCAAGATTCTGTATAGCTTAGCCTATCTAGTGAAACATAACTGATAATAAGGATGTTCCGACGAAGAAACGACCGCTCCTTGCTGCGATAATCGAAATCAAGAGCTTTTTGAGTGACTAGTGCTCGCTTTTCAGTTCATAAAACCCACGCTGAGTGAGTTATTTTTCACAAACCAAAAGGGTAAACAAGAAGCTCACATCAAAATTGTCGCCAAGCGGGTGGGAGCGATTCTGAGCGATTATATAAATTTCTAATGTCTCAAAAAACAAAAGAAGATTATCGAGAAAAGCGATTTTATTTCGCAGTCGGATACACGAAACACAAGTAGAACAGTTTTCCGCTTGCTACAGTGCCAAGCTAATTTTTTTTTAGCAAAAGCGGTGTTCTGCAGGATTTCTGTTTTTTTTTTCGCATAAAGCGCTTCACCGCCGTAACTCAGTTTAATATTGACGAAATAAATTTTCAAAAGACTTTTTGTGTTCCTCTCGGAGAGGCGAATGCAATTCTCTGATACGATAGTCTTTCTAACTCCGGAATTTCGTCAGCAAATGTGTATTTCTCTTTTGAATTTCCATCGACCACAGGCCAAAACATGACAAATTTCTGCTATGATGATCATCTATTAAGTCCATGATCGGGCATTTTCAGGAGGACATGCGCAATTTCTGATGAATTTCTGGAGTTTAATCTACCCTTTTGTAACACGACTATGGAACTCGTTAAGAGCAATTCAAAAATAACTTCAAAACTGAAACAGGACCACTTTGTAGCAAGTTGTGGCGAAAAGGTGAATTTCGAGCGCAAAAAGCGCCGCAAAACGCCGCTTTTGCAGGAGATTTGCTCCATCCTGTACAAATATCTTTTTTTTTGAATCCGATCGCTCGATGTACAGCCTCTCTTCCTCATTTTGAGCCGGTCGAAGTATGGCTTATCGGGCTTATCATGTCAAAATGTCCTTTTCACTGTTATATTTTGCAATAACCCGACCTCTCCGCTGCTTTCACCGCCCGGACTCATATCAGCGAGAGAATAAAGTCTCTCCGAGTGAGACTGCCCGCCCATGCAGTTGGCGTGCGGGCCGAGTGGTTTTTGCGAAGGCGTTTTTCGGACGAGCTTTCCAACGCCTGCAAACAGCTGACTGGGATATTATTCAGTATTCGTTTCATTATCCCGTTCATCGAGTTCCGGGTGCGAATAATGTCTTCACCACGTCCACTTGACACGCAATCCAACGTCCACTTGACACGCAATGAGTGGACAGTTTAATTCGGACAAACTTTACGTATTGGTAGATTGTAACAACATGAATCCCGTTAATATGAGTTTGTGAACGAAACATCAGTTTTCAAAGCTGCGTTCTTAACCCTTTACTACATATTCTTAGTTTTTGTAAAACGATGGCTTGACAACAACCTAGCCCCTCCAAAGAGTGATCAGAGCATAGAAAACGGAAAATGATTACATGCCGCCGAATTATATATTCGCGTGAAATCGACCGCAACCAAAGGCTTTGGAGTTTACTGAGCTTCACAAGATGCAGTGTTCCTGCGACCATCGTTCAAAACAGTAACCCAACTTAACGGAATAACACTTAATGAATGCCAGTGGCCGTATTCATGAAACGGCGGACGCAGGAAGGAGGCGTAACCCTCCTGTACCCGCCGTATGGCAACAACTTTTGTGCCTCTCCTGTCGAGATTTCAATAGTGGAGGCCACCCGTTCGCCACCTGTCAGAGCAGAGACAGGCATGGGTAGCCACCTGCAGAGACGGAGAGGAGACCGCCGGGTAGGAAACTGCTGTGTCTCAGCTACGCCATCAATGCATTCCGGCGGGCACAGCATGCCCGAACTTAGCTGTGCGGGTGGAGGGGCAGAGCGCGCGCTGCCTGCCAGTAACATATTGATAATTTTCTGCCACGTGAGATCGACCTAGCAGGCAGCTGCAACACTCTCCGTCCACCCACTAGGTGACTAGGAAGCTTCCTGTCTACCTGCCGGGTACCTAAATCAGAAACTCGTCCAACAACGGGTAGACTTTGGACCTTCTCGAAAGACTCCCAGTGCTAGGTGAATACGGGCACAGGATTAAGAGATAGACGAGCACACCAAAGTCATGTGAGAGGAAACGGTCGTGAGCTACGCGCGAAATCAATAGCAGGGGGCAGGCGCTGATTTTAGAAACGCTAGCTAGATCCTCCTGTAATATGTTTGAAGCTTGACCGTAGCATGTCCGCTCTACTCGGTATTGCATCGCTCATCGACGTTCTGGGGAAGCAGCGGTCGAAGCATGATTGTTAGTTGTGCACGCCGAGATAACATGCCGCAAACATGTGGAGGGTATTTTTATGCTGATCGCATGGTGTTTTGAAAGTTCTGAGGAGTTGATAAGCTACCTGTGCGTCAACTGTGTCAACTGGCAAAGTAAAAAAGAACGAGTTCTGCGTTAGCAAAAAAACGTTCGTAAGTGTTTTTCCATTTATAGGTATTCCAGAGCAAACCACTGACGTCATCCAGCAGCTGGTGGAAGTAAATCACGTGGATAATATAGAGAGATTCATAAGGAATCTCGTTTTGAGTTGTTTGGTGAACGATGAATCCGGTGAAACTAGCGCTGTGGATCTTAATGATGTGAGGTGTTTCTGAGTTTGCTACACTGTAGGATAAGTACGGCTGATTTTCGAAATACTATTAGAATTCTTCAGACTGTTACCATAACTGGCATGGACCTGCGTAGGAGCTGAGCGAACAAGAGTGAATTGTTGGTATCACCATTCTTCGATGCCTCGGTGGATCGGTAAGGAGAAATTCTCTGAATGCTTTTATCATACATACTATTTTTTCTCGTTCAGGGTTGGATTTCTTCTGAATGTGGTGAAAAACGAGGATATCATGAAGAATTTATCGACGCATCCGAAAAAGGTACTCAACTTCTGTTTTTAAGGCTTGGCGACTTTGTTCATTGCATTGTGATTTGTAGGATTCGTCGAGCGTTTCTGTAGGATACAAAAACGATTGTCCGCTCAGCATGTGTCCTGCTGCGCTCGTTCACCGATGAGGAACTTAGAAAAGCCAAATACTCCCACCTAAAAATCTGGTAGGTATGTTTCTGTCAATGATTGGATAGCAGGAGGTGCCGAGGTGATCGCAAAACGCTTGGCTTTGGGCAAGATGGAATCAGCGTCATACCTTTACAAGGGAGCCTCTTATACTCACACATTGGTGGGGAACTTCCCGAGAACGAAGACGGAGTATCTCTAGACTCAACTAGGGAGGCGAAAGTAATTTATCACAGCAAGGCTTCCCTTGTTCTCGCAGAAGCATGTCTTTCCCATAATTCCTTAACTAAACACAAATTAGTCATTGATTTACCAAAAAAAAGTTCGCCGAAACCCGCAGCTTGCAATAGTTTCTTGTTCTTAGAAAGCTGGACTATGACCAAGAATTATGACCTCTGACGTCAGATTACAGGTGAGCTTTCTTTCATCCCCACAATCCGGTCAGAGATACCGTACAGCGCCCATATCAAACTGCAAGACCGCCTCGAGACTGGGCAATTTACACCGCCGCATGTGTTGCGACTTTGTTATTATGTTCGTCATGCTGGGGCGAAGCCAAGGGAATCACCGTGGAGGAAACTTCCATTGTTCCCCCCCCCCCCTTCAACTTTTTCGAACGTTTTTCGTGATGAATGATTGGAGGAGAGGACGGCGAGGCGTCCGCTTCGGAATGAGCGTCTCACCGTTCTCCCCTCGATCGAATGATAGCAACCAAATCAGGTCTACTCTTCTTGGAAACTCCGCCTTAAAAATGTGAAAAGTCTATTGTGGGCAAGCGCATGCGGCAAACTTTGTCGGGATAAATGGTAGTAATCAGTTGCCCTTCCTTTTGCGGCAGCGATGGCTAATCCCAACACAAACTGGAGTTTTGAAAAATGACTTGTTGAGTGCAGGGGGATAAAATAAACATTTTGAAGCTTGTTTAATTCACTCAAAACACCGTGGTAGATGAAAACCATAAAAAAACGCGAGTTTTCTGGATTCCAAAAATTAGAACACTTTCGTTCCAAACTTTGTTCAAGGGTGTTAATTGAAACGCTGAACACGAATGCAAGGTTAGTTTTCAGTTTTTCAGAAGATTGCTTTAGAGTACGTTCAGAAAAGTAAAATTTACCTGCAGTAACCACCCGTATTCTTCCTAAAACGAAAAAATAGACAATAGAGAATAACCCACGCCTCCTCCCCGGACAAACTTTGAGCTAAATTTGTTTCAATTTTTAAATGTCCTAAAAAAATTTATCTCGTTTCTGACTGCCCCAGGCGCATTGAGGATATATTGAAAAAATTCAAATAGATTTCCATCTCCAACACAACACTACAGAGACTGTTTCTCAAAACTCTAATTTATGTTTAGATCGGTACCTGGTAAGAGAGGAGTTTATGGTTGGGCACAAGTAAAGCTTAGTTTTGACTGCAGGTGGTCGCTGCGGCCATGCGAGGGACAACTGTTCCTTTTTCATCGCGCGTAATGGAAAGCCGTTCCAATTGTGATCGCATCGTGGCAAACATACTACATCGCTGGGTCGCGGCGACGAAATCCTATGTTTCACTGCATCGCTGCTCGAAGAGCGATTCTCAATGGTTGCTGACGATTGCCAGCGAATTGACACGTTTCGTCTGAAGAACGTTGATCCTTTCACATGACAAGATCAGTGTTATCGAGTCGAAACGCGTTATTGATGAATACCAGCCATTAATTTCACTGATTGATTGAATTTTTCTATCCGTGGGCCTATGCACTATGAACAGAATCGCTGCCGCTGCTACATCGCTGCAGCAGCGGATGCAAAATCGCTGCGGTGAAAAACAGCAGCGATGCAGTCAAAACTAGGCTTAAGCCTCCATAACTGGTCCTGTTGCTCAACAAATGCTTAAAGCGATTTTGAATGGGCTGTGGAAGAACTAGCCTTAATAACGTTAACATAAGAACTGTCCCGATTAGTTTGGCTCATCCAGATATGCAGTAAGGCAACCTTAACTGTAGTGATAAAGTTTCGGATGCGGTGAGATCAACCGATTCAATAGGGAATAGATTCATGTAGCTAAAAACCGCAATGAGATCTACTGGCCGATATCAGGTCGCATATTACGACTTGGAGCTGCTGAAGGGCGCTCAAAAGAGGGAAGATAATGGTTTGTGAGATGGATTGGTGCAAGCTCACGGAGCTTTGTCTAGGGTTCTCTCATTGCCATTTTCTGGATCTTGGGCGGCTGTTCATCAGGATCAGACGTTGCAATATGTATGCACTCAGCGCATTTTCCCAGAAACCTATCACTTGCATGAGATTCGTACAGAAACATTTGCAAAGGGAGGCGTTTCTTCTCTGACATAGCTAATATCATGATCTTTTTTCTCACCCTTCTTGTTTCTCGGGCCGCCTGCTCGCCGGTAATCACCCTTCCCACCCACTTCGGGTTTATCCAAACGTAGTTTTGACCCCGGTGCTAATAAGACATTGTGAGCTGGTGTTGGTCGTTGATTCTTATGACACACAGTCCACGGCAACGGAAAAAGGCGGTGGTGCAGTAGCCGACTCTTTCTAATATGCTGTAGTCTGTTTGTGGTACCACTGATTTTTTTCCGAGACAGTTTTGATTGATGGGTGATGATGGGTGAGTTTCTGTTTTCAACGGTACGGCTACAGCTGTGGAAGCAATGAAAACGAAAACAAAAAAAACATACTACAGTTTAGTAGGAAGAGTCCACAACCGTACTACCGATTTTTTCCGTTACCGTGGAGTATACCTGGAAGAAACACACTGAGCGAAGATTGCGCTTTGATGAGACTACATCGTTGTAGGGCAGATCAGTAAACAGATGAAGTCGCCACTTTTGTTTGGTAGAAAGAAGACGTGCATTTGACTTCGTTTGCAAAGCCTTCAAGAAACGAAACTGTGCCGTTGCTGCATATCTGATTGGCATGATGACTTCATATATACAGGTAATTCGCTTACGACTTATAATCTTTGGGTCTTGCATATGCATATTCGTTCTAACCGCTTTTTTCATAGAAATCTGACCCATGGGACCTGTCGCTGGTAAATCCTGAATGCGAGCTTGTGCCCACATGGATGGCTAGCTAGCTAGCGGCGGCTGGTAGAAGCTGTTGGAGTTATATTGGCTGATTTTATTTGATGTTGTTATTTGATTTCTGTGTACTGAAGTTATAAAGTTATTAGACGATTTTAGAGCATATTATCTAAGACACCACATGCTAAAGACAGCTGAATTTTTTTCTGATTTCGAAGAGGAGAACTTCTTCAGGGTTGTATACCAGCTCAACAGCCCCTTGTATATGTATATAGTAGTAGCAGGTATGAAAGGTAATGTTATCTGCTGTTCATATGGGAGTGAAATTTCTCTGCGCAGCTGCCGACAACTGGGCCAGTAGCAATCCGCCCGGAAGGTGGCAGCTACCAGCTGTCACTGCGTGGTAACTGTGTTAATCACTGATCGACTATCAATGTAAACACGGAGGCATAGAAATGCACACGCGGCGCTCAAGTTAATGACCGTTCTAGTCACGCACCTGGCAGCAGTTAGCGTTCTTTGGCGAGGTGGGTGACTGCAAGAAACGGGTGGTGACTTCGCTCACCGCCGCAGAGGAAAGAGAAATAGCGCGCGATAGGAGGGGACGTCCGGTCGATACCGCGGACGCGGGGTCGTGCACGCCCAAGGGTGGCGACTTCTTGAGGAAAGTGCGCCCCGAGAGACTGCAGTGGAGCGCTTGCGGACCGACCAGTCCGCTGTCCACTTATCACCCCAGCAAAGCAGGGTGGCCTATCTCGTTGTCTAGGTGGGCAAGGAAAAATTGCTTCCGCCGGCTGGCGGCCATCCAGGTCCGCTGCCAGCTGGGCTGGAATTCACGAAACGATAACCAAGTTTTCCAAGGCATGAGGTTAATCGATTTGCACGCGATGCACTTAGCCATGGTTACGCTAGTCATGGTTAAAACGAGGTTAGCGTTTCGTGAATCCCATCCCTGATAGGAATGACGATGCATGCGTCTCCTCTATAGATTTCACCTGCTTTGCTCCTATTCTAAGCTCAATTTCAAATTCTTAGGAGTTGTTTTAGCCATATTCAACCATTTACAGATTTTTTTCCAAGAATCGCTCACTACAAGTAAAATCAGATCTGCAACGAAACCTATGTAAGGAAGGTGGCTGAGAAATTATTTCGTTCACGAGAAAAGGCATAAAACTTACGTGATCCGCGTGTACTAGTTACTAAATACTCTACAATTAATCATCTGAGTTCGGTTTTCATCTAAACTGCATTTTCCTCTTCTAGAAACAAGTTCACTACTGCAAAGCGTGAAGCAAACCAAGGAATAATGTAGTCCATAATTATAAAAAATTCCTTTAAACTTTTTGGTTGATCTTGTGGAAAAAACACTAGGTTGCCTCCTCGACAGTCATACTACAAAAAACCGTAATGTTCAATAAGTTTTTGCTGTTCGATGATAAGATAGGGCGTTGCTACTAGCCAAATTTTTTTTGTTTTGTTGGTACCCTCTTCATATGGACGGAGGTATGTGAAGTTTTATTTCCATCTGCCAATTCATTCTTTGTTTACAAGCAATTTAGTGCCGCCGTTACACAGCGATGCAAAAAAAAAATTGAATATTGAGTGATAGAATTGTGGTGAGCGCGAAGCGCTCACCAGATTTGGCTTTGATTCGCCATCGCGCAACCCCCTGATCTCAGTATCAGGGTCCAGAGTAAACGTAGGGAGACCGTTCTTTTCGCATTTAATACTCTTTAGAAAGGTGAATAACTGTTCAAAAAATGATCCGGAATGGTTACCTGAGATTCGAGAAAAAGTGTCAAAACCACGCCATTTTGGTCGAAAAAATGTTCATATCCTTTTTTTCAGTTGGCGTTCACGATCTTGTTGGAACACTTATCGTTGAGCTAGAGAGCTCATTTTTGGCCAGGAAGCTGGTTTTGTTTGCACCTAGCTCCTGTCAAATTTTGAAGTTGGTAGCTCAATTTTTGCGGAACCTCAAAATTGAGGGTAAAGAAAGACAAAAACACGTAAACATGTTATTAAAAACCAACCGACGTTTGCTTATTCGTAAAAATGAACTAGGGAAATAAACACCGTTACTGATAGGCTTTTGCTCAGGATTTGACGGGGCAACGCTTCAATCAATACGGCGGGATCTCGAAAGTACTTTTTGAAACGCCGCACGGTGTGACTCAGAAGTGCGCCACAGAACGCCGTAGATACTGTGCGGGACCCCAGCAGGAGTGCGAAAGACGTCGTAAAACATGTGTGTGACCAAAGTAAGAGTGCGCCGGACGCCGTAGAAAGTGTGCGGGACCCAAATGGGTGTGCGCAGAACGCCGTAGAAAGTGTGCGGGACCCAAGTGGGAGTGCGCCGGACGCCGTAGAAAGTGTGCGGGACCCAAATGGGTGTGCGCAGAACGCCCTAGAAAGTGTGTGGGACCCAAATGAGAGTGCGCCGGACGCCGTAGAAAGTGTGCGGGACCCAAACGAGAGTGCGCCGGACGCCGTA
The DNA here is from genome assembly GCA_029168955.1 of Aplectana chamaeleonis. Classification (NCBI taxonomy): domain Eukaryota; kingdom Metazoa; phylum Nematoda; class Chromadorea; order Rhabditida; family Cosmocercidae; genus Aplectana; species Aplectana chamaeleonis. The sequence goes on from JAPDOI010000294.1 coordinate 732,581, forward strand.
GAAAGTGTGCGGGACCCACGTGGGAATGCGCCGGACGCCGTAGAAAGTGTGCGGGACTCGAATGGGTGTGCGCAGAACGCCGTAGTAAATGTGTGGGACCCAAATGGGTGTGCGCAGAACGCCGTAGAAAGTATGCGGGACCCAAATGGGTGTGCGCCGGACGCCGTAGAAAGTATGTGGGACCCAAATGAGAGTGCGCAGGACGCCGTGGAAGGTGTGCGGGACCCAGATGAGAAAGCGTCTAACTCCGTAGAAAATGTGCGGAACCCAAGTGGGAGTGCGCCGGACGCCGTAGAAAGTGTGAGGCATCCAAATGGGTGGGCGCAGAACGCCGTGGAAAGTGTGCGGGACCCAAGTGGGAGTGCGCCGGACGCCGTAGAGAGTGTGCGGGACCCAAATGGGTGTGCGCAGAACGCCGTAGAAAGTGTGCGGGACCCAAATGGGAGTGCGCCGGACGCCGTAGAAATTGTGCGGGACCCAAATGGGTGTGCGCAGAACGCCCTAGAAAGTGTGTGGGACCCAAACGAGAGTGCGCCCGACGCCGTAGAAAGTGTGCGGGACCCAAGTGGGAGTGCGCCGGACGCCGTAGAAAGTGTGCGGGACCCAAATGGGTGTGCGCAGAACGCCCTAGAAAGTGTGCGGGACCCAAATGAGAGTGCGCCGGACGCCGTAGAAAGTGTGCGGGACCCACGTGGGAATGCGCCGGACGCCGTAGAAAGTGTGCGGGACTCAAATTGGTGTGCGCAGAACGCCGTAGTAAATGTGTGGGACCCCAATGGGTGTGCGCAGAACGCCCTAGAAAGTGTGTGGGACCCAAATGAGAGTGCGCCGGACGCCGTAGAAAGTGTGCGGGACCCAAATGAGAGTGCGCCGGACGCCGTAGAAAGTGTGCGGGACCCACGTGGGAATGCGCCGGACGCCGTAGAAAGTGTGCGGGACTCAAATGGGTGTGCGCAGAACGCCGTAGAAAGTGTGCGGGACCCACGTGGGAGTGCGCCGGACGCCGTAGAAAGTGTGCGGGACCCAAATGGGTGGGCGCAGAACGCCGTAGAAAGTGTGCGGGATCCAAGTGGGAGTGCGCCGGACGCCGTAGAAAGTGTGCGAGACCCAAATGGGTGTGCGCAGAACGCCGTAGAAAGTGTGCGGGACTCAAATGGGTGTGCGCAGAACGCCGTAGTAAATGTGTGGGACCCAAGTGGGGGTGCGCAGAGCGCCGTAGAAAGTATGCGGGATCTAAATGGGTGTGCGCAAAACGCCTAGAAAGTGTGTAGGACCCAAATGAGAGAGTGCGCCGGACGCCGTAGAAAGTGTGCGGGACCCAAATGAGAGTGCGCCGGACGCCGTAGAAAGTGTGCGGGACCCAAATGGGAGTGCGCCGGACGCCGTAGAAATTGTGCGGGACCCAAATGGGTGTGCGCAGAACGGCCTAGAAAGTGTGTGGGACCCAAATGAGAGTGCGCAGACCGCCGTAGAAAGTATGCGGGATCTAAATGGGTGTGCGCAAAACGCCCTAGAAAGTGTGTAGGACCCAAATGAGAGTGCGCCGGACGCCGTAGAAAGTGTGCGGGACCCAAATGAGAGTGCGCCGGACGCCGTAGAAAGTGTGTGGGACCCAAATGGGAGTGCGCCGGACGCCGTAGAAAGTGTGCGGGACCCAAATGGGTGGGCGCAGAACGCCGTGGAAAGTGTGCGGGACCCAAGTGGGAGTGCGCCGGACGCCGTAGAAAGTGTGCGGGACTCAAAAGGGTGTGCGCAGAACGCCGTAGTAAATGTGTGGGACCCAAATGAGAGTGCGCCGGACGCCGTAGAAACTGTGCGGGACCCAAGTGGGTGTGCGCAGAACGCCGTAGAAAGTGTGTGGGACCCAAATGAGAGTGCGCCGGACGCCGTAGAAAGTGTGCGGGACCCAAATGGGTGTGCGCCGGACGCCGTAGAAAGTGTGCGGGACCCAAATGGGTGTGCGCAGAACGCCCTAGAAAGTGTGCGGGACCCAAATGAGAGTGCGCCGGACGCCGTAGAAAGTGTGCGGGACCCACGTGGGAATGCGCCGGACGCCGTAGAAAGTGTGCGGGACTCAAAAGGGTGTGCGCAGAACGCCGTAGTAAATGTGTGGGACCCAAATGGGTGTGCGCAGAACGCCCTAGAATGTGTGTAGGACCCAAATGAGAGTGCGCCAGACGCCGTAGAAAGCGTGGGGACCCAAAGGAGAGGGCGCCGGACGCCGTAGAAAGTGTGCAGGACCACGTGGGAATGCGCCGGACGCCGTAGAAAGTGTGCGGGACTCAAATGGGTGTGCGCAGAACGCCGTAGAAAGTGTGCGGGACCCAAATGGGAATGCGCCGGACGCAGTAGAAAGTGTGCGGGACCCAAATGGGTGGGCGCAGAACGCCGTAGAAAGTGTGCGGGACCCAAATGGGTGTGCGCCGGACGTCGTAGAAAGTATGCGGGACCCAAATGGGTGTGCGCAGAACGCCGTAGAAAGTGTGCGGGACTCAAATGGGTGTGCACAGAACGCCGTAGTAAATGTGTGGGACCCAAATGGGTGTGCGCAGAACGCCGTAGAAAGGATGCGGGATCTAAATGGGTGTGCGCAAAACGCCCTAGAAAGTGTGTAGGACCCAAATGAGAGTGCGCCGGACGCCGTAGAAAGTGTGCGGGACCCAAATGAGAGTGCGCCGGACGCCGTAGAAAGTGTGCGGGACCCAAGTGGGAGTGCGCCGGACGCCGTAGAAAGTGTGCGGGACCCAAATGGGTGTGCGCAGAACGGCCTAGAAAGTGTGTGGGACCCAAATGAGAGTGCGCAGAACGCCGTAGAAAGTATGCGGGACCTAAATGGGTGTGCGCAGAACGCCCTAGAAAGTGTGTAGGACCCAAATGAGAGTGCGCCGGACGCCGTAGAAAGTGTGCGGGACCCAAATGAGAGTGCGCCGGACGCCGTAGAAAGTGTGTGGGACCCAAATGGGAGTGCGCCGGACGCCGTAGACAGTGTGCGAGACCCACGTGGGAATGCGCCGGACGCCGTAGAAAGTGTGCGGGACTCAAATGGGTGTGCGCAGAACGCCGTAGTAAATGTGTGGGACCCAAATGTGTGTGCGCAGAACGCCGTAGAAAGTGTGCGGGACCCAAATGAGAGTGCGCCGGACGCCGTAGAAAGTGTGCGGGACCCAAATGGGTGCGCGCAGAACGCCCTAGAAAGAGTGTGGGACCCAAAGGAGAGCGCGCCGAACGCCGTAGAAAGTGTGCGGGACCCAAATGAGAGTGCGCCGGACGCCGTAGAAAGTGTGCGGGACCCAAGTGGGAGTGCGCCGGACGCCGTAGAAATTGTGTGGGACCCAAATGGGTGTGCGCAGAACGCCCTAGAAAGTGTGTGGGACCCAAATGGGAGTGCGCCGGACGCCGTAGAAAGTGTGCGAGACCCACGTGGGAATGCGCCGGACGCCGTAGAAAGTGTGCGGGACTCAAATGGGTGTGCGCAGAACGCCGTAGTAAATGTGTGGGACCCAAATGGGTGTGCGCAGAACGCCGTAGTAAATGTGTGGGACCCAAATGGGTGTGCGCAGAACGCCGTAGAAAGTATGCGGGATCTAAATGGGTGTGCGCAAAACGCCCTAGAAAGTGTGTAGGACCCAAATGAGAGTGCGCCGGACGCCGTAGAAAGTGTGCGGGACCCAAATGAGAGTGCGCCGGACGCCGTAGAAAGTGTGCGGGACCCAAATGGGAGTGCGCCGGACGCCGTAGAAATTGTGCGGGACCCAAATGGGTGTGCGCAGAACGGCCTAGAAAGTGTGTGGGACCCAAATGAGAGTGCGCAGAACGCCGTAGAAAGTATGCGGGACCTAAATGGGTGTGCGCAGAACGCCCTAGAAAGTGTGTGGGACCCAAATGAAAGTGCGCCGGACGCCGTAGAAAGTGTGCGGGACCCAAATGAGAGTGCGCCGGACGCCGTAGAAAGTGTGTGGGACCCAAATGGGAGTGCGCCGGACGCCGTAGACAGTGTGCGAGACCCACGTGGGAATGCGCCGGACGCCGTAGAAAGTGTGCGGGGCTCAAATGGGTGTGCGCAGAACGCCGTAGTAAATGTGTGGGACCCAAATGTGTGTGCGCAGAACGCCGTAGAAAGTGTGCGGGACCCAAATGGGTGTGCGCAGAACGCCCTAGAAAGTGTGTGGGACCCAAATGGGAGTGCGCCGGACGCCGTAGAAAGTGCGCGGGACCCAAATGAGAGTGCGCCGGATGCCGTAGAAAGTGTGCGGGACCCACGTGGGAATGCGCCGGACGCCGTAGAAAGTGTGCGGGGCTCAAATGGGTGTGCGCAGAACGCCGTAGTAAATGTGTGGGACCCAAATGGGTGTGCGCAGAACGCCGTAGAAAGTGTGCGGGACCCAAATGAGAGTGCGCCGAACGCCGTAGAAAGTGTGCGGGACCCAAATGGGTGTGCGCAGAACGCCCTAGAAAGTATGTGGGACCCAAATGAGAGTGCGCAGAACGCTGTAGAAAGTATGCGGGACCTAAATGGGTGTGCGCAGAACGCCCTAGAAAGTGTGTAGGACCCAAATGAGAGTGCGCCGGACGCCGTAGAAAGTGTGCGGGACCCAAATGAGAGTGCGCCGGATGCCGTAGAAAGTGTGCGGGACCCAAATGGGAGTGCGCCGGACGCCGTAGAAATTGTGCGGGACCCAAATGGGTGTGCGCAGAACGCCCTAGAAAGTGTGTGGGACCCAAATGAGAGTGCGCCGGACGCCGTAGAAAGTGTGCGGGACCCAAGTGGGAGTGCGCCGGACTCCGTAGAAAGTGTGCGGGACCCAAATGGGTGTGCGTAGAACGCCGTAGAAAGTGTGCGGGACCCAAATGAGAGTGCGCCGGACGCCGTAGAAAGTGTGCGGGACCCAAATGGGAGTGCGCCGGACGCCGTAGAAATTGTGCGGGACCCAAATGGGTGTGCGCAGAACGGCCTAGAAAGTGTGTGGGACCCAAATGAGAGTGCGCAGAACGCCGTAGAAAGTATGCGGGACCTAAATGGGTGTGCGCAGAACGCCCTAGAAAGTGTGTAGGACCCAAATGAGAGTGCGCCGGACGCCGTAGAAAATGTGCGGGACCCAAATGAGAGTGCGCCGGACGCCGTAGAAAGTGTGTGGGACCCAAATGGGAGTGCGCCGGACGCCGTAGACGGTGTGCGAAGACCCACGTGGGAATGCTCCGGACGCCGTAGAAAGTGTGCGGGACTCAAATGGGTGTGCGCAGAACGCCGTAGTAAATGTGTGGGACCCAAATATGTGTGCGCAGAACGCCGTAGAAAGTGTGTGGGACCCAAATGAGAGTGAGCCGGACGCCGTAGAAAGTGTGCGGGACTTAAATGGGTGTGCGCAGAACGCCCTAGAAAGTATGTGGGACCCAAATGAGAGTGCGCCGGACGCCGTAGAAAGTGTGCGGGACCCAAATGAGAGTGCGCCGGACGCCGTAGAAAGTGAGCGGGACCCAAATGAGAGTGCGCCGGACGCCGTAGAAATTGTGTGGGACGGAATGGGTGTGCGCAGAACGCCCTAGAAAGTGTGTGGGACCCAAATGGGAGTGCGCCGGACGCCGTAGAAAGTGTGCGGGACTCAAATGGGTGTGCGCAGAACGCCGTAGTAAATGTGTGGGACCCAAATGGGTGTGCGCAGAACGCCGTAGAAAGTGTGCGGGACCCAAATGAGAGTGCGCCGGACGCCGTAGAAAGTGTGCGGGACCCAACTGGGTGTGCGCACAACGCCCTAGAAAGTATGTGGGACCCAAATGAGAGTGCGCAGAACGCTGTAGAAAGTATGCGGGACCTAAATGGGTGTGCGCAGAACGCCCTAGAAAGTGTGTGGGACCCAAATGAGAGTGCGCCGGACGCCATAGAAAGTGTGCGGGACCAAAATGAGAGTGCGCCGGATGCCGTAGAAAGTGTGCGGGACCAAAATGGGAGTGCGCCGGACGCCGTAGAAAGTGTGCGGGACCCAAATGGGTGTGCGCAGAACGCCCTAGAAAGTGTGTGGGACCCAAATGAGAGTGCGCCGGACGCCGTAGAAAGTGTGCGGGACCCAAGTGGGAGTGCGCCGGACTCCGTAGAAAGTGTGCGGGACCCAAATGGGTGTGCGTAGAACGCCGTAGATAGTGTGCGGGACCCAAATGAGAGTGCGTCGGACTCCGTAGAAAGTGTGCGGGACCCAAATGGGAGTGCGCCGGACGCCGTAGAACGGTGTGCGAGACCCACGTGGGAATGCGCCGGACGCCGTAGAAAGTGTGCGGGACTCAAATGGGTGTGCGCAGAACGCCGTAGTAAATGTGTGGGACCCAAATGTGTGTGCGCCAGAACGCCGTAGAAAAGTGTGGGACCCAAATGAGTGCGCCGGACGCCGTAGAAAGTGTGCGGGACCCAAATGGGTGCGCGCAGAACGCCCTAGAAAGTATGTGGGACCCAAATGAGAGTGCGCCGGACGCCGTAGAAAGTGTGCGGGACCCAAATGAGAGTGCGCCGGACGCCGTAGAAAGTGTGCGGGACCCAAATGGGAGTGCGCCGGACGCCGTAGAAATTGTGTGGGACCGAATGGGTGTGCGCAGAACGCCCTAGAAAGTGTGTGGGACCCAAATGAAAGTGCGCCGGACGCCGTAGAAAGTGTGCGGGACTCAAATGGGTGTGCGCAGAACGCCGTAGTAAATGTGTGGGACCCAAATGGGTGTGCGCAGAACGCCGTAGAAAGTGTGCGGGACCCAAATGAGAGTGCGCCGGACGCCGTAGAAAGTGCGCGGGACCCAAATATTTGTGCGCAGAACGCCGTAGAAAGTATGTGGGACCCAAATGAGGAGTGCGCAGAACGCTGTAGAAAGTATGCGGGACCTAAATGGGTGTGCGCAGAACGCCCTAGAAAGTGTGTGGGACCCAAATGAGTGCGCCGGACGCCGTAGAAAGTGTGCGGGACCCAAATGAGAGTGCGCCGGATGCCGTAGAAAGTGTGCGGGACCCAAATGGGAGTGCGCCGGACGCCGTAGAAATTGTGCGGGACCCAAATGGGTGTGCGCAAGAACGCCCTAGAAAGTGTGTGGGACCCAAATGAGAGTGCGCCGGACGCCGTGAAAGTGTGCGGGACCCAAGTGGGAGTGCGCCGGACTCCGTAGAAAGTGTGCGGGACCCAAATGGGTGTGCGTAGAACGCCGTAGATAGTGTGCGGGACCCAAATGAGGAGTGCGTCGGACTCCGTAGAAAGTGTGCGGGACCCAAATGGGTGCGCGCAGAACGCCCTAAGTATGTGGGACCCAAATGAGAGTGCGCCGGACGCCGTAGAAAGTGTGCGGGACCCAAGTGGGAGTGCGCCGGACTCCGTAGAAAGTGTGCGGGACCCAAATGGGAGTGCGCCGGACGCCGTAGAAATTGTGTGGGACCGAATGGGTGTGCGCAGAACGCCCTAGAAAGTGTGTGGGACCCAAATGGGAGTGCGCCGGACGCCGTAGAAAGTGTGCGGGACTCAAATGGGTGTGCGCAGAACGCCGTAGTAAATGTGTGGGACCCAAATGGGTGTGCGCAGAACGCCGTAGAAAGTGTGCGGGACCCAAATGAGAGTGCGCCGGACGCCGGAGAAAGTGGGCGGGACCCAAATGGGTGTGCGCAGAACGCCCTAGAAAGTATGTGGGACCCAAGTGAGAGTGCGCAGAACGCTGTAGAAAGTATGCGGGACCTAAATGGGTGTGCGCAGAACGCCCTAGAAAGTGTGTAGGACCCAAATGAGAGTGCGCCGGACGCCGTAGAAAGTGTGCGGGACCCAAATGAGAGTGCGCCGGATGCCGTAGAAAGTGTGCGGGACCCAAATGGGAGTGCGCCGGACGCCGTAGAAATTGTGCGGGACCCAAATGGGTGTGCGCAGAACGCCTAGAAAGTGTGTGGGACCCAAATGAGAGTGCGCCGGACGCCGTAGAAAGTGTGCGGGACCCAAAAGTGGGAGTGCGCCGGACTCCGTAGAAAGTGTGCGGGACCCAAATGGGTGTGCGTAGAACGCCGTAGATAGTGTGCGGGACCCAAATGAGAGTGCGCCGGACTCCGTAGAAAGTGTGCGGGACCCAAATGGGTGTGCGCCGGACTCCGTAGAAAGTGTGCGGGACCCAAATGGGAGTGCGCCGGACGCCGTAGAAATTGTGCGGGACCCAAATGGGTGTGCGCAGAACGCCCTAGAAAGTGTGTGGGACCCAAATGAGAGTGCGCCGGACGCCGTAGAAAGTGTGCGGGACCCAAATGGGTGTGCGCAGAACGCCCTAGAAAGTGTGTGGGACCCAAATGAGAGTGTGCAGGACGCCGTAGAAAGTGTGCGGGACCCAAGTGGGAGTGCGCCGGACGCCGTAGAAAGTGTGCGGGACCCAAATGGGTGTGCGCAGAACGCCCTAGAAAGTGTGTGGGACCCAAATGAGAGTGTGCAGGACGCCGTAGAAAGTGTGCGGGACCCAAGTGGGAGTGCGCCGGACGCCGTAGAAAGTGTGCGGGACCCAAATGGGTGTGCGCCGGACTCCGTAGAAAGTGTGCGGGACCCAAATGGGTGTGCGTAGAACGCCGTAGAAAGTGTGCGTGACCCAAATGGGAGTGCGCCGGACGCCGTAGAAATTGTGCGGGACCCAAATGGGTGTGCGCAGAACGCCCTAGAAAGTGTGTGGGACCCAAATGAGAGTGCGCCGGACGCCGTAGAAAGTGTGCGGGACCCAAATGGGTGTGCGCAGAACGCCCTAGAAAGTGTGTGGGACCCAAATGAGAGTGTGCAGGACGCCGTAGAAAGTGTGCGGGACCCAAGTGGGAGTGCGCCGGACGCCGTAGAAAGTGTGCAGGACCCAAATGGGTGTGCGCAGAACGCCCTAGAAAGTGTGTGGGACCCAAATGAAAGTGCGCCGGACGACGTAGAAAGTGCCGTACCCAAATGGGTGTGCGCAGAACGCCGTAGATAGTGTGCAGGACATCAGTGGTAGTGTGCAAGATGTAACAAAATGTGCGCAGGACATTAGTGGGAGTGTGCAGGATGTCATAGAAAGTGTACAGGACATCAGTGAGAGTGTGCAGGACTATAGTGGGAGTGTGCAGCACCTTATAGAAAGTGTGTAGGACATCAGTGGAAGGGTGCAGGACATCAGTGGGCGTGTGCAGGACGTCATAGAAAGTGCGCAGGCTATCAGTTGAAGTGCGCAGGACGTCATAGAAGGGGGGGGGGCAGGACATCAGTGGGTTTACTTTCATCTAACACCACCAGGCATAAATCATGTTAGAAAAGAAACCTTTAGGAAAAATAAATGAAATTCCTGAAAGTTTAGGTTCCTGGCAAAAGTAAAGATTTGGCATGGTCACAAAAATATACTCAGTTAAAAAGGGAAGATAAAGAAAAATGAAAAAAAGGTTTTGAAATATTCCTGAGAACGAGTTGGCGTAGAATAATTTGTTTTTCGGGAAATGAAGTGAAATAGTTGAAAGTATGATTTGGCAGTCGAGTTTGAACCAACTATTGATAAGAGTTGTGCAGAACGAGAGATCGCCTTGTCTGTGCTTATCCGTAGAACATGTCAAAGCGGAATCACGCGTGAAATGGGAAGCATCAAAACTTTTTCGGGAGCTGTAATGCGGCGGTCTTCACGTATTAGGTGAAGTAAAATCAACACGCGTGATTTTGCTTTGATATGTTCTACGGATCAGCACAGACAAGGCCATCTCTCGTTCTGCACAACTCTTATCAATAGTTGGTTCAAACACGACTGCCAAATCATACTTTCAAGTATTTCACTTCATTTCCCGAAAAACAAATTATTCTACGCCAAATCGTTCTCAGGAATACTTCAAAACCTTTTTTTCATTTTTCTTTATCTTCCCTTTTTAACTGAGTATATTTTTGTGACCATGCCAAATCTTTACTTTTGCCAGGAACCTAAACTTTCAGGAATTGTCATTTTGGAAGGTGTAGCACCGAAGGAAATTCACGAACGAATGTTATTGTTCACCTACAATTAGAACAGTAGAGAGATGGGTTGCTGAATTTAAACGTGGTCATACAAGCCTTGAAGGCAATCCACATGAAGGATGTCCAAAAAGCGCATCAACACCAGAAATTATAGCCAAAATACAGGATATGGTTTTGGAAGATTGTCGATTGACTAAGAGAGATTTAGTAGAGGCTCTACACATCTCACTGGGCACTAAGAGGCATATTTTAAAAGAAAATTTGAGTTTTAGAAAGCTGTGTTCGCAATGAGAGCTGCATTCGCTGGAATCACATTGAAACGAAAAAAAAAACACTTGAATGCGACTTTCTCTGCAACATTTGGAGCGTTTTTAAAAGGATTTAGTGAATTTTGTGCTTCGATGGATGAGACGTGGATTTCTTAAATTTTTCTATTTATCATTTTTTGTTTTTTTGGTGTATTAATTTTCATGGAGATCATACTGAATAATAAAGTCTATGTTGAACCATAAAATTGTGTTTTTCTTATCGAACGACAAAACTTATTGGACAACCTAGTATTGTATATCGTGGTCTCAGTGGTAAGTGGCTACTCAGCAAGAAATCCTCAAAATCGTTTATCAGATCTAACATTTTGTCACCCCGATGATTTTCGCGGAAATTTTCAAAATCTCTTCATCGAAGGCTGAAAATTTCTTGTATCTGAAAGACCGACACATGTGCACGTTCGCGAAACCCATATGTATTTACACCCGATAGTTTGATCAAAGTTGCAATGGATACGAAGAACTGTAGAAGGAGTGTATGTAGGAAAACAGGAAGGTTTTTTTTTGTAAATGCACATGTGGCCTAGTGGCCTGGGGCGCTGTGTTGGGCATCCGTCGAGTAGATACGTGCTGTGCAGGTTCAATTACGTTGAGTTGTGAGAGTTTTGCATTCAACGCTACTCTTCGAGAATAATTTTCGTTCCAATGTGGCAACCATAGGAGGCATCCAGGCGTCTCCGACCTCAGGTTGGCTGCCTCTTTGAGGTCACCACGTTGCCGGATTGCTACTGGCCCTGCTCACACAGGCCATGCAAAATCTTTTTGGGACCACGAGTAATCTTGCTAAGACTGCGAGGTCTCAGTGGGGGCATGATACTTTTCATACTACGTGCTGTAACGGCTGTGGTCCACATCTGCGGACTGGAATTTCGTTCTGATAAGGATAGTATTGGAAAAATTCGGAGTAAATTTTCAAATTTGAATGTCCATTCGACTACCCGGATAAGATTTTCTATTATTCTTTCGAATCGAGAATTGGGTAGGCTTCTACTTTTTCTTTTTATATGAGTGAAACCTAAATGCTTGCCTGATTACTACAGTCTATACTAGTGAGCAGGGCATTTCCGCAAACCTACTCATTTTGCTAATCTCGGACTACGCTTAAAGGCAGCATCCGCGCAGGAATTCAGATCAAGTGGAAATAGTTGGCAAGGCTTGAGACCTCTGTGTTGTGTATTCATAATCTCAGGCAAACCATCGCTCCGAGCGGGACCGGCTCCTCCCAATTATGACGTCATCGCCCGGACAGCGGCCGAGGGGACAACTGGCACTGCGGTCCCTGTCCGGTGCCAGTTCGCCCCTCGGTCGCTCTCCGGTCGCTCTCGGGGCCACAGCGGTGCCATCGACAGAGATAGAGAGACGCGGGATTGGTTGTTCTTTGAGTGATAGCGTGCGAGCCACGTTATCACTCAAAGAACAACCAATCCTGCAGGTATAAAAGGCGGCTCGCCTCGTGTAGACGGGTAGTTGGCCTTTCGAGGCCACTCTTGAGAGGTGACCTCGGATCACTCTCAGGATGACAATTTTTGGCGGCCGAGGGGATCCCCCATGGCCCGCGGTGAGGAAGGCTTCCTCATTGCGGACCATGCTGAGATGGTATCCTTGTTGCGGCCTGTGGCAGGATTAACCTCCTGACCCACAGGCTGTAACAGGTACCTTATCCTTTTAACAGGCTTAATCCTCTTCAGAAGAGGCGGAAATAAAGAAAAAATAGCAATTAGGAATTTTTTGAAAATCGCCGGAATAGAGACCGCAGTGCCAGTTGGGACCGAAGATCGCTCCGAGCGATACTGCTGTGGCCCGGAGAGCGGCTGCTGTGGCTCGAGTAGATGGCTAATTTTCGCTCAGAGCGGAGAGGCAGCGCCGCTCGAGTAGCTCTCCGGTACCGCTCGGAGCGATGGTTTGCCTGAGATGCTGTAGGCTCTTAAAAACTGCTCCGTGGTTTGAAAAGGCGTTTTCCCGGTCGAGGAACTGAAGCGCCACGACAGGCTCCAACAGGCCGCGGAAATCCAAATTTCTATTCCTGAAAGTTTAGGTTCCTGGCAAAAGTAAAGATTTGGCATGGCCGTTTTTTCGAAATTTTAGAAATATACTCAGCTAAAAGGGGAAGGTGAAGAAAAATGGAAAAAGTTTTGAAATATTCCTGAGAACGATTTGGCGTAGAATAATTTGATTTTTAGGAAATGTAATGAAATAGTTGAAAGTATGATTTGGCAGTCGAGTTTGAACCAACTATTTACAAGAGTTGTGCGAAACGAGAGATCGCATTGTATGAGCTTATCCGTAGAACATATCAAAGCAAAATCACGCGTGATATGAAACAAACACTTGATTTCACTTCACTCAATACGTGAAGGTCGCGGCATTCCAGCTCACAAACGAGCTTTTACTGCTTGCCTTATCACGCGTGATTTTGCTTTGATATGTTCTACGGATAAGCTCATACAACGCGATCTCTCGTTTCGCACAACTCTTGTAAATAGTTGGTTCAAACTCGACTGCCAAATCATACTTTCAAATATTTCCTTACATTTCCTAAAATCAAATTATTCTACGCCAAATCGTTCTCAGGAATATTTCAAAACTTTTCCATTTTCTTCACCTTCCCCTTTTAACTGAGTATATTTCTAAAATTTCGAAAAAACGGCCATGCCAAATCTTTACTTTGCCAGGAACCTAAACTTTCAGGAATTTCATTTATTTTTCCTGAAGGTTTCCTTTCTAACATGGTTTATGCCTGGTGGTGTTAATTCAAAGCAAACCCACTGATGCCCTGCCCCCTTCTCTGACGTCCTGCACGCTCGCACTGATGTCCTGCACACGTTCTACGGCGCTCTGCGCACACCCATTTGGGTCACAAGCACGCTCATGCCGATCATTTTTTCCGCAGGGCTACCGTAACCCTCCTTCGGAAGTTTTCCAAGTGTCAGCCTGGATATGAGCACATCGTTATAGCCAACCATCATCTTTGCACAATTTCGACCTCCTCAGCCACTTCCCAGTGGCTTCTCGAAGAGAGCGGTGTGTGAATGACTTCATACCGCTCCTCTCCTTTATATCCCGCATGTTATGAGCGCGTGTTATCGTTCGTTATCATGTTTTGTTCAAGAATGATTACGGTAGCCCTGCGGAAAAAATATCGGCATGGGCGTGCTTGTATTTGGATCCCGCAAACTTTCTACGGCGTCTTGCTCACTTCCACTTGGTCACCTCACAGTTTTTATGGCGTCCAACGTACTTTCATTTGGGTCGCGTACACTTTCTACGGCGTACTGCGCACACCCATTTGGGTCCCGCACACTTTCTACGGCGTCCGACGCACTGTTATTTGGGTCCCACACACTTTCTACGGCGTCCGACGCACTGTTATTTGGGTCCCACATTTTTTCTACGGCGTCCGACGCACTCTCATTTGGGTCCCACACGTTTTCTACGGCGTCCGACGCACTCTCATTTGGGTCCCACACACTTTCTACGGCGTTCTGCGCACTCCTACTGGGGTCCCGCACACTTTCTACAGCGTCTTGCGCACCCCTACTGGGGTTCCGCACACTATCTAAGGCGTTCTGTGGATTTCTTCTGATTCACACCGTGCGGCGTTCTAAAAAATACATCCAAGATCCCGCCGTATTGATTGAAGCGTTCAATCCTAAACAAATGCCTATCAGTGACGGTGTTTATTTCATTAGATCATTTTTACGAATGAGTAAACGTCGGATGGTTTATAATAACATGTTTACGTGTTTTTGTCTCACTTGACCCTCAATTTTGAGGTCCCGCAAAAATTGAGCTACCAACTTCAAATTTTGTCAGGAGCTAACGGCAATCATAACAAACTTTCTGGCCAAAAATCAGCTTTCTAGCTCAACGATAAGTGTTCCAACAAGATCATGTACGCCAACTGAAAAAAAAGGAGATGAACCCTTTTTTCGACCAAAATCACGTGGTTTTGACAATTTTTCTCGAATCTCAGGTAACCATTCCAGACCATTTTTTGAACAGTTATTCAACTTTCTAAAGTGTATTAAATGCAAAAAGAACGGACTTTCTACGTTCACTCTGGACCCTGATACTGAGATCAGGGGGTTGCGCGATGGCGAATCAAAGCCAAATCTGGTGAGCGCTTCGCGCTCACCACAATATTTTTTTATTCCGAGAGATCCTCGAGTTTGGACGTGTGTGTTGAAAGCCTCTTCTTTTCAGAGATTTTTTTTTCAGAAGAAAAGCGAAAAGAATTGTGGAACCTAAAAAGTTGAGGGGGCTAAACCAATTCAGCCGTTCGAAACTTCGGCATTTGTGTATTTCACAAGACACACCGGACAGACGTGAAAAAAGGAAACTGAACGTTCCGGGATTTTCGAACGAGTTCTTTTCCAAAACATGAGTGTTTTGGGTGGCCTTTTTGAATAGATCATAACCTGGTAGGCTCACCTGCGCAAAATTGTGGAAAGATAAATACGGTTTTCTCGCGCATGTGCTGCCTCTAAGTGGCTTTTCTTGTCAAATTCGAACACACTCATGGTTGATCACGATTATTCAAGTCGGGGGCATTGGTGTTGCTCTCATTACGCTTCTGTCGAGTGCAAAGCCTGAATCGAAAATCGCTGTTCGGAATTCATAGGTATAGTTCAACAATCGGCTCTCATTTAGACCTCTTGCTCCGAGGGAATGCCCCCCCTATTTTTCGACCTCCCTCCACAGGAGCAGGAAAGGCTGACGTGGTTGAACAAAAGCGAAAAGGTGGGCGGACAATCTACTCCCATGAAGAGGTTTTGGTCAGTTCCCTAATAATCCAGAAGACATCAGTTGTATATTCCGGAGACTTCTCAGTTACAGCAAAGTTCGTGGTCACCCCGGTAACATTTTCTCAGTGATCTAATCTTTCGTCCTCCTCGCCCTCACTGAATGCTTGTTTTCAACATTTGTGCAGCTGATTACATGCCTATCCGACGACTTTCTTAACCGGTTGCAACGTTCATCGAACGTAGCGGAATTTTCTATTAGGAAATGTGGTAAAATCGAGAATTCAACCAAGAAACAATTGTAGTAACTCGCTGAGTCTTTAATGTCGAAACAAAACCCTATCACCTACTTCGGACCGTTTAGTACTAAATCGGCTAGTTTGAGACCAGGAATACAGTGCGTTTCAAAATTATAAAGGCACCCCAGAAAATGGCAATTTCGTTCGCATATCAAGGAATTTCGAGCTGCGACCAATTGAATACATCAGTCGAAATTCAGCATAGTCGAAAACATCAAGCAACTTTATTTCCGAAAATATTTCATCACACTTTCTCAACAAATATTCGGCAACTTAAAATAAGACCGTTTCAAAATTTTATAGGCACTATAGATAAACGAAAAACTTATTCACAAAAATGAAAAACAACAACAGATTAATAATGGATGGGTTCACCATGATTAGTAATAACATCAAAAATGCGATTTGGCATACTGTCCGTATGCTTCTTCAAAAGAGAGGGGTCCAAATTGTCCCAAGCCCTCAGAATGCCGTTCTTGAGGTCACCGATGTTGTTGTACTGCATGCCAATAGAGTATATCTGCCTATCGATAATCCCCCAGATGTTCTCAAGCGGGTTCAGGTCAGGATTTCAAAGTGGCCACTTCAGAAGAGCGATATTCTTGCTGTTAAGCCAGTCGACAGTTGATCGGCTGCTCTGGACCGAGGCCTTGTCCTGCATCAAAACGTACTTCTGATAACGACGTCCTCTCAGAAATGGCAGAGGGTGGTCAGCGAGCACCTTCTTGTATTCCTTGGAATCCACTCGATATGAAACAAAAGCTAGTTGGAGAGCGCCACTGCTGCAGAATGCCCCTCAATTCATTAGTGACACACCGCCGAAGTTGCGCTTGCTGAAGATAAGCGGCTCCTTCCTGAGATCTTTCCAGTAACTATTAAAACCAACAGGACCTTCTAAGTTAAATTTCTTTTCGTCAGAAAAGATGATTTGAAAAACGTAGATTAAATAAAATTGGTCAAAAATAGAAGAGCGCCTTGGGGTGCCACACAACTTACCCATTCCCCATCCGTTTTCATATTCTCACGAGCAAACTGGGGTCGACCGGATTTGTGGAGATCAGTCAGCTTTCAAGCCTTGTTCACAGACTGCCGAACAATGACAGAACTGTCATTTACGGCCCTTCATACCGTAGTCTTTGACGGTGGAAGTGCCAGCCTGACCAAGTTGACTGACTTCGTAGAATTGGACATGGAACGCCGAATATGACGGACATCTTTATCAGACAGCACTCGTGGTTTTCCGGAATTCCTATTTTTTTTTCGTAGGAATCCGGATTCTTGACCTAGCTATCAATGCAGCTTGGAAAACGGCCAAGCTGAGCGGCGATTGAGTGATTGGAATGGCCAGCTTGATACCACGCTTCTACTTTTGCTTGTTCCTCACTTGAAAGTTTGTATCCACGAGGGATAATGTCAGAGAGGTACATGAAGGGGTTGCCTTTTAAGTGGAGTGCAGGAGGACTGAAACTGTGCGAGATAAAGAAGCACCGCAGGGGGTGCCTTTATAAGTTTCAAACGGTCGGATCTTATGTTGGTGAATATTTCTTGAAAAGTATGAAAATGTGTTCTCCATAAAGATAATTTATCAAGGTTTTCGGCTAAGCTGAATCGAATGGAATTGGTCTTTCTCATTTTCCTGGAAATTCTTCGACCTGTGGGCGAAATTGCCATTTTTGGGGATGTCTTTATAATTTTGAAACGCACTGTACAAGCGAAGGGTGCAATTACAACGATTACAGATTGGACGTCAAATCAGTGATTTCTCTTTTTGTCCTGTTCTGCTTTTTTCGTCATAATTGAAATGGTTACTAAGGGCCGTTTGTACCTACATAGATAGAGTAGAAAACGAGAACTCCTCAACATCTAACGTTTGTTGATTGGGACTTTTTTTGGCTCTAAGTCACAGTACACCCTCAGGCATGAGCTTTGTGATTTCTATTTGATTCTGCAGTAGACATTTCCTGTATAACACGTGCCAATTACGAGATCTCCTCCTAATGAGCGAGATGTAAGCGCCCGTCACGGGCCTGACCTCCTTCGCTCACCGCCACGGCCACACCCCCCATCAGTCCTTCGAACTCGTTAGCGTCCAGATGGATGGACGAATTCCCAAATAGTCTTCGTTCCTCAATCTATTGCTGGACTGTCTCCTTATCCTGGCTCGCTCTTGCGCAACGATTGCGAATGAAGAGAAATACAGGCTTGAGACAACTCGTCCGCCTATTTTTCGCCCTCGAAAAATGGGCATCTTTGAGAAGTCAGAACTCTGTCTATAGGGGGCCTTGGACAATTTCAGAGATACCACTGTGATTAGAGTGTGGCTCTCCCCAAGACCAGCATAAAAACTGAGAAATAATTTTCTGCGTGTTCTGCGCCTCCAAATTATTTGCTATGCCGACTCGTGCGAAGAATTCCGCTCACACCTGCGAGGCTCGCAACCCCTACGACATTATGCTCCTGAAGGTTCCAATGAATTTCCTTATTTCTCTCCGGAAATCATTTGCACTTCATTTGTTGTATCCTCTCATTTTGCTTTCCAAGCGTTTCGGTGCAGTGGTTAGTGGGGTTTAGGGTCGGGATTATTCCCTCTTTCGGTCAATCAGCAACATCTTATTGCTAGAGGTATAGCATACTTACCGCTGTCGCTGTGCGAAGCGACGGCGCTGTTCAAATTCAGTCCATTTTTGAGTGCCCATAACTCTGTCCCCAGGGAGTTGGAATCAACGTCGGACTGTCTTTAAAAGCTGATTTCGCGATAAAAACGATTGCTGAGTTCAATTCATGAGAACGCAGGTCTGGCCATCACAAAAGTTGATTTAAAAGCAGCACACACGTTCGTAAAATCTTGGAGATAACCACGGAAATAGAACCCATATGGCTTAAAACACAACGCCTATGCATTTGGAAGCGTCAATATTGACACGAGCAAGAAGTTGGCCCCGCCTCTGTATCTGCCCGCCCCCTGTATTTGCGTCCTCCTCCGAAACAGAGGTTCTGGGCCATTCCCATTATCAGCGACGTGTGCGGGTGGTACAGTAAGTGTAATAAGCAAGGCCTATGGTATACTTTGTTGCTGTAATGAGCGACAGGCATGCAATCTAACACAAATCGTGGCGGGACCCGCATCGGAGCAACGGCATCTATCGTCGTAGGAACAAATGTCGCGTGTGGGTCGCAGCGAAGTGTCGCGGAGGGCTGACATACTGCTAATGTGCCATAGCCTGTCGCTACCACTGTCGCTGTCGCTGTGCAGTGCACTGCGACAGCGACAGATTTAAAGGACGGGAGGCGGTCGCTGTCGTGTGTAGAGCGACGCGACCGTGTGTCGCAAAAGTATACCGTACCCCTAAACCACATACACTGACGATGGTGAGAATGACCCAGAACCCCTGTTCTGGAGGAGGACGCAATTGCAGGGAGCGGAGCCAACTTCTTACTCGTGAAACGGCATTGCGGGTCGTTTTTGACACTTCAAAATGCGTAGGCGTAGTGTTCTGAACCGTAACATTCTGGTTCCGTAGTTACCTCAATCACGTTTACAAGCGTGTAAGCTGCCTTCGAAGGCAACAAACACGCTCAAAAATGGTATCGATTTTATGACATAAATCGAAGGTTTGAAGCTAGTAGTATGGTAAACTAACGAAAAAACCGACGACCACTGCATGGCAAATAGAGGGATAACGGCTGTTTTTGTTATGGGGTAAATTGGACAAGTTTTGCCCGAGCGGTTGAAATAGCTAATATTAACGATAAAACGGTTGGGATAGCGAAGCCGATAGACTCTTACAGCCTGTATTAGAACGCTTACCTCGTTGGAAGCTTCAAAAACCAGCCGAAGTGACCGTATTCGTATATTTAGGGGGCGGGGTTGAAAGCTCATGGGCGTGGCTGGCGAAAATTTTCGACTCAAATTTAGTAGTTTCCACTCGTTTTTGACGCTTCCATCGGCGTGAGCGTTCTGCTAGGGGCCATAGACCCAAGTAGCGTAGTTATCTCAACAACTTTTTTCGAGCGTGTCTGCTGCCTTTAAGGGCACAGTACACCCTCAGATATGAATTATAAGATTTTTATGTATTTGTGT
This sequence comes from Aplectana chamaeleonis, assembly GCA_029168955.1. Classification (NCBI taxonomy): domain Eukaryota; kingdom Metazoa; phylum Nematoda; class Chromadorea; order Rhabditida; family Cosmocercidae; genus Aplectana; species Aplectana chamaeleonis. The sequence goes on from JAPDOI010000294.1 coordinate 751,970, forward strand.
AGAAGACTCCTTCTATATAACACATGCAAAACGCGAGATCTCAATTCCTCCAGATAAGCGAGATATAAGCTCCCATCACGGCCACCGTCCCCCTACCAGATTTCCGATCTCGATAGCGGCTAGATGGATGGATGAATTATCAACAAGTAGTTGTTCCTCAGTCCATTGCCGATATATCTCCTCTTCATGTTCTGCTCTAGTGTAGCGATTGCGGATGAAGGGAAACACAGGTCTGAGACAACTCGTCCACCAAATGTTTGCTTTCAAAATGCAGGCATATTCTAGGAGTCATATCTCCGTTCGTAGCGGGTGTTGGACGATTTCAGAGATATCATTATGATCAGGATGTAACAATCTCAACGTCAAGGGTACAATCTGAAAAATAATTTTCTGGGTGTCCTGTGCCTTTAAAAGAAATGTTGCTTGAAAACGCCAAAAAACTTCTTAGAAAACAGCTTATTAGTGAGTTCCCAATTAATGCCCCCAATTAATGAGATTTTTATAAATATTTTTTCCGTCTTCTATTCTGCTGCAAAGTAGTTAGTAGAACCTTCACCGCATTTTTTTTTGAGAGCAAAACAGAAGACGGCAGAACAAGCCTTTAGAAATCCCGTCAAAGGCAGTGTTCACGATGAAAAATAAGTTTCAGTTTCCATTAGCAGTGGATAGTGGATGGGCACAATGTAACTCTGACGTCGAAAGAACGCATCAAAACGAGCCAGGAAAAGCTCCAAAAGAGCTCGAAGTTGCCAATTCGAGCGCAAGGCAAACCCCAAAAGCGCAGCACGCGCCCGCCGACCTGAACAAATGAATGCTCGAGATCGTGAGATGGGCGATGGCTTCCAGTCATTAGCCCCATTCTTCCCCTTCATTTTCAACTTCTCTCCTTACTCAGGTCAGCTCGCATACATCGGCTGCAAAAGACGGAAGTTACAAGCCTCGGACAACTCGTCCACCATGTTTCTTTAGCTCAATTTTCGAGGAACCATAACTCCGTTCCCAGAAGGTCTTGTACTATTTCAGAGACATTATTGGAATCAGCATGGGGCTTTTTTCAAGATAGGCCGAAAACAGAAAAACGATTTTCATAGTGAACACTGCCTTTAAAGGCAGTGTTCACGGTGATTTTCGTTCCGGAGTTTTCCACTCAAAACAATGCGTTGACTACCCAGTGTTACCAAAATTACGAAAAAACGGCGAAAAACGCACTAAATCGTCTTATTTTAGTAATACTATTCTCTGGCCTAGACTAGTTGTCCGATTGGATGAACATGTTCACGGTGGTTGTCACCGGTGAAAAATGGAACTAATCGAAAATTGAAGATTATTTTGGGCAAAACAGTATTAGTTAGGGTCCAGAGGAAAGAACGGAGCAACACAAAATAGAGAAATGCAAAAGACGGGTCCACAAAAGATTTCATTGTTACAACAAACAGTTCCACTGAGAGTAAAGAAGCGGCGTGAGAGTAAAGGATTTCGTGCCCTTCTGGAGCGTTTTTCTCGGTTTCTTCGTCATTTTAGTTCTACACGGGGGCCAAACAATCGATTTAGCGGTTAATCTCAAAATCGAAGATTATCGTGAACACTGCCTTTAAATGGAGGCGGACTGACACCCAGCAATAACTGGCTCCTGAGCGGTTTTCTCCTGCAGCTTTTCACCTATTTTCGATTTTGCGGTGGCCAGCTCCATCTTGTCGTGAGGACACCTTAACAACCGTTTTTATTTTCGAACACTGCCTTTAAAGGTACAGTCCAACCTGAGGAACGAAATGTGGGATTTCCTCATAGTTGTCAAGTAGACCCACCGTATGTAACACCTGCCATGTGCGAGTTCAATTCCTGCGGATAAGCGGTATATAAGAGGAAGCCACCTTGGGGCGCCCACCTCGCGAAGCCACTTTAGCACGCCCCTTTTACGATCTCTCGAGCTGACCAGTCGCGAGATAAGCGGCGATTTTCGATCAGTGGCTCCGTTCTCCCCTTCATTTGTATCCCATCTAACCATTCAGAACAAATCACATATATTGGTTGCAATTGACGTATGTAAGTTACAAGCCTCGGACAACTTGTCCACCGTGCTTTCGTCGCTCCATTTGGAAAAGCCATAACTCTGTTTAAAGGGAGGCTCGTACGATTCCAGAGACATCATTGGAATCAGTGTGGGAGCGTTTTAAAGATAGTAGGTAGAAAAACAGAAAAACGATCAAAAGGTTGGACTGTGCCTTTGAAGGCACAGAACATCTTCGGTCATGAATTTTTTGATTTTTATTTGATTGCGTAGTAGACCCCTCCTGTATAAAACCTGCCAAGTGCGAGATCTCAATTTCTGCAAAAAAGCGAGGTATAAGCGACCACCACGGGCCCGACCCCCTTCGCTCGCCACCACGGGCCACACCCCTACCAGATTTTCTCACTCGATAGCGGTAATATGGATGGATGAATTCCGACGGGTCTCCGTTTTTCACCCCATTGCCGGACTGTATCCTTACACTGACTCGCCCTCGCGTAACGATTGCGAATGAAGAGAAATACAGGCCTGAGACAACTCGTCCACTAATTTTTTTCACGCTAAGAATATAGGCGTCTTTAACGAGCCATGAATTTGTCCGTAGGGGGTCTTGGACGATTTCAGAGACACCATTGTTATCATGTGTGACCTTATCCAAGAAAAGCCTAAAATTAAAAAAATAATTTTCTGGTTGTTCTGTGCCTTTAAGGGTCGCGATCAGATATGCTTGTTTTCTTTTCCCCTCTTAACCCTTTTCTGGGTTTTGAGTAGTAGGACCTATAAGAAAAAAATGCGAAAAAAAAACCGCTGTTCCGAGTCAAATCTGAAGCCTGAACCTTCTTGTCTTTTGATGGTGGACGAGCCCACTCCACATTATCGGCATCGATAATCTCTAAGATCAAGAACATCAGCTGGCTTGAAATTGAGTTTCAATAAATGAACATCTACCTTCGGACTGACCTGCTCGAATATTTATGTACTCATCTAGTCAAACACATCGACTGAAGTGCTTGCTTTCATTGTTCAGCTGTTTTTATTAAGTGAATTTGCATTATTTCTTATTCTGAATGTCGATGATTTTGACTGCTCAGCAAGAGACTGTGATATTTTGGGCGGCGCTGTGCACATGTGCACGAACTTGCATCTTTGGGCCCCAGAAACTCTAACTCTAGCCCGTTTTTCACCGCTCTACCTTCATGCAGTTTTCAGCTGCTTTCGATCTAAGCTGATTTTTGTAGTTTTTTCGATAACGTTTCTCATCGTGACCACTGCCGTTACGGTAAGCAAAATATCTTGAAAGGCATTTTCACGTTGTACTGCTCCTTTGAGTTGTCATTTCTAAGCTGATGAATACGCGAAATTAAATCTTCATAACTCGCTTTAAAGGCAGTGTTCACGATAAAAAAAGTATTTCAGTTTCCACTAGGAATGGGTAATGGAGGGGCACAATGTAACGTTGACGTCGAAACAACGCATGGAAACGAGCCAGGAAAAGCTCCAAAAGAGCCCGAAGTTGCCACTTCGAGCGCAAGGCAAACCCCAAAAGCGCAACACACGCCCACCGACGTGAACAAATGAATGCTCGAGATCGTGAGATGAGCGATGATTTCCAATCATTAGCCCCGTTCTTCCCATCATTCTCAACTTCTCTCTTTACTCAGGTCAGCTCGCATACATTGGCTGCAAAAGACGGAAGTTACAAGCATCGGAAAACTCGTCCACCATGCTTCCTTAGCTCAATGTTTGAGGGACTAAAACTCCGTTCCCAGAAGGTCTCGTACGATTTCGAAGACATCATTGAAATCAGCATGAGGCCGTTCTCAAGATAGGCGGGAAAATTGAAAAACGATTATCATCGTGAACACTGCCTTGAAAGGGAAAGGTTCGCCCGCATTTTGAGTTTTCCAAAGTCTGGGTTGGATTGGATAGGTCGATATGGGCAAGATGAACCTCGTCTAGATATTTTGTAAGCTATGGGCCGTTACTCTTCCATAAAATGGTTTCTGAATAGAGAATTGCGGTATTCACAGCATAATCAGGCCGGCAATATATTGATATTCCTGCACCATCTGTGATCGTCGTATCGCAGCCATGCGGCGAGGTCGCCGCATTGACGCATTTGCGGCGCTGTTGGGAGATTTCCATGACGAGCGGTGAAGAAAGCACAGACGAGAGCTAAAGACGTGGACAACACTCACTTTTTTGCGCTTAGTACGGGGAGGGGCGCCACTGCACTCTATCTTGACGTTGAACTATGTAACTTGAGAGAGACCTGTTTTTTTGCACAGTTTCCGCACGTTGCTTACCTGTGGCATACGCTCCGATTAAGAAAATCTTGCAACTGGAATCGCAACCTCCTTCACGTTGGAATCGGGGCAACTGCTTCCCTGACAGTGAGCGCGTGGGCTCTTGTAAAATCCAAATCGAAACATTTCACTCTGTTTCAAAACAAAGTTCTCGTTGTTCCTTTGAATGCGTGTGGATAGGAAAGGGAAGAGGCAATGAATGGACGGTTGGAATACAGACTGATCAGCTTGCGCCGGCAGGCGCGCAATGAGGTATGGTATTTCGTTTTGTCACAGACCACACGTCCTTTCGAAGCCCGCTCTCGAATACGAAGCATTTCCTTGCAATGTCTCCTATATGAAATCGGCTTCCTTTTTCTCCTCGTATGGAGAGGGAAGAGTCAATTCCAACGTGTTCTAAGGTAGGTTTCAACTAACGTCGGCATGGATCCTGAAGAGGCTTTGCGTACATTGTCGAAGGTTGGCGCAAACTCGGTGCCATATGCTATAACATAGGTGCACCGAGTTTGCACCAACCTCCAATGGGGAACGCAAAGCCTCTTTAGGATCCACACCGATGTTATGTAGTCTTTCAAAAGTTGTTTCTGACCCTTCTTAAACTGGGAGCTCACTAGCCGCCATAATTTTCTCAGACATGAAGAGACAATCCCTGAAGCAGCGATCTCACAACTTTCCTTGAAATTAGTGAAATCGCTCATGCCAATCCGACTCCCCAACTGCCATTGGGGACCCATGGAGGGAGATTTGTTCTCATTCCCTGATACGATACATTTGTCAAAAACAAGCGGAGATGTGTTGAAATCAACCAATTTTCGACGTTTTTGCTATGAATATCAATGATATACTTTTGGTGGATTATATGGCGTGACACGGGAACGAATCCTCCAAATCGCATTTCTCCAGACACTTGGATCCATCGGAAGCATTCGACCACGGTGATTTTTCAGAGCATTGACTTTTCGAATTTATGAATGATTTAAACATTCTTGCACAGCCGAGTTGGTCAAGTTATGTACTCCTTGTTGGCTACGACTGGTAATCAATGGAAATTTTGCGACTTAGATCTAACCGGAATAAAGTTCACAAGAGAGATTGCACAGGAGAATTGCTTTGTATACGATGGCCTACTCTCAATATTTGCCGGTTGGAGAAAAAAGCTGAATTCCATTGGAATATCGTGGATTAGTGCATTCGGTGTGGTGTAATGTGCTGGCCTCCTCGCATTTTGCTTTGTAGCTATCATCGGCGCCTACGCGAGGGGTTAGAGCCGAGAAGTTTACACTGGCGACTTCGAGGCCCTCCTCCAATCGTCTACTGATGTGATGCTCCGGCACTTGCCTTGGTATAGAGTCTGACCACTGCTTGGTCAATGTTATCGTTCCTCTTCACCTCTTCGCGCTATGATTTTTTTCTGTTCACTTTCACAAAAATCGGTGATCTCTCAGGACTGCGAACTGGTTTTCGCAGCCCTGTTCGAGCCCTATACGCATCTCGCCAGTTGGACAAACAAACAACAATTTTAAAGTATTTTGTTGATGAGTTGAACTGGTTGTGGATGATATGCTATAACGGCCTTACGATTGCTTGATTTCGAATTCTAGTGCCAAACGTATACATTGACAGCCCGGAGTATTTGGAGAAGAGAAGGGGTGAATAAGCAACCATTTATACACATTCCAAGGCTTTTTATGCGAAACTGAGTTCCCTCCATTAAACTATGCGAGCGTCGTATCTATAGTAGGATATAACCAATTCGACAATTTGGGCAACTCGAACAGATTCGCTTACAAAGTTTGGGCTTCCTCTAGTTGTCTTGAACCTCTTCTCGAGAAAAGAAATTCGGGGAAATCCCGTCAGAACACCCGGAACGGCTGATGATTATCTGAGATTTTCTTCCGAACTTGCTAGGGTGGGAGTAGGTTGAGCGCATAACCTATCCACAGCTCTGATTCCCTATTGAAATGAGCAGTCTTCTGACAATCCCTAGCAACACCGGAATCTGAGGGTAGAGAAGGTGTAGATCTTGATTGAACTGCTACTGACAACTTGCCGCAATCATGGATTAAAGGTGCTTTGTTTTGCAATCCACATGATAAGAAGGATTTGACTATCGCAAAAATGAAAGTAAATCAAAATTCGGGGACAACGCGCAGGAATAATTAGCCGCAAGGGCTGCTGATTACGGGTGTCCGCCTTTGCCCCAAGGAACGATGTTTTTGGTGTGGTTGCCAGCTACTTTAAGAGACTACTTTTTACTTCAAAAGGCGAAATAAAAGACGGCCGAATGAGCATTTATAAAAATATAGTTAATTAGGCGCGGGAGGACACTCCGTAATTAACCGGCCCAACTTGTACCTACGCTTTTTTATCTCCGACTTTTCATTGATTTTCATTCTTGTAATCTCCGATCTACTCAGATAATAACACCTGCTGAGAGGGCGGAGAAGTAGTCTTACCGGCTGAGCGGGCGAGCGTGCATTTTACCGGCTGAGGCTCATTGCTTCACGGGGTGAGCGGGCAGGCATATGCATATCAATGGCCCAATACTGAAGAGCTAAAGCAAACCAGGGTTATGTACGGCGCGGACATAATGGACCTCGAGCTGACTCGGGTGATGGCATTCGAACGGATAGTCACATACACGATCTCGATAATTGACCCCTCACCCCTACGGGTCGTTGTGACCGTGGGGGGCGTGACAGCTGGCCACAGCCTATGAGTTTTGAAGGAGGGTAAGGCTTGCGGCTCCAGGGATGAAGCGCAAGCCTCGAACTTGCAGGGGATCAGGGGAGGAGTACGAGGGGCTCTATCTGCTCCTGCAGATCGATATCATTCACACGGTGAACAACTAATATCGGGTGAGCAGTCCTCCCTTTACCGGCTGAGGGGGCAGTGAATGCGGGGTGAGGGGGCAGCCATTTACCGGCTGCGGGGGCCTCGAACGCGGGGTGAGGGGGCCACTACTTGCCGGCTGAGCGCTCCATCAATTACCGGCTGAGGGGGCAGTGAATACCGGGGTTCGCCCGGGTACAATGCTTAGTCAGCCGGTTATGCCTGCCCCCTCAGCCGGAGTTACTGCCTGAGTACCTCCTCTGAAAAGTATCACAACAATCTTTGCTTCCGCGAACCATGCATGCCTTTGAGTTGCGGGGAGACCGCGCGAGAAAGTTTTTTGATTCATGTTGCGACGCTCTGTTAAGGCCGGGATCATACTTCAAGTGACGAGCGAAGCGACACAGTGTTTACCATCCATGTAGACCGAAAATCGATATGCTTGATGTACACAGTCACTGTCGCTGGTCGCGGGAAGTATGATCCCGGCGACTCGAGGTCACCCTTCACGACCAGCCTTTGAAAGTCGAGTATGCACTACGTAAGATGACTAGACCGACAAGGAGTGAACGACCTTTCAGCATAGCCAGCGCGGGTTGAGATGACTGTTCAACACAGGCTGTCGCCAAATACGGGAATTCTCGCGGTGGGCCCAGAAGTTGCGGGTTCTGGCGAACGTCGCTAAAACGTGGAATTTCTCGCCTCACGGAATGAGAGGGCGTAACAGGCCGCTCCCTCGGAGTCATCTTGCCACCCATACGCGGAGAGAACACGCAGCTACTTGCTGACGTAAGTTTCAAGAAACGATTTACCCTATCGTTCTCGGTCGCGCCTTGATGTAACGTCATATTGAAATAAGGGTACCGATACGAATCTGAAGTTCTATTAAAAGGCTTTGAGATGCACGAATGTCAAGCGAACACCACAATTTGGTTTGTCCGAGTTTTCTCACCCTAACTGCCAGGTACTGGCTGGACGTCTGAGAGAGATAGGCTTTTTCAAATTGGCTACCTCAAAGGCACAGTCCAAGCTCAGGGACGAAATATGAGATTTCCACATATTCGTGAAGTAGACCCACCCTATATAACACCAGCCAAGTGTGAGCTCTCAATTCGTCCAAACAAGCGAGATATAAGAAGAAGCCACCCTAGGCTCCCCCTTCAGTCTTTTACGGTCTTTTAAGATCAATAGTGGATAGATGAGAGGTGGTTTTCGATCGATAGCCACAATCTTCCCTCCATTCTGAGCCTCTCTTTTCGTTCAGGTCCGCTTGCACATATCGGTTGCAAATGGCGGCAGTTACAAGCCCCAATCAACTCGTCCACCATTATTTCGCCGCTCGATTTCGCAGGGGCCGTAACTCCTTTGCCAGGGGGTCTTTTGCGATTCGAGGGACATCTTTGGAGTCAGCGTGGAGCCGTCTTTAGAATAAGTGATGAAACAGAGAAACGATTTCGAAGTTGGACTGTGTCTTTATTTGCCGAATACGTCCTAATAGTGGTTTTGTGATGAATATGTGACTCCGCGTCAAGGTACAAGACTTTTCTCGTAGTCCACTGCCTCCCATTTCTCAGACTCTCTTGTTCAAATCCTGGGTGCACAACGTTGCTTCAGACAGGGTTCCTAGAGGGAAGGTTCTCACCCGAGATGTGGCACCCGCGAACAGTGGAAGGCAAGTGAGTTGGCAGGGAACGTAGAGTAGGTAGGAAATCTTAAACATGGCCTTCTTTAGAAGGTCCAGCTGCGTAAGGTTGGTGCGATGTTTTTTGACAAGAGGGTGAAGGAAATGACGGCAGAAGAAAATCCCAGAAGAACGAGATTTCGGAAAAGCCAGATAATGGCGAACATGTGAAGCTAACTAGGGAACCTCGCATGGTTTTTCCCCGGATCAGAAAGCTGATGAATGTTCTCTAGTCAAGTCTGGCACGCTCTATTCGAATTTGAACTTAGATTTTGCTACAGACTTCTGCGAAAAAGTTATAGCCTTTCGAAGTTTAGATTTTCTACAGCTGAGCTGAACGGGACGTTTTTAGTTCTTAGTTGAATTTGGCTAAAAAGTTCAATGAAGGATCGTTTGACGTACTGAGCTTGAATTCTAAGTCGGTTTCTCAATTATCAGCAGAATAAGCTGGGAATCCACGAGTTACAGATTTCCTAGAGGGCTAGAGGCCTCTAGTTGTTTGTTAGGCACCTTTTTTTCACCAAAACGCGCATTAGCCTTCGAAGAATCCGGAAACGGTCCTCAAAAATGTGTTCAGCGCCCAAAACTACCCCCCTTAACAAAGTTTGGATGAAGGCGCATTCGCCAAGCTTTGTCCAGTCTGATGGCGTTTTGGACTTGTACGGATTTTCGGTTGGACATTCATTTATACCAATTACAGGGCTCTGACAGCGTTTCAAAAAATGTTCTAGATTTTACTCAAAGTCTTTCTAGGTGGGTGATTTGGGGCGGTGATAACATCGGGGGGGGGATTTGATGGCAAATCGCGAGTTTTGACGATTTCCGGAATGAGTCAATAGGTAGCTGCAAAAATTTTTCTGTATGGGTTTACTGGAGTGCTGAGCACGAATCTGCAGCCACTTTATCGAATTTCGCTAGATTACGGTAGGTTACGGCGGGTATACGGTAGCTCAGTCAAAGTCTCAGTCCATTTTTCGATTTTCGAAAATTTAAGGTAGGCAACGCCGGCTAGAAGGCAATATGCTCCAGATTTGTGTTCAACGCCCTGAACAACCCCCAGTTGAAAGTTTCGGGCAAAATTCGAATTTTTTTCGAACACCCAAAAAATGCATGACGCCCTTCTCGCGTTTATTTCCCTTACCTTTTCGCGAAGCTTAAGAAACGCCTATATTTTCGTTCAGCGGTGTCCGCAGCAAAATACCATGTCACATTCGGAGACAGCGAGCCAGAATTGACCAGAAAGCATTCATCATCTTTTAAATGGTGGGGATGCCTTGCGAGGTTTCAATTTTGTAAGAAGGGTAAGTGGGAGCTATAACAAGCTATTCGTGCCTAAAGAGTATGGCGACTTGCCATACGTTATAGGCAAGCCTAGCTCCACAAAATAGACGGTAAAAACCACCCACTGACCCTTTTTATCTCCACATTTTTGCCATTATCTGGCAATGGCAGCACCGAATTTAGACTTGACGCCCAAGAGTTTCATGGCAACAGCTTGATTTGTGCGGTGCTATAGGATGTGAGAGAGAGGTGGGCAGACGGAGGGAGCAGCAACGCGCACGCTCGCAGCGCGATGAGAGTTCTGATTGTTTACATAGGAAGAACTCCTACGATTCGCAGAGTTGTTGAATAATTCTGTCTTACCTCTTGCTGGGCACAATTAATCGAATTCTTTAACAAGATTCTAGAATGGAAAATCCTGGTTTCAACTAAATTTAGCATTTGAAACTAAAAAACAAACAAAATGATTTCGAATATTTAAGCATTATTGGCACGTGATTATTTTCCTTGATTTTTCTCTAAATGTGTTCTATTTATTATGTTTCTCTTTTTCTTTTTTCTATGCGGAAGCTCTCTGGCTCAAGACTCGCAAACAATGATTTTTCGTATAATGTCTAACCTTAAACATAGGACGTGAATCCCATCCTTGAATATCGGTGCTGCTTGTGTCATCGTTCCGAAAATGCATTCACGTAGGCTATTTTTTTCAGCTGCCAAACATGTCCGACGAGGAGGAGGTTTAGTGAGTTATTTTCGCTTTCTGAGGGCAAGATGATAGTATTTTAAAGATTTCCAATGCAATGAAAACGATAAAGTTCTGACATATGTTAATTGTCCTTTTTTTCTAGCTCTGAGGAGGAGGTTGAGGAAGAGGAAGTCGTCGAGGAGGAGCAGTAAGTCAAGAAGTCACATTTTGGATTTTCTTCGAAACCATGACCATTTTTTCAGGCATGAGGAAGAACCGGAACAACACGAAGAAGAGATTCCAGCCGAAGAGGAGAAGTGGGTGGTTGTAGATGGTCGTCTACAGAAAAAAGAACTAAATTGGAAACAGCTAAAAAGCTGCATTTTCAGGCCTAAAAGCCGTCCACCGCCACCAGAGGAGAAGAAGGATCCCGCTCAGATGACTGAGGCCGAGGCTGCTATGCTAGTGAGGCTTTGTTGGGTTAACTAATGATTAATGTAACTATTTTAACTCTTCGAAGAAAATCGAGCTTCGGGAGAACCAGGGAATGTTTCGCACGCACGTCCGAAATTTCGACACTGCAGGGATTCTAAATAATGGTTGGAAACGAAACGTTCACAGCCATTCTCACGATTCTTTTTAGCGAGTGGACGTTGCTTATACGTGCGTGCTGCGTCGCGGTCGGTGAGAGTCGCGAGAAGTGGGCGGCGACGCGACATCCCGCATTAAAGGCATCGTACACGATGAAAACCATATTTGGGTTTTTGATGTTTTCGTGTTGTACTATCCCTATAGTGACTAACGGTAGCAAAACGCCCCCTCAAAAACGTCAACTTTTTGAGAAAAACCCATTTTTAGAAAGTTCATAGCAAATTTGAATTTCGCGCCGGCATCAACTTGGGATAGTTGCGCAGAGAATGCAAGGAACAGTTTTACGCTTCGTTCCTTGGCGCAGCGTTGGAAGCAATTCACCAAGGATGCCGCTCAACTACGACTTCAGCTGAATCAAAATGGGCTACCCACCTGCTGCGTCCAGAGCTGCCGGCTGCTTTCGATCGATGCCGAATTCGAAATTGACTGGCGTGTGTATTGCGCACTACGACGCGTCAAGGCACGCCCGCCGTCAGCAACCCAGGAGCTTTGTTCCTTGTAGCAACGGATCGACCCCAAGGCCGGCCCCCCAAACCCAGGAAGCCAATTTGAGGTAAGCGAATCTTCAATCAGAGACGGTTTTGTAACTCCAAACTTTCTGAGTGACATTGTCATGGCCCACTAGTCCGAATGAACGCATAAACCCAAATTCGGTTTTCATCGTGGACGATGCCTTTAAGGTGAAATCAAGCAAACTGGCATATTCAGGAGCATTATTAATCCACCTGCGCTCACTTTGTGCCTCTAGCGACAAGTTTTCTCTTGTATGAAGTGGTGATGTCTCGCGCACATGATGATGGGTTTTCCGCGTACGCCTCACGCGCAACACTAAGCGGGTCATGACGCGTACACGCACGAGTTAGCAATGTCATGGAGCTGTTCTTTCTGACGCAGCTGCCACGATGGGCCCTTCGCCGCGCAAAGTCCACTGTAAACTTAGAAACCATGATTCAGTGCACTTACCTAGGGCAGCTCTGAATCTTATGGGAAACTAATTCGATGGTGTTCTCATCTCTGGTACACGCACGAGTTAGCAATGTCATGGAGCGTCGCAGGAGCGATTCTGTGCATTTCTACTTTTCTGATATTCTTGGAGTTTGCGACATTCGTAAAAAGCTCTGAATTTTGGTAGTGCTGAGTTAATTCTGGCGTTGCAATGTGGTGTTGGAATGCACGCAACACGACCGCTCGCTTCAAAATGAAGGGCTTTCAACGAATGTCTATGACCGGGATCATAGTTTTCTAGCGAAAATGAATATCGCCGCGATTTATCGTCTCGTTGCCTTCTGGAGAGCAAAGCCGATGTAATCCCCGCGATATGCATATTTCCATGAAATTTTGAAAATAAAGTTGAAAACTGAGTTGACAACCGTTTTTGGATGAATATTCCATCCCCGTTCACGCCACGAACTGCCGTTCTCCTTGTCGAAATGATTTTTTCTCTCCAATGCGCTACATCGCGGCGATTGATCGATAGCGCTTTTTCCCACGCAGCGCCGCGTCGGTAGTATGATCCCGGCCTACACAAATGGAGGAGTTGTCCCGTTTTTGCAGTTCCAAACGCCACGCTGCTCAACGCAAGCGAAGTGGTCCCGTGTAAAATTAGTGCCGCCTAAGCCGAGACAACTCCTCCCTCGGTGTGTAGAGAGCCCCTCCCTGTCCCGGCCTAAGACTTTTTGAATGCTTCGGGTAGCATTCGGAATACTGCTACCCGAAGCAGCGAGTTCTGTGACACAATGCCGCCGATTCGTTAACGGGAGCATGGGTAATTCAAGTATGTCGAGATTCTGTAAAGCTCAAGACAAACTCAGATATAATGCGAGAAGCACATGTACATAGTTCAGGATTTGCATTTCCATTCATGTCGCTTGCTTATTTCAGGCAGCCAAAAAACGTCATGAGGAGGAGGAAGCAGTAAAGATGCTCGATTATGAGCAGCGACGTGTGGCTGAGAAAAAACAAGTCGAAGAGGAACTCCGTGAGCTGAAAGAGAAGCAGGAGAAGCGTCGTCTCGAACGCGAGGAAGATGAGCGACAATTCGCCGAAAGACGTCGTCAGGATGAGGAGCGCAGACGTAAAGAGGAGGTAAAGTAGCGTTTCTCCAGAAAATCCTGCAAGGCAAGTCAAAGAAAAAACTCCGAACAATTTTTTTTCAGGAGGAACGCAAAAATAAAGCCGATGCAGAGAAGATGCGTAAAAACGAGGAAAGAATGCGTCGTCAACAGATGATGGCAGGTTCCTTCGCCGGACATCATGGTGGCGGTGCTGGCAGAAACTTCGTCGTCAACAAGAGTGATCAGGCAGCTCAGTTTGGCAATTTGGCTCAGGTACTGTTGAAACTAACAAACATGGACTCGGAAAGCATACACATCTAGCGCGGAGAATGTACAAGAAGTGAGCGGAGACTGAATGTCTGGTGGCGCAAAATGGCTCGAATACAGTCCTTTTGACTAGCTTTTGACGCTTCAAGCGGCGAGGGCATTCTAGAAGAAGTCGTGCGACCCCTTCATCGCAGCTATTTTAATCACTCTTGCGAGCGCATAGGACGCCTTTGAGTGCGGTCAAAAATTAAATATTAGTTTTGACTCGGAGCGGTATTTCTAGCTACAGTAATAATGCCAATCTAAAGGCGCACTGGCGCGCGTTTCGGGTCCTTAGCATCATCCTTCCATAATTCTAATAATTTCCTTAAGAATCATTTTCGGGATCCAGGTCATGGTTGTAAACTACACATAGCGGTGTGCCGCTGCTTACTCTACTCGCATGCTGTGTGGCAGACTAAAAAGTTCCCCGAAAGACTTTTTATTTGAGTCGAATCTCTAGCGATAGTTTGACCGTTGTACGGCTCTTCTCACTGGTTTCTAAATATTTTTTTCAGACTCAGAAAAAAACTTCAATTCCAAGGGGGTTGCTTAAAAAAGACACCGAAAATGCAAAAACGCTTTCCCGCTCGCCTTCTGACCGATTTCTATAAGCAGTATTGTAAAGCAAGTGAGCGAACAGGGTGGTGCAAAGATAGCCGTGCCTGAAAAAGCATTCAATTTCATTTCGCAAAGTGTGATAGCATTCAGAACTGCATTTCTTCTTCTATCCAACGCTTATTGTCGCTTTTCATAAAACTTGATCACTATAAATTTTACACTTGTGTGGGTCATGTGCCAGGAGCAGTTTATTTTTGCCTCTTATGGGAGCACCGAATCAGCGTGATTTATTGAACGTTTATTGGACCAAACCACTTTCACGGGGATTCCTCAATGAGGGAAAAATCTAAAAACTCATATTTTTGGGTTTTCCCTCTTATGCAAAGGCTTCAAGCCACTGAATTGCATAGTCAACTACTACGAGGTATTCCTAAATTAATGATATTCATTTTGTGATTTGTCGAATATGTTTTCGAAAATCGATTCTTGGGTTTATTTTTTAGATTTTTGAAAGAATAGGCTATAATTTACGAAAATGTCACTGATTGTGAATCACCTTGGAGTCCTTGTCCACGAAATTTGCACCTGAAAGTTCTCGCATAGATGAAAAACTGCATAGCTTGGAATTTCGGGAAAATGCGAAGTCTATCCCGTTGAAGGATTCCCGGAAAAAAACTATTTCAGTGCTGTGATCTAGCCCTGATAGTGCCCAAGCGTATGATCAATCATGGGTGATTTTGAGCTTTCACTGGGGGCAAAATTAAATGGTTGAGGGTGCTTTGTATCCCTGCGTGATAGCCTTTCACGAGAAGCGACAAAGAACGTTCGATAGAGGAAGAAATGCGTCTTCGAATGCTATATCAAACTTGACTAGAGGAACTCCGCCGACCGGGTGAGAAATTCGGTTTTTTTAAGAGCGCAATTTCTTGTGCACTACCTTAACACTTGCCTTGGCGGCGGTTGTCGCTGGTGAACGCTATGAACGCTGCTTTAGTTGAATATTTAAAGTTGGCAAGTAGTTGAAAGTCGCTGATGTTGAAGCCTCTTGCTGTGATGGGAAGTTTCGCGTCTCTCTCGTTTTCTATAAAGAGGATTGAGTCATTTCCCAGTTTTCTTAAAACTGCAGTTTTTCACTGAGCATTTTTCAGGCAAAGAAGAAGGATGGCATGAGCCAAGAACAGCAAGAAGAAGCGAAGCGCGCATTTCTGGCAGCTGTCTGCCGTTCAGTGGATGTTTCTAATCTGCTTCCCAATGATTTGAAGGAGAGAATCAAAGGACTTCACACGAGAATCTGCAAACTTGAAGCTGAGAAATATGATCTCGAGAAGCGTCATGAAAGACAGGAATATGATGTGCGTAAAATTTCTGCTACGATCCTCTGCGTTCTTCAGTAAAACAATTTTCTAGTGATTGTTATTTTCAGGTAAAAGAGCTGAATGAGCGTCAACGACAAGTTGCCCGTAACAAGGCTCTTCAGAAAGGTCTCGATCCTGAGGAAGCTGCCTCGTCTCGTCATCCACCAAAGGTTACTACCGCCTCGAAATTCGATCGTCAAACTGATCGAAGGTTAGAGTTTATTTGTTAATTGATTATTTGCATAGCTCAGTTGTTGCATGTGTTTGTCTCAGATCATATGGCGATCGCCGATTTATGTTCGAAAATCCCGATCTTCCGAAACAGCCCTCCATCGTTCACGGAACGGCCCGCCCACCAGCTGAGTGGGGACGCAAGGAGAATGAGGAGCTCGAGCAGCTTCGGTAAGTCAAATATGAATCTGTTATTACACTTCTAAGGCCGGTAAGTACATACATATCCGTCGTAGACAGAAAATTAACACGAAACAGGACAGGCAGCATGACAGAGACGTGTGACGCTAGCTCGATCTTCTTGAAAGAGGCTCTATAAACACGATAGTGTTCGACTCATTTCCAAATTACATTACCAGCGAGGAAACTGCGAATGAACGACGCATGTTATTCATATGAAATAGCATTAACGTCGCTCTCGGACTGACGAAGCCGGGCGGCACCGAGTTGGGGAGGGCGCGGTGCGGCCTCGCAACGCGGCATCACTCAAATCACAGAGGGTCCCGCGTCCTCTTCTTTCGATCCGCCAAAGCTGCTTCATTCCACAAACACTTAAGTTCTATGAAGATTACATCGTAGTGCCAAAAATGGTTCAAAGGGAACTTCTTCAAGCAGGCAAATTTCAAAATTCATACTATTTGTTCGAGATAAGGCACCCAACTTCTCAGCAAAGTTTTATGGTTAGTGTAGTATCTAGATATGTATTGACTTCGTTAGTTATCCACCATTTTTTTCTCAAAAAAAGGTAAAGTCGATTGAGAGATATGCCGGAAATTGACAAATAAATGTCATTAGATAAGACACTGCCCTATAAATTTCGATGCCCTGCAGTCGTTGGATGATAGCGATGCGAAAAAAAACATGTTAATTTACAAAATTTCTCAATTGATTCGAAACTCGTGTGCTGAAGATATGCCGCGATTCCGCTACGTTACTATGATCTGGTCTTTACAGGGTTCAAATGTTCTAGAAACTAGAACAGCCTTGATGCACAGAAACAAGAAAACGAAGAAACTCTTAAGGTTCTCGTTATTCCAAATTAGCTGTATACTTTGATAGGGTACTTTACACAAGCCTAGTTATTCCAATAGTAAGAAACGCTTCGAATTTGAGAAAGGAGTGAGCTTCCGGACGGTATACTGTTGCTGATTGATGCAGAGCATTGGCCTGAAAGCAATCTTCACGATAAAAATGGTTCTCTCGTTTTCCCTGGCATTCAGGAAGAACAAAGTCTGTCACCAAAATGCATTCTGAAGAACAGAAATGCAAGAAATTTCTGATGGTACGGCGACTTCTCAAGATGCTGCATATCAATGAGGTCTTCTGTGAGCGTATTTCCTTTAGTTGAACCCCCTCCCCCCCTCCGCGTCTATTTGTGTCCCTCTCTTAATACAGATTCGAGTATAGAACTCCCGAGATGCAGCAGAGAACTTCCTCCAAAACAACTGCGTTTGGCCGTTCCCGAAGTTAGTTGATCCAAAAACTCTCCGACTTTGGCAACATCCCTTACCGATTGCGAAACGCGAGCAGACCGCGAGAGTGAGCACTTCAAACTGTTCAATCCCGTACACTTCACAAGCTCTCTTTCCGCTTTCATCAAGCTCGGAAGGAGAACACGAGAACGTCTCCTTGTACTCCCCTATCGGCTGATAACAGTCAGGTTTGCTGTCCCCGAGAATTTCTCCCAAATGCGCGAAAACTGAATTCGTCAGAGTGTGGGTTGCGTGTGGACCAGCTCCTCCTGAGTTAACTGTGAAATTTCCGTAACTCCCATCAGAATGCTGCAAATTGTTGGATTTCAGCAAGAATCTCGAGCCACCAAAATACGTCGAACAGGTGAAGGCTGAAGGTGACGCGGCAAGGCCACCAGTAGAACCGATTCCTTTGCAAATTCCTGATAAAGAATTCGAGGACGGAGGAGAACCGCAGCAGGTTTGTTAGAAACGCTCATCTTGTTCGGGTCCGAATGTTGGTGTTTATACTGTGCTTATCTGGGCCGAATTCCGGTCCGCAATTGCGTCTCGACACGCTTTGCGGCCGCACGCGCTCGAGTCAGTCGGGTTTCCAGCGCCAAAGCCGACTAGATGTGGCTTTTTTAGACAATTTCTTCAATTTTTCTTAGTTTCCAGTTTCCAAAACCCATCTAGAGTCAGCAGATCAGCGGCTGCGGCGCTGGAAGCTGTTCTGACTCGGCAGCGTGCGGCCGCAAAGCGTGTGGAGACGCAATTGCGGACCGGAATTTGGCCCGATAAGCACATTAGTTATTCCCTGAATGACGTATTTTCAGCTTTCGGAGCCAGTGGAAGCTGGAGCAGAAGTCGAGGTTGCATAGACGTCACTCGACTAAAATCGGTTTTTGTAAACACGATCATATCCGCACATATAAATGTTATGCAGCTTGTTTTTTTTGTGTGTGTAACGATGTTAGTGAACTGAAGCTCTGCCTCATTGGAAAAATCGAAGGTGGTTACGGCAATGTGGAGTCGAGAAAAGCCTGCACCCACGTTCAAATTTTGCCTACCCAAATCGGGAAACGTTCACACCCAAACTAGAATTTATGCAAATCCCAGGTCTCCAATCCAGGACCAATGATCAGATACAGTTTCGAAAAAAGCTTCAAATTACTTCTGATACACCTAATTTTTTCAGCGTTCTGATCTTTGCCACGGATCGAGGGTCACTGGTTTGGAATTAGGGCATGTAGACGCTGACTTAGAAGTGGGCAGTAATCGACGGTGATATTCGCAACGCTAGAGGTTACCACTTTCACGTTTTTCGCAAAAAAAAACTTTAAAAAGTAGTAGATTTGGAAATCGAAAAGGTTATGTTACTTGAATCAGCGCCGCGATCTCTTTATTTGAAAATGGTACATGACTCAATTCTGAACAATGCGAAAATGTAGGCGTGACGACATGGACGACCGATAGCCACAACCCTGCTCCAAATGCAGAAACGCATCGCTCTGCGCACGTCTCATGTTGATTGTGTTATGCATTACTCTTCCTTCCCATGTACCTTGTTTACGAATAAGCCACATATCATTTAAAAATCAGCTCTCAATGATGATTCCAAGTATCACGTCAGATTCCGGATTAGACCATTTTAAAGGAGATGTGACAAAAAGACGCGGAATGCGCTCTTTAGAATTTCTGCTCTCGCCCAATATGAAACGAAGAGCGATCGGGAACCTTTCCTCCTGCCCCCGAAGTAGTCGGTGTTATTCCAACTGAAATATGAGAGTGGAGGAATTGATCATTACGTAAACATGATCTTTCAATCAAATCAGACGATCTCTCGAGTCGACTCTGAGGCTGTGATGTATCACAGAGGGAGGGTCGGATCCGTCGACATCCGGTGGGATGGGGGTAGGATTTTCGGTCAAAGAAGAACCAAGATGAACTTCTATCAGGGCGGGAGGGGGAAATTGAGAGCCATACCGTTAGTATAAAAAATGGCGGCAAACAGAGACGGCAGAATGAGATCACAATAAGAGGTCAAAATAAAACTGGACATCCTCAGACAGTCGGGGCTTAGTACTTCGGCACAATACCGTTAGTACGCCAGGGCAAACCTGGCGTACTAACGCTCGTTGTGTGAAGGAGCTGCTGGTTTCGGATGCATATCTTGCCAACGTATGCTGGCGTACTAACGCTCGTTGTGTGCAGGAGCTGCTGGTTTCGGAAGCATATCCTGCCATCGTATGCTGGCGTACTAACGCTCGTTGTGTGCTGGAGCTGCTGGTTTCGGAAGCATATCCTGCCAACGTATGCTGGCGTACTAACGCTCGTTGTGTGCAGGAGCTGCTGGTTTCGGCAGCATATCCTGCCAACGTATGCTGGCGCACTAACGCTCATTACCAACAGAATTTGGACTGCCGCCCTCCTTATCGGTGTTGGGTACAATTCTTGTCACGGCCAACAGCAAGGAGGCCATCCTCGCCTCGGTCCGCAACCAGGGCATCATCTTCGCCACGGTCCACAACGAGGAGGCTTCCCTCGTGATGGGCCATGGCATGATCCTAAAACTCAACTTCAAAATGAGGCCTTACGCAGAACGTTGGGCTCTGAATTTTTAAAAAGTCATGCATTTTCAATTGATTCAGGCCGAAGCGCAGAGAGCTGAGCTTTTCGGAAGTGTTTGTTGTAATGCTTTACCGTATACTGTAAAGGGTTTTCGCCGATTTTAGTCGGGCGAATGAACCAGGCGGGATCATTCGCGCCGCCGTGAGAGCACCGGTTAGAAGTTTTGATTGTGAGCGGCTATCTACCGCTGCGGCCCCATCCGTTCAATCGACTAAATTTAGCGGAAGGCCTATACGTATGTGCTATAAATTCCCTTCCATCGAGTCGCTTCATTAAAGGCACAGTACACCCTCAGATATGAATTTTGAGATTTTCATGTAATTGTGTAGAAGACCCCTCCTGTATAACACGTGCCAAATGCGAGATCTCATTTCCTCCAAATAAGCGAGATATAAGCGACCACCACAGGCCCGACCCCCTTCGCTCACCACCACAGGCCCGACCCCCTAAAAGATTTTCGACCTCGATAGCGGCCTGATGGATGGATGAATTCCAACAAGTCGTCGTTCTTCAGTCCATTACCGGACTGTCTCCATATCCTGGCTTTCTCTCACGCAACGATTGCGAATGAATAGAATGACAGGCCTGAGACAACTCGTCCACCAATTTTTCACCCTCAAAATCTAGGCATCTTTGAAGAGCCATAACTCTGTTCATAGGGGGTCTTGGACGATTTCAGAGATACCACTGTAATCAGCGCGTGACTCTCTCCAAGATAAGCATGGAACCTGAGAAATAATTTTTTGGGTGTCCTGTGCCTTTAACCTAACAGTACATAGACACTTTTTTCAGGGAGAAATCTTCTACGTTTCCCGATTAGGGACTGGCTTTTTTATGTTCGCACTCGCAATTTACAGTACCGCGCATGTTTTTCTTTGCAAAAGCGGTGTTTTGCGGCGTTTTTTGTGCATTCAAAGCGCCGTATCGCCATAACTCCCTTGAAATTTGACGAAATTAGATTTTCAGGGAGTTTTCGTGTTCCTCTCAGTCAGGCAAAGGCAGTGATACGTGTAGAAAGTCTTTTGAACCTCGGTATTTTGTTGAAAAATACGTTTTTCTTCCTGAAATTCACATTGACCACAGGTCAACGCATGACAGATGTCTGCAATAATGACTGTCTGATCAGTTCATCGTGAGATATTTCGTAGTGCAATTATGCAATTTTCTATGAACTTCTGGAGTTGAATCTACCATTTTGTAACACTATCGTGTAGCACTCAATGACAGCAATTCAGAAATGACTTCCAATTTGAAATCGGACTACTTTGAAGCTAGTTATGGCGATGCGGCGCTTTGTGAGCGCAAAAAATGCCGCAAAACCCTTTTTTTGCAGAAAATCTGCGCGGTATTGTATGTATGAGTTGGCATCGAAAATGGTATTTACAGCCTTGTGTTCACGATGATCATCATCGGTGACCTTCCGCAGTGAAATTATAGGCGAGAAGGACCCTAGGCTCCCAGTGCCGAAAGAACGGTAGAAAACGAGCCAGGAGTGGCGAAATAACGGCTACGAACAAGTGTTTTGGTGTACCAGAACCGCCCCGTGCTCCAGATCCACCCACCTCGATATAAACAAATGAAGACTCAGATTACAGAAATGATCAAGTCAAGGAAGTGCTGATAAGTGAGCTGATCGCTTCATTGCACTGATAGTTGTCATCCTTCGAGCGGTCATTTCCCCCATTCTCAAAAATTAACGTAAACAAGGGAGGACCTATCTTGGCCCAAAAACGCGACATTCTCGTCCTTTTCAAGCGTGCTCCGCTATGTAGGCCACCAGACCTTCTGTAGGCCGTAGAAGAAGTGAGATTTATCGTGAACACTGCTTCTAAGTGTGCTGGTCGTGGGCCGTCTACAAGTAAGCCACATGTGTAGGCAGGCATAGCTAGCAGATCAGGCTTTCTACATATAGCCCATTGATTTGTCAGTAGGAGATGCAGTCTGCGGCAACGGAAAATAAAGGGCGGGTGCGTGGTCAGGGTTCGGCGTGAGGTGTGATGTATCACAGAGGGGTGGTCGGACCCCTCGACATCCGGTGGGATGGGGGTCGGACCTTCGGTCAACCAAGAACCAAGATGGACTTCTATCAGGGCGGGGGGGGGTTGAGAGCCATACCGTTAGTACAAAAAATTTCGGCAAAATGAGATCACAATACGAGGTCAAAATAAAACTGGAGATAGTACTGGGAGAGCCAAATGAGGTAGGATATCAAAAAAAGAAACTGAATAGTGAGAATCAACTGCGAAAAAAAACAAATGATGCAAGATATGAAATGGGGATGTAAAAATAAGGCAGGAATACAAAGAAGAGCTTACAATTGTCTGGTGATAAAGCATGCAAGGCAATAGACAACAGTAGCATGGCCATCGTTAATGACCCTAGCATGGTGAAGGAGTCGTGGCCACTCATTCACTGGAGGGGGCTAGCGCAGCTCTTTAGGGGGGCAATCCTCCGGGCACCGGCGCTTGCCCCCCCAATTGGAGGGGCTACCGCCGAAGTGACAATTTGGCTTGATCGGAGCCCCCTGTCACTGCCCTGAAGCCCCCTGTCACTGTCTTGAAGCCCCCCCCCCTGTCACTGCCCTAAAGCCCCCCTGTGACTCCCTTGAAGCCCCCTCCCGTCACGGCCCCGGAGCAGTGACGTTACGGCCCCGGAGCACTGACGTCACGGCCCCGGAACAGTGACTCCACGACTCCGGAGCACTGACGTCACGGCCCCGGAGCAGTGACTCCATGGCCCAGGAGCACTGACGTCACGGCCCCGGAGCAGTGACGTCACGGCCCCGGAGCACTGACGTCACGGCCCCGGAGCAGTGACGTCACGGCCCCGGAGCACTGACGTCACGGCGTCGGAGCACTGACGTCACGGCCCCGGAACACTGACGTCACGGCCTCGGAGCAGTGACGTCACGGCCCCGGAACACTGACGTCACGGCCTCCGAGGAACTGATGTCACGGCCCCGAGCAGTGACGTCATGGCCCCAGGAGCAGGGACCTCACCCTCCCGCCCGGGAGGCGTTGCCGTTGTCCTCCAAAAATATCCCTTTCTGACAGGGACTCAAAGTCTTCGTCCAGGGCCGGCCCTGTTGGGCCGGATGCGGTTCTCTATGAGGTGAGGCGCCTTCTATACCGGTTGAGCACGTGATAGATCACAGGAGAAATCACGTCAAATCGGGACAAAACTTGACGTGAATGACGATGCGTTCGTCTGGCCTACTATGCCTTCTCTGGCCTCTATTGTCGTAAACTACCTTCTACGACTTCTTCCCATCTTTTCCCTCTCTTCCTCTCGGGGGGGGGGCAAGCGCCGAAGGGGAGCAGGGGCCTCTCCTGAAGCTCCCCTCGGGGGGGGGGGCCTCCGCTGTCGCTCCCATGAGTCGAAATCGGGCTCTATTGTCCGGCACTTGCACCCCCCCCCGCGCAGAGTCTGAGCAGGTAAAGTGTGTCGCCAAAGCGCTCCTGGATATATAAGCAGCGGTGGTTCTGAGTACTCGCTGTCATCGAGGTCGTTACAAGCGGACTATCCTGTCAACGAAATGACACAGATGTACTGGAATTTCGTATTCTAGGATGCATTTTTAGGCGATTTAGGATTTACAGGTTCGATCCCGCTTAAGGTAAAAAATTTCGCAATTCTGAGAAATAATGCATTGTTGACTATTTGGAAAGAGCATTGTTCACTGTTATAACTCTTGCAATTTACTCCACGAGATTGACTCGTGCCCAAGATGTGTCATCGCTTGAAGCATAGGAGTTTTATGTCCTGAGGGCACTTAGGTGCGGTTTTAATCATAAAAACCACATTTAGAAATTGACTATCCGGATGTGAAAACGCACTCGAAATTTCATGGACGAAGCTCTAAGCCGAACAGCGCTACATAGGGTGAGGTCCATGAAAAAATCGATAGCTGTGAAACATTTACAAGAATTTATCGAATTTTTAATTAGGGAGTTTCGCGTTGCTACAACTTGTGGAAAACCTAGTCCTAGACCCAAACAAGTAATTTAGTTCTTTTAGCCGGTTCAAAACGGTCTTTGAAGACCCATTTTTAGGTGTGATACAATCGATTGTATCACACCTAAAAATGGGTCTTCAGAAAATATTTTTAACCGCGTAAAAGAATGAAGTTGATTACTTGGGCCCGTGACTCTATGTAGGGCTGTTCGGCTTGAAGCTGCGTCCATAAAATTTTGGATGCATTTACACATCCAGATAGCCAATTGCTAAATGTGGTTTTATATATATATATATATATATATATATTTATTACATGGGAGAGCCCATGTGTGGGAACATAAAATAAACATAACGCAAAACAACTCAGTTGTAGAAGCATGAATTAGAAATGTAGACGAAAACAACCGACAGCAACAGGAGTTGCTGAAAACCCTCGGAAACAAAATAAAAAGCAAGTCTTCACGGACTCAGACACGTGCTCAAAACCTTTTTGAAAGTGCTGTAGTTTACAGGTATAGGCTGTCTCTTTTGAATCTTCTCAAAAACAGTGACGGCTCTATTTGTGAAAAAGAAACGCCTATAATTCGTTCTAGCATTACCTGCATCGAACTTAATCCCACCCTCGAGTGATCGACGGTCTCAGTACAACGAGTCTATTTAGCTTCAGGCCACACTCACCGTGTACTATTCTATGGAAAAACAATACGTCGTTTATCTTCCTTCTAAACGATAGCGTTGTCAACCCAAACTGTTTATTCCTGTCTATGCTCGATGGAATTCGATTGTATATGAACCCAACGGCACGCACCATTAGTTTTCTTGTAAAGTTATTTTGAACTCGTTCAATCTTCTTAGCTGTTCTACATTTGTAAGGGTTGAACACGGGGGTACCGTATTCCAATATAGATCTCACGTAGATTTTGTAAGCATGGAGCAGGACCTCAGTTTTCTTTGTACTTAACGCCCTGAAGAGGTTATGCATTATAGACGTGGCCTTATTCGCTATCATTTCGCAATGAGAGTCAAAACTCAAATCAGGAGTAACCAAGAACCCCAAATCCCTCACTTTTTCAACATTTTCTAGAGGGACTCCATTGATGTTATATGAATGCCTATGATTGTTTTTTGCCATGTTTTTTTTTCATGCCCGAAACAGCACATGTGTGCCCTCAGGGCATGAAAACAGGCTTCGCCCTACCTATGTAGCGCTGTTCGGCTTGAAGCTTCGTCCACGAAACTTCAGGTGCGCTTTTGCATCTGAACAGTAAATTACTTAATGCGGTTTTAATGCCCGAAACCGCACCTATGTGCCCTCCGGGCACTAATGAATGTTTAGCCATTGAACAAAGATTTGGTGTCATTGTCGCAGGAGAGTTGTTTTTGTCTGCTTTTTTTGTGGAAAACATTTATCTATTGCATTAAAGGCAGTGGTCACGATGAAAAACGTTATCGAAAAAACTACAAAAATCAACTTAGATCAAAAACAGCTGAAAATCTATGAAGGTAGCGCGGTGAAAAACGGTCGACAAATAGAGTTTCTAGGGCCCAAAGAAGCTAGTTCGTGCACACGTGCACAGCGATGACGAAACACTCTGCCAGTGCGTAGCTAGATGCCTCACACTGAAACCGGAGATGCCCAGGGTTTCGGAGGCATCTAGTCTAATTTTGACCCGAGATTTTACGTAAATTACGGAAAGTTTAGCCTCAGTTGGTGAAATTCTAGCTACGGCACCTGCATATTCTACGCAAATTCTCGTTACAGCAATCGGTCGATCGACCCACCCAGTCCTGACCCGTATTAGAACGGCGATCCCAGCTGTGATCGACAGCATCGCCGTTCCTTCCCCACCGCCTGCAGCATCCCAATGGTCAAAATTATCCTCGCCATAGTGTCCCAGAGAGCGACACCGTGTCACCCTCCACGGCCAGCCGCAGAGTGTCGACTAATCACTCAGTGAGATGACTGGACCAACACTGTTTGAACGGCATCCCTGCGTTCCACGTAGCCAGCGCGGGTTTAAGATTGCATTTCAACGACAGGCTGTCGCGAAATCCGCAGATTCTCGCTACGAAGTTATAGCAAGAATATACGGGTTTAGCGACAGAGAGTTCAATGTATCGCATTTAGCCTTCGTTTTTACGTAGAATACGCGTAGAATTTGCACCCTTGTACCGTCGACACAAGAATATGCGGGTTTTAGCTATCGTAGCTAAAACCCGTAAATTCTCGCTTCATGGAATGGGGCGGCGTTACAGGCCGCGCCCTCGGAGGCATCTAGCTACGCGTTGGCAGAGCAGATCGCAGTCTCATGCCGAGCAGTAAAAAATCATCGACATTCAGAGGACGAAATAAATGCAAATTTAACGAATAAAAGAGGTTGAATAATGAAAGCATCACTTCAGTCAATGTTTTTGACTAGATACACACATTAATTCGAAGATGCATTGATTGACATTCAATTTCAAGCAAGATGATGTTCTTGACAGTAGAGGTCATCGTCGCCGATGATGATGTGGAGAGGGCTCTGTCCACCATCAAAAGACAATAAAATGCAGGTTTCAAGTTCGGCCCAAAACGGTGTTTTTTCGCGATTTTTTCGCATAGGTACTTCTACGTGAGTCCCAGGAAATGATTTAGAGAGAAAAAGACGACAAACATATTTGATCGCGACCACTGCCTTTAATTGGATTGATTGATACAATCGATGAATCAATGTAGTCTTGATCTAAAAATTCGTTCGCTATAAAAATTAACGATGTGAGGAAGTGAGGACCTTGCGAGGGCGCGCTGTTACGCAAAATCGATGCTCATCAAAGGCCTATCATTTGCCAGCCGCTCACGTGCGCGCTTACGCTCGCTCACGCCCGCTCTCGCTCGCTCACGCTCAATTTGGGAGAGAGGCAGCCACTTTCAAGCCATTTGCTTTACCCCTCGACTAATAATAGTCAAACCCCTCTCTAAACCAGTGCCCTCGTGTCTAATAGGCCTACAAAGGCCAACACAAACCCTGATAAATGATCAGCAAACGAGTCGACTCGAATGATAGATGACCAAATTGAATGTTTTCAACCGAATCGACACGAGTCAGGTTGCCATTGCGGGTGTTTTTCTGACGGTACGGGCACCCATCAACTCTGAAGAGCGCTGAGGAGCGCTGGACAGCGGGAGCGCTCGTTTTCGCGACTTATGGACGCTGCCACGTTTGGAAGAATCACTTGTGGGTTGTTCGCTCCTCGATGTCGGGGATTCAACATGTTCGTGGGGAGGGAGTAGAAATGCAGGTGGTACAGTTACACGGCTGTGACTCAATTATTGCTCATGCAAGGCAGCGTCCACACGTTGTGAGGGCGCGCGAATACGCAAAAGTGATGTTCATCGAGGGCACACGATTTGCTAGCCGCTCACGACCGCAACCGCGCGTTTAGGCCCCTTCTCGCTCGCTCGCGCTCGCTTCGGGAGAGATGCAGCCACTTTCAAGCAATTTGCTTTGTCCTTCGAGCAATAAAATCCAAACCTTCTTCGAAACCAATGCCCTTGTGTCTAATACGCCTACCAAGACCATCCCAAACCGTGATAACTAAGCAGCAAACGAGTTGATTCGAGTGAGCAATCACCAGGTCAAACGTTTTCAATCAAATCAACACCAGGCAGGATGCGTTTGCCGATGTCTTTCTGCCTGTACGGGCACCCATCGGCGTTGGACAGCGATGACGAGCGCTGGAGAGCGAGCGTTCTCGCCACGTATGGACGGAGCCTAAAGCCGTCGTGGCTCGTTTTTCTTTCATCCATATGCATTAGCCTTGTGTTGCACGCCGTACGATTCGATTCACGTTGCTATCTCAATAGCGTTTACGAGCGTGTGTGCTGTCTTTGAGCGAGGTGGTCCTGAATGGAAATTTAACTGCGAAGGGCGGGAAAATTCCTCAATTTTTGTGCACGTAGACCATGACCTTCTGAGACCTAGGGTCAGACTCGAACTAAAAACCTGTTTGTGTGGAAGATACAATACCCGCGCCAAGCTTTGTAAAAACGGGGAGCATTTGGCAAACTTGGCAAAAAAAAGCGTCCGATGCATTTAACTTTTTTGAATGAAGGCTTTTTTCAATTCTGAAAACGCTATCATATTCACAGACTAAATTGCTACCTAACTACGTGATTTGTAGGCGCTAGTTCCCCAAAAGCGTTTTGTTCTTGAAGGAAATAGTTTTTGCAATCGGTTTTCAAAAACGTCGCGCGCGGCGAAGTGAGGCGAAACTTTGAGCAGTAATTGTACAAGTAATGGAAGAACAATCCGCATTTATATTAATACATGAGGTGCAGGTAAGAGCATCTCGAGGCTTGCGTAAGTTGAATTTTCGAAATCTTTCATTTAAGAACCCGGGGCTTTCGCAACAAAGCTCCGATTTTCAGGTAGCTCTCAGGCGTGTTTAATGAGGGATTTCGAGAATTCAACAAGCACCATCCTTGAGATTCTCTCACCTGCACTTAATTTATGAAGAAACCATGCAGATTGCTCTTCCATTACCTGTACAATTACTGCTCAGAGTTTCGCCGCACTTCGCCGTGCGCGACGTTTTTGAAAACCGATTGCAAACATTATTTCTTTTAAAAACAAAGCGATTTTCGGGAAATTCGGCCCAAAGGTTACATAATTAGGAGGCCATTTGATCTGTGAATATGATAGCATTTTCAGAATTAGAAAAAGTCTTCATTCAAAAAAGTTACATGTACCGGGTGCTTTTTTTTGCCAAGTTTGCCGGATGCCCCTGTTTTTTAAAAACTTAGCGCAGGTATGTACTGTAGATATACTTCTGTCATTTAACTCTTCTGTTTCTGACAAGGGAGAGAAATCCCGGCTCGGTGCGAAGTTTTTGGTGGGTGAAAATCACCCCGGTGATGGGTTTTAGAACGGCCTTAAAGGCAGTGTTCACGATTATTTTCGTCCGCGAGTTTTCACATAAAACCATGCGTTGGCCTCCGAGTGTTACCAAAATTACCAAGAAACGGCGAGAAACGCATAAAAACGTCGTATTTCAGTGACATTATTCTATAACATGGACTAGTTGTCCGGTTGGATGAACATGTTCATGGTGGCTGTCGCCGGTGGAAAATTGTGTCACTCGAAAATGGAAGAATATTCTATGCAAAGCAGGATTAGTTAGGGCCCTAAGGAAAGAACGGAGCAATAGAGAGAAGGGAATTGCAAAGAACGGGTCCACTTAAGATTTCATTGTCATACGAAACACTCCCTGTGATACCTAAGAGGCGGGGTGATACTTAGGGATTTCGAGTACTTTTGGAGAGTTTTTCTCAACTTCTACGTCACTTTGGTTCTACCCGGGGCCTACTCAATCAATAAAGCGAATAATCTCAAAATTAAAGATTATCGTGAACACTGCCTTTAAACCTGCAGAGGCAAAGACCCCGCGGGCTCAACATGATCGAGAATGAGCTGCTGTCGAGCTCCTCGCTTCAACAGCTGTTGTCTGCAACTGCAGACTGGAACTTTGTTTCGATAAAGCAATACTACAGTTACTAGAATATACGTTTATGTGTCTTCGACGCGATCAGAATGTTGCTCATTCCGCAAACCTGTGCGTTGCCATAATGTTCTGAGAAAGGGAAATCACGGTTCTTCCGTGCGGTTCAGTGCGAAGTGGAGGTGACCTCGTGTAAACGCGGGTGTTATACTCTGTTTATCTTTAATTGCACAAAACACGGTCCGCCAATAGTCCTCTAATTGGCCCGCTAGTACCGTAGTGTACGTCCACGACGCGTTCTCGGCAGACACGACGGCACAGTGGCAGGGTGGCTGGCCGAGTGACGGCTCATGATGAATCGATTGCTCTGCACACCGGGTGCACACCCGGGTCTGCCGAGAACGCGTCGTGGACGTACACCACGGTACTAGCGGGCCAATTAGAGGACTATTGGCGGACCGTGTTTGGTGCAATCCAAGATAAACAGAGTATGAATTGAGACAGCCATTTCGCAACTGCGTTGGGCGAGTATGGGGGGCCTTCAGAAAAAATCGCGCCCATCCTTGCACTCACGTTCGGAGCCCTTTCAACTGATTTGTACATCCTTTCCGAGCTCAGTCGCATATTTGATGAACACAACTGAGCAGCCGTGTCGAACACGATTCACTTTATACTCTAGTCTGGGATACGAAGAACTAGCCCCTCATTTCACGTCAGTGTGAAATTCACCTCAAGTTGTGAATTCTATCAGGGCGAGTTTCTCCGCTAATCGTGTTCCAGCCAGGAATGTTGAGCTGCAGTCGAGCTAGTGCTACTAAACATTTGTGATGCGAATCAACTTTTTTAGTCTTATATTGTCCGGTTTTGGTGCTTTTTGCTGAAGGTCTACCATGACAAGCTCGGTTTAGGTTCAATGTGGAAAAGTCCAAGCGGTTCCCAAATGGCTATTACGCATACATAGAATTGGCTGCATCACATCCTTCTCTCTAAGAGGCGCAAGCTTCAAATCAATTAATGTAGGACTTGTGTAGCAATCCGTATTGGTACTGGATTAGCCACGTCTGGGTTTATGGAACTCAACCCAATGACATTAGCTCTCACGTGGGCAACAAAAGAGGAATTTATTTCTAGATTGTAGGCTCAGCAGATGAGGACACCCTTTTTCAGACAGCACAGCCGACCACACTCAAGACAAGTAAAAAAATTGCACAACAATGAAAGTGATCATTAATCGATTAAAGTAAGCAACAGAATGATCGCAAAACTTGTATCGAACAACGACGTTCACAGCATTTTCGCTCTATCAGGCGTTCTCGTTCCTCTCTATCAACTGGGAAGTCGAAATCTGAAACATCAGAGTAATATATCTTTCAAATACAGCGTTGGCTCTTGCAAATCACTCTATGTAGCTTGATTGATTTTGTGCCGAAGATTCGTTCTGACACCATGCTTTCTCAGTTGCCTTTTCTCAATCCTATGAGTTGACAGTTTAGCAATTGTTCACATGAATCTTCTTCGCAGAGACGCTACTAATATACTCATTTTCCAAGGTATCGAGATTTTTGACTCTAATATTTTCCTAAGATGAAAATTACAATGCTTAACCTTACCGTAAAGTTCTCGAATCGGGGCGCAAACATCTTCGGTCATTGAACGGCATTGAAACGTCATTGCAATATTGAACTGTTGTGCACATCGTCGTATTCTTGATTTTTTGACCTTAAATCAAAAATAAGTGTCAGTATAGCATAAGAATCAACGCCACCTGCCTACACTGTGCCACGTCGTACTGTGAAGGGTGCAGGTGCGTAAGACATAAAAACAAAAATCATTGTATCACCCATGTTCACTTATTTTGCGGATTTGGCTCACCTATAGGTAATTTGACCTTTTTCGAGCTGTTGAACCATAAGGGAACTTGGAGAATCCTCTGGTATTTTCGCAGTTTATTCTGATAAGGAAACGGCTATTAGCCAAAGTGGCCATATCAAATAGGATGTACATTTCTTTCTAGAATTATTTCCGGATGTGAAATTCGAAAATGCCCAGCGCAGCCGCCTACGATAGCTTTGAACAAAGGTATAGACCTCTGCCGCTGGGGTTCAGCTGCCCGTCGATCAACCTGCTTCGCCGGCAATAGTCGAATCATTAAAAACATTCCGAACTGCGAAACCCCCGGTAACCTCTTCCCCGGTACGCGACAAACTGTCCCTTCTTCGTTTTATGAGCTCTTGATGTGGCTGTTCATTTATCGTATTTCCTTTTTTAGATGAGCGCCAAAAAGATGGCCGAAAACCAGAAGCGCGACCTCTTTTTAAAGTACACCCTTGATGGCAGTACATTTCAAAAATCGATAAGGAATTGAAATTTAGATTTTGAAGCAGTGTTACGGCTTAGAAAAGGACAAGAATATACACATGGCACACATGTATACATACTATATGGCGCACTAAAGATTTCACCCCAAACTCTTTTGTTTGAACTTAACCCCAGCAATAATAATACAGTTGTATAGCTCTTCTGAACATGATTTAACATAATTTTTTTGGATGCGAAGGGACGCTGACGACGCGAAAGCACGTCCTCGTGCGCCTTCGGTATTGCTCCAGATCAATCAGCAATGACTGATGTGACCATTTCGTATATAGCAGCGAACTACACATTAGCCCCATTAATTGTTGAACGAAGCGCACTTTTTGCAAGATATGGGACTACTTCAGATGGAATGACAGATGCGCTTGAGGATTGGCGATGCTAAGGAGTTAGGCCGGAAAGTTTTCCTGCATTATTAAACATCGAAGAGTGCACGTGGTGAATGTCCAGTGCATATGCCAGCTGTTACAACTGGAATATTCCTGATCGGCATTTGACGAAGTATCCACCGTCCAGATGATAAGAAGAGGGAACGTCATTGGGTATGTGTAATCCAAAAAATTAAGGTTAAGCTCCCATCAGCTATTGAAGCTCCTTCTCAAATTAAACACCACCTCTCATGACTTCAAATGAAGAGTAACTTTCAGATACATGTGTTCACGATGAATAGTTAATTGTTTCGCCAGTGTGAACATCTTCAGTCTTGAGAGTGTTTCACAAGGTCATTCAATAACTGACTTCTGGTCATCGACTCTGTCTTTCTCGAGCTCCATTGCTCACAAATGGTTTACACTGATACTTTTCTTTGTTTTTTTTGTGAAAAAAATGTTTCCGTGTACTTTTAAACTACTTTATTAAATTCTGTGCAGGTCGCAGAATTTCGACTAGGCACAGCAGTAAATTCCACTTTCTAAGGGCGGAGCTGTGCACCTGTGCACGAATAAGCATATTCGTGTCTTAATAGCTTTATTTTTAGCGCGTTTTTAACCGCGGAACCTTCGCAGCTCTTCAGCTTTATTCGAACAAAACAGATTTTAGCAGTTTTCTCAAGTACTTTTACCATCGTAAACACTGCCTTCAAAATGGATTTATCAGTTGTCTACACATCGGTAGCGGTTGAAGAGAAAGGGCGTGGCGTGAGCGCAACACTCAAACTTAGGGCCGTATAGGGCTCTTCTGAGCTTATTCCTAGCAGTTTTTCGAACATTGATGATGAAATTGAACCCGGATTTCTCCATTTCCGGTGAAAACTCGGAGACCGATTTTATCGAGGACAGTGCCTTCAAAGGCTTAATTAACTTGCAGGAAGCAAAATGAGCAAAATGCTAAACGTGGTGTGTATTTCGATCAAAAATTTCGACTTCCTTATCCCTCACAGTCTCGCTTTCTTTTCTTATCTTCTGCTTCGAAGTGAGTCCCTCAGTCTCTGCTGAGAAAAACAAGTTCCGGACAACTCGTCAACCGGGCGTGCTTGGCTGAATCTCATGGATTTTCAAAGCTGAATGATTTTCTTTATATGAGGTTTCGAAGGATATGTGCAAGTCTGATCAGCATTCCACACCAACCGAGACAAGCAGGAAGAATAAAAAATTAACTTTTGGGTGTGCCTTCAGAGTCATTGTTGACCGTTATGAGTTTGAAAGTCAGATATTGACCCTTATTAAAGGTTGTCTTTCTTTGTGATAACGTCATACACCTGATTGTCAATAATTCACGGTCTTCACAAATCGCCTTAACCGTTTCGCTTCCTCTGAACGGAGTAGTTTGCTCGAACGCGAACTATGTATATTCCGTGAAAAAAAGAAATTCTCATCACTCATGGCGCGAGCGGTGCGCGCTGTGCTGCTCCCTCCGTCTGTGATGCGCTCTCTCGCTGTCTCTAACCGGCCTTCGCACCTGCACTCGAAGAAATCACGGTTTTTTAGCCTGTATATACACTGTCAACAGAGAATCAAAAGTGCCAGCGCGATTCTTCCGAACTGCAGCTAAGCTATTTTTTATGACCAGTTGATGACCTGTTTTAGGTCTCAAAAATAAACACTAATCTGTCAGACGAACTGACCATTTCCACCCTTTTTTAGCTTTGAAAAACAAACACCTTTGCCATGTCATCTGATGCAAGAAAAAGCATCAGCATCAGAGTCAGCATACGTCCAGTCTACTTGATCTTTGATGGGTTAGGAGAGGTGTAAGGACAATTTATACGCCGACGACGCGTTGTTCTATACTACGCAGGACACCTGTCTGGCAATATCTCTCTCCACCCCCACCCGGCCAAACAAATACATTCCACGCCAGCACTTGTTAGAGTCTTGAATTTCCTTTGACTAGAGTCGTTGAAATTACCAGATGTTGACCGGTTCATACGTAAATCCAGGCACATTTAAAGGGCATTTCCTGAACATTAAAAACCACAGAGATTTATTATCAGGGGTGATAGCAATCATTTCATTGACCGCAGATGAACACCGAAATTTAGCGGCAGGTTGGACGCGCGATGGCATTGGATTAGTTCCTCACTGATCCCAGGGATCCACTTCTTATCCAATGTTGACACGGGATTAGGTAGTAGTCAGAAGTGCAAAACTCACAGCCGTGCTGGAATCTGTTCCGAGGCAAGAGAAATGGCACACGCCAAAGCGCGCTTTCATCCCACTGCGCTAAATGAGGTGGTTCTCATCCCCACGTGGAACCAGTGCTTGGCACGCGTACCGTATAACCTAACGGGGAAGCATATTTGACCACTCAAAGAGGACAAAAGGGGGTGTGTAAACCGAACATCCCAAGGAAGACACAATGTGCAAGTTTTTCCGAATTTTGGGAAAAAATTTAGTAGACATGTAATTCTTCTGTATTGTCGTAGCTTTCCATCTCCGTTTTCCAGTATATAACAGAATACAAAGTTGTGACAGATTCGCAGGTTGTTCTCGCAGTTAATTATTAGTATCTGCCACATATTTTGAAAAACCCAGAGTTTAATCAATCTGGAACGCCGCGATCCGTTAGAACTCGACTTGCAGTGCGGTATGAAGCTTTAATGCAGTTACACGGCGCACACTAGAATGGACGCGTTCACAACGAGGATTAAAGGGTGGGTGGCGCACGATTCCGAATCATGGCGTGGGCAGAGCGTGGCGATGAGGGACCCACTGCAGCGGGTGGCCGGAATTCGTCATTCGGATGGCGTGCAGCAATCAACTGGTTAGCGGCACACACGAAAAGGGATCAGGCCCCCGATTGACGAGTGCGCGCATTGCCCGGAACGCTGCTTCTCGCATCGCCCAGCGCAGAACCAAGTTCAAAGTGGTCAATGAGCCGCGTGCGGGTGATCTTCATCGCGTCCGCGGCCGTGTACTGCCATTGGTATTACCGGGCACAAACGGGTGCGACGTAGCTAAATGCAGTGGAGATTGCACTCACGCAGTCCAACAACTCGAATAGAAAATTTGAAACTCCCATACAGATACGCAGAAACTGACACAGTCCACAAATAACATTGTAGATCAAAAGAGTTGTCCAAACTCAAGAAGATTACCTTTTCATCCTGAGATCCTTGGCTGGCAAGAACTGAAACGGCAACGAGTAGTAGAACGAGTAAAATACGTTCACACAACATTGTGCGCCTCCCTGAATCAATAAAAACTTCATAATCTACGTATTAAAACATAAAATTTAAGCTGAGAAAGAATTCACGAGAAGAATTTGAACTGAGACTATCCTCCCTACAAGCATATTAGGACATTCGTATGATGGATAGGGTTTCCTCTACATACATAGGTTCGGAATCCAAAAAGATCTGTTTCAAGCCCGATGAAACACTAGGCATGTGAAAATTTTCGCTTTCAAATGCTATATCGCCTTTGGCTTGAAGACCAGTGCCAGCAATACCAAAAATATGCAAGGCATAGTCGCAGGGAGCTTTTCCGACAGGCAAGTATAAACATTCTGTGGAGCACTGAAGATTCAGTAAGAAGCACCGGACCGGATTCAGTGGGGGTGTTATGTAGGAAGGCGGGAAGGTAATTCCACTGGAGACGGTTTTTCCACTACTTACTCAGCAAAACGTATAATGCCGAAGCGTTCGCAAAATGTTATGTTGATTACGCAATTTGGAGAGCCTTTACTTCATTAGGATGAAAACACCTTTGATATGGAAGACCGCGGCTGATAGTAAACAAGTGGTTTTCAGGTAAAGCGCGCTGCCGTTAGCCTTCATAAAGTGCAACTCATGTAGGACACAGATAAAGAAAATATAGACGTACACATGTACATGCGTACATATGTATAGACTGGTCACGTAGGCCGTTTAGTATGAATACCGTATTTTTTCTTTTAGAAGTACATGTACTTCTATTTTTCAGGCCTGCTTTTCAGGCGTACTCCAAGTAGAGTGCACTCTGAATTTCAGCCCAGTTTTTTCGACTCGCTCCCAGTAAGTCCATTTTCACATTTTAGTTCACATTTCCAGAAAAATACAGCACAATATTTATCTCTAAAAATTATTATAACATAAATTTATTTTGTGCTGTATTGTTCGGAAGATCTCGCACACATTGAAGCCTAGGTTCTCGATAAGAACCTTTCCGGGAAAAGAGATAGATTAATTAGTACC
The DNA here is from genome assembly GCA_029168955.1 of Aplectana chamaeleonis. Classification (NCBI taxonomy): domain Eukaryota; kingdom Metazoa; phylum Nematoda; class Chromadorea; order Rhabditida; family Cosmocercidae; genus Aplectana; species Aplectana chamaeleonis. The sequence continues at coordinate 788,426 of JAPDOI010000294.1, forward strand.
CGAGACAGCTGAGCGGAACAAAACATAAAAATTTCACAAAAGTCATGAAGTCATAGGGTCATTTGCAATATCAAGAGTTGCCCATTTCGCACCTTTGTTAATGATTTTCGGCATTTTCCTTCTCAAGCCGGATCGATAGCGCAGAATCCCTTTCGGAAGCCTGCTTACATGAGTGCACCTAGCAGGACCCGAACAACTCCCAAGAAGAAAAAGTTTGAAGACAAATGATACACATTTCAACCCCTTTTCGATCATTCATTTGCCTGAGAGTTGAAAGCGACTGGTTTGCCCAATACAACTTCCCTTGTTAATCAAAACTAACCTACCAAGGCTCATCACGGATCTGGGCGGAAGGGGAGACCAGCAGTTCTCCTGATAACAGCCAGGCTTGTCGCACCGAGGCGAGATTCGAACGAGTTGCCCTTGTCGTGATCATATAGTGCGTTGCAAAATTATACGACACACCCCGATTTCCGCGGTTTCGAATTTCGCATGATTCGAGGAGGCAAACGGTAAACGCCAATCGATGCAGTACCCTAGAAAACCCCTGGGTACGAATCTTCATAAAGTTAGAGCAACTAGCAGGAAATTAGCAAAGGAAATTGTCAAAAATGACGGTTGCAAAATTATACGACGTAGCTGAGGTTCTCGCAGAAATTTCGATTTTGGACCCTCTGTATCACTTCGTTCATGGTAAAAAACATTTAAAAACATGAAGTTAATAGTCTCCAGAATTGCCTTGACGCTGAACCACTTCGAAAACTCTTCTTCGCAAGTTTCCACCCAACTTTTTGTGAACCCCCCTTTCAATCTGCGCCCATTCTCTTATGACGGCTAGTTCAAGCGGAGCCGCACGCTCGCGTGGTCTGCTCTAGATGTGAGTTTAACGCCGAAGAATACATCACATGTTTTCCACTGGGTTGAGGTCCTGCGAACCGGCCAACCGTTCTAGAAATTTGGCATGATTGGCCTGAAACCAAGCCTGCGTTGTCCTACTAACAGGAAGTGAAGGCGGATACGGACTAGAAAGAACTGGAAATGATTCCCCGACAGTCTGAAAATCTGTGAAGAAAATCATGTCTTAAGAACCTGGTGCACCACCCGAATCCGGGTAGACGACACCTTATTCTTTCCACATACATACATTCTCCTCCAGAGTTCCTACACCAGAATAAGTGTGGGTCCCTTTGTAGATCTCTCCAATGCTTGGAATACCTAGTTGAAATAAATAAAAGGATGGAATATAACAGGCTCGTTCGACTGAACTTGCTTTCGACCGATAAACAAAGGATTTCCGAAGGATCCACTTAGGGACCCGAACTATCCTAAAGTAGGAACTTTGGAGAAGAAAGAACAATGTATTGGTCCAGATTCAGGTGGCATGGCAAGCTGAACCAGGTTTTGCAACATACCCTTTAAAGGCACAGTCCAACCTCAGAGGTAATTTTTGATATTTTAGTCCGGTCGCCGTCTATAGAAACCCTGCCAAGCGCGAAATCTCAGTTCGCTCAAATAAGCGAGAAAAAGCTAGGAAAAAGTCGGCCACGCCCCCTTGAAAGGAAAAATGGGCAGCGCCCTCTGGCAGGTTTCCGATCTCAATAGGGAGGAGACGCGCGAATGATGTTATTCAAAATCTATGTTCTTCTTTTTGTTTTCGGTCTGGCTTTATATTGTGACCTGTTTCAGAATGATCCCTACGAATAACGAGAAAATGCAGGCACGAGACAACTTGTCCGCGAACTTCTACCAGTTCAAATTCAAAATCCTTGAGGAGCCGTAACTCAGTTCGTAGTGAGTTCTGAGCGATTCTGGAGACACCATTGTGATCAGCGTAAAATGTTCTCCAAGATAGGATGGGATACGAAAAGTCGATTCTGAGCTTGGATTGTGACTTTAAACTGAACAGATTATCAGACTGTGTCGGAAGATCATTTCCAGTTCTTTCTAGTCCGTAATATCTGCATTCACTTCCTGTCAAGAGGTCGACGCAGGCTTGGTTTCAGGCCGATCATGCTAGATTTCTAGAACGGCCGGCCGGTTTGCAGGACCTGAACCCAGTGGAAAGCATGTGATGTATTCTTGGGCGTTAAACTCACATCTAGAGCAGACCATGCGAGCGTGCGGCTCCGCTGAAACTAGCCGTTATAAGAGAATGGGCGCAGATTGAAAGGGGCGTTCACAAAAAGTTGGGTGGAAACATGCGAAGCAGAGTTTTCGAAGTGGTTCAGCGTCAAGGCAATTCTGGAGACTATTAACTTCATGTTTCTATAGGTCTTTACCATGAACGAAGTGATACAGAGGGTCCAAAATCGAAATTTCTGCGAGAATCTCAGCTACGTCGTATAATTTTGCAACGGTCATTTTTGACGGTTTCCTTTGCTAATTTCCTGCTAGTTGCTCTAACTTTATGAAGATTCGTACCCAGGGGTTTTCGAGGGCGCTGCATCGATTGGCGCTTACCGTTTGCCTCCTCGAATTACGCGAAGTTCGAAACCGCGGAAATCGGGGTATATCGTATAGTTTTGCAACGCACTGTACTTTCGTCACGTTATCGCACACTGCATTGCTCAATCAACTCCCGACCGTAGATGACCCTACCACTCATTTTTGTATTCGCAACTTCTTCTATCCATCGCATTGCTTACATTTAGTTCACCCACGGGATTTACGTACTTTAAAGGCAGTGTTCACGATAAATTTCACTTCCGATATCTCCTCGGCTTACGGAAGGACTGGTGCCCTATATAGCAAGGCATGCTTAAAAGGAACGCGAAAGACGCGTTTTTGAGCCAAAATAGGCCCTCCCTTATTTACGTTGATTTTTGAGCGTGGAGGAATTGACCGCTATGAAGGATGATACCTATCAGTGCAGTGAAGCGATCAGCTCACTTATCAGCACTTCCTTGACCCTATTATTCCTGTAATCTGAGTCTTCATTTGTTCATTCCGAGGGGGCGTGTCTGGGGCACCAAAACGCTTGTTTGCAGCCGTTATTTTGCCGCTCCTGGCTCGTTTTCTACCGTTCTTTCGACACTGTGAGCCTAGGATCCTTCCCGCTTATCATTTCACTGTGGCAAGCCAACGAGGATGATCATCGTGAACGCTGCCTTTAATGCGGAAATATTTATCATTGCGAGAGAGATCTTCATATAGAACGTACTTATTGCTCGTATCGATAAAGGAGAAACTGATTACAAAAAAAAACTAGTAGGAATTCATAAAAAATAACTAGACTCTCAAAAGCGGTGTAATTTTTTGGGAGATTGGCGGTTCTACAGATAATGGTCTCGTAAATGTCAAAATTCTCAAGTGCACGATAACGCGCTCCTATTGTAGCTCCCTGAGCACTGTTGAACATTGTTTTCCGCCACGCGCGACGGACTCGTCGCGTTGCGGCGGGAGAACTGCAGTACACTCGGGCGGAAGGGGGGAAAGAAGGCTAGAGAGGGTGTGGAGAAATAAAGAGCAGATGAATAAAGCATGGGTGATCTATTGTGACACGAAGGACATAGCGACTGCTCGCAGCCGGCACAGAGGCGCAGAGACGCAGAGTACACCATACCGACGAACCTTACCGTGCCAGCTGCATCTTGATCGCTATCTACTATATGTACTATCGTATCGTCACATCTTTAAGGGCGTGAACAGTAGACAGGGCTTCGAATGACGTCGGCAGAGCGTCGTGGAAAGTGGTTAGGGCATTATGTGGAGCGTGCGCCGCGTCATAAAATGTGATTAGCGCTTCATGTGGAACATACATACGTCGTGTCGTAGGTGAGTGGCGCTGCATGTACAGAGTGCGACGCGTCATGAAATGTAAGTAGCGATGAAATAATGTGAACATGCGCGGCGCGGCAGAAAGTAGGCAGTGCTTCATAAAGTAGCGTTCCTCATGATAGAGAGTGTGTATCGGTTTATGTTAGACGTGCATCGCGGGGTAAAAAGTGAGGAGCGCTTTATGTAGACCGTGCGCCGCGTGGTAGGAATAGGGTAGCGCCTCATGTAAAGTGTGCTTCGGGTGGTGGGAAGTTAGTAACCCCAAATCTTGAGCATGCGCGGCGTGGTAGAAAGTGAGTAGCGCTCCATGTAGAGCACGAGCAGCGTAGAGAAACGTAAGTAGCGTTCTCTGCGCAGCGCCTTAAAGTGTGAATAGCGCTTCAATGGAAGCGTGCTTGGCGTCATGTAAAGGGCTAATCATACGCCACGTCTCCACTAGAGCCACCCGCACGGGCGAGGCGATGATTATGAATCAATTTTCACCCCTCCCGCTCCTTCCACGCTTCCCACTCCGCCAAAATGGTGCCGCTGAGTTTATATATAGTGCAGTCGGCCAAGTTTTGTACATCTACTTACCAACCAGAGGCGTTCGGCTATTAATAAATATGCATAAGCTCTAGGCAACACGATCGCCACCGTTTGAGTCGCGCTGGAATGAGTCTCACATTAATCTCCGGCCAACCGCACCTCATTGGTAAGTAGATGCGGATGTTTTGGTGGACTACACTATGCTCCTTCAAAATATCAGACATCTGATAGCGTTATCAGTCATTGTTTACTTAGGAACTTTACAGAACTTTTGATTTCTGAGCGCGGTATCATTCTTCCTTCGCTTGAGCTCTGGGACCGTATGCATAGCCGGAGGAAACAATTATTACGTATGAAATGTTCATCTATATCGTGTGAGAACATGGGAGAACTAGTGCTAAGCATGCGAAGATTTGAAGTTTCGCGCTAATAAACCTAGAAAACCGGCTAGATCCTCAATTGGTATTGTTGTAGGACTATCTCATGTTTCGATGCAACAGTACTGAGCAATTATCTTCGAAGGCTACCTTTTATGGCTCAGTTTTATCCCCCACAACCGTCCCCTTACTATAGAGTAAGTGGAGGGTTGGGAGAAAGCCACTTCACTTATCATAATTTTCTATCAGATAAGCCGATGTTAAAATGTTTGCAAACAATTTGTATAGTTCGCTTCATAGCCATCGATTCGCTCCCCGGTAGGGGTACCTTCGTTTTTTTTTCGGGATTGGTTAGCATACTACCCATGAGTGGTCATCACCGCCCCTCCCGTTCCCCGCCATGGTGACACCGCTGGATCATTTATACTTCACTGAAGTAGCGGTGTAGGACGAGTGGGTGAAAGATAATTCATACTCACCTCCCCGGCCGCGCGGGCCGCCCTGACGGAGAGGGAGGCTAGGAGTATGAATATCCTCAAAAGAGTGAGAAGCCCTTCATGTGGAACATGTCTTGCGTCGTGGAAATAGATAAACAGTGGAACTACGGGAGCCTGTCGGGAAGGTCCAAAGTTCGCGTGGACGGGACTCCAGAAGGAATGGGTCGGCAAGTACTGTGCTGCACTGTCTTACAAACGCGAAATTATAATCTCAAAACGGACTCACATTCTCGGGATCAACGGAATTGACCGCGTTTCGGGTCGATTTTGTTTGTGTGCGCAGAGGACGCAGATTTTTTCCCTTCCTCGGCACATTCTGTATCTTCATGTGACCAAAAATGCGGCACGAAGTTTTTATATCTATGGCAGAATACATGAGGATGAGGAAGAATTCCGCGTCGACCGTATACTTTTTGAAGAGGACATGAATATTGCGCCCTATATCTAGTCAAACAGACGGAGAAAATACACTGGCAGATACACCGATCCGTGCCGACATTCCATTCCGTATACTCTGGATGGGGACGAAATTGAATATATGGGGTCGTTTATACTTCCGCCGCCGAGCTGCGCGGCACAGTGAATTTCTGTATTATTGATCACGTGGCGCGGCGCGATCAATATTATACGAATACACTTCGCCGCGCTGCTCGGCGGCGGAAGTATAAACGACGTCTATAGCGTGCATTAGCGCGAACGCTGCGCCTTCCTTCTCCAAAATGCGCTCCGAACGGCCCTACCCACACGCCCACGATGGAACTAAGTGAATTTCGCTTCAACATAGACAGTTCATGCATGTTAAAGGCAGGGTTTGCGATAAAGGCGGTTGTTGTGTCGTTCTCATGAAGAGGTAGGTCTGGCTATCACTGAAATGAGAATTAATGAAAAGTCGGAGAAAAAACGCGAAGGAACTAGTTAGGACGACTAATCGCCGGGCCCGCCCTCAACCAACGAAATTCGTACAAACTCTTGTTTTGCCGCTTTCTATTCAAGCCTCGGAGTAGCTCATAACTTCCCTGAGTAAGTAGCAACCACTTTTTAGCAAAAACAGCAAAATATAATCAGACAAAACGAGCATTTATACAAACCTCGTTACTAGGGGGCAGGCGGACACCCGGTAATTAATGGTCCTAACTTGATACTGACCGTGTTTTCTGAAACTTTTCGTTTTTTTCACTTTTGTGATGAACAGATCTACCTTCTCATGAGAATAGCATACCGACCTTTTCACCAGAAACACTCCCTTTTGATTAATTCGATGGGGGGGGGGCGCCAATCGCCGAAAGAATGACTATGGCCGGGATCATACTCCCTGCGAACGATGACGGCGACATTGCGCGTCAGGCATATCGATTTTCAGTCGATACTGATGGTAAGCATTGCGTCGCGTCACTCGTTGCTGAAGTATGATCTAGGCCTATCAGAATGCGGTGATTAGCCCACGCCGCGTTGTGACCATAACTCTTTTGTCACTGCGTCTCTTTCAATGCGTGGCTCAGACATACCCTTCATTTCCACGCTACTCGCAGTCGTATTATCACAATCGTGTATGCGAAGCGGTTGTTTTTCGAAAAATTCAGCCATGAAAATGAAGATATCACTCTAAAAACCGCGCCACTTCTATGATAGTGATACAGAAAACAGCGAGTAGCGGGGAAATGAAGGCTACGCCATGGTCGTGAAATGAGTTTGCGATCACACATGGGCATCAGAATCTCACGCGTGATCGCACATGATTGGATTACACAAGCATTCTTACAACAACATCCTTATACTTTGAGCAGTTATGTCCCGGTGTGTGTGTGTGTGTGTGTGTGTGTGTGTGTGCGTGTGTGCGTGTGTGCGTGTGTGTGTGCGTGTGTGCGTGTGTGCGTGTGCGTGTGTGTGTGCGTGTGTGCGTGTGTGCGTGTGTGCGTGTGTGTGCGTGTGTGCGTGTGTGCAGTGTGCGTGTGTGCGTGTGTGCGTGTGTGTGTGTGCGTGTGTGCGTGTGTGCGTGTGTGCGTGTGCGTGTGTGCGTGTGTGTGTGCGTGTGTGCGTGTGTGTGCGTGTGTGCGTGTGTGCGTGTGTGCGTGTGTTCGTGTGTGCGTGTGTGCGTGTGTGCGTGTGTGCGTGTGTGCGTGTGTGCGTGTGTGTGTGTGTGTGTGTGTGCGTGTGTGTGTGTGTGCGTGTGTGTGTGTGTGTGTGTGTGTGTGTGTGTGTGTGTGTGTGTGTGTGTGTGTGTGTGTGTGTGTGTCCCGCGGATTTTGGGAATGACCGATCAGAACTGTTATGAAATGGTACTAACGTTCGGGTGGGTAGAACATACATATATCGATTTCCAAAAAAAATTAGCCTGAATCTCCTCTTGCGCGACATGGGCACCCGTGTTTGTCCGTGGGGCTCACTTTTGACCGTGGGCCATGAAATCTAAAATAATCATCTAGCGCTAGAAGGGCTACGCTGTGATCGAAGCGACAGGTCTCCAGACTTAGTGTACGAAACGCCTACAGAATCGCTAGAGTTTGGGAGTGTGCAGGACGTTGCAGAAAGTGTACGGGACCCCAATGGCAGTGTGGAGGACGTCATAGAAAGTGTGCAGAAACCCAGTGGGAACGCACAGGACGTCATAGACAGTGTCCAGGACCTTAGTGGGAGTGTGCAGGACGGCGTAGAAAGTGTAAGGAACCGCAGTGGGAGTGCGCAGGACGTCATCAAAAATGTGCAGTTCCCCAGTAAGTGTGGGCAGGAGGTATAGAAAGTGAGCAAGACCCCAGTGGGAGTGTGCGGGACGTCATCGAAGGTGCAGAATGTGAACGGGTGATTTTTTCATCCCATTCTCAGACAAATCATCGCTCGGAGCGGGACCGAAGAGCGACCCGAGCGACGCTATCTCTCCGCTCCGAGCGAAAATTAGCTATCTACTCGGGCGACAGCCGCCGCTCTCCGCGCGACAGCAGTCCCTCTCGGAGCGATCTTCAGTCCCAACTGGCACTGCGGTCCCTGTCCGGGCGATTATCGACAATTTCCTAACTGCTATTCTTTCTTCATTTCCGCCTCTTATAGAGAGGATTGAGCCTCTTGAGAGGATAAGGTACTTGTTACAGCTTGTGGGCCAGGAGGTTAATCCTGCCACAGGCCGCAACAAGAATACCATCCCAGCATGGTCCGCAATGAGGAAGCCTTTCCCACCGCGGGCCATCCCCTCGGCCGCCAACAGCTGTCTTCCTGAGAGTCACCTCTCAAGAGTGGTCTCGAAAGTCCAACTACCACGAGACGAGCCGCCTTTTAAACCCGCAGGACTGGTTGTTCTTTGGGTGATAACGTGGCCCGCACGTTGTCACTCAAAGAACAACCAAACCCGCGTCTCACCATCTCTGGCGGTGACACCGCTGTCGCCCTCAGAGCGACCGAAGAGCGGCCGACGCTGATATTCATACCGGACAAGGACCGTGGTGCCAGTTCGCCCCTCGTACGCTGTCCGGGCGATGACGTCATTATTGGGAGGAGCCGGTCCCGCTCCGAGCAATAGTTTGCAATGCTTTCTGTGTGTATCGACAATACTGGATACGTCGGCTAATCCAACTCTGACAGGGGCCGCACCAAAGCATAAACATCCACCTACATGTTTCATTTAGTGTGAACAAGGACAAGGTGTCGGTCAGCTAGAGAAACATTAGCTGAAATGCGAGTGCAGTTGTCCTTATCATGACAGAGATGGTAATGCGAGAATAGTCTCTTGGAAACTTTGCAAGTCGGAAAGAAGACATAAGGGAACTAGGCACGGAAGGGGTCGTGAAATTGATGCCGGTAGCAACGGGCGATTCTTATGATTCTCCGTTTGATTCCATTTTTCCATACCCCACGCCCTGCTGTAAATGTCGGGCAGCCTGCTCTGCCTGGGAGTGTCCACACTGACAGCAACTTTCGGGGTTGGACGGGAGCCAGTCAAGTTTCGGCAAACTAATTTGCCTCAAGAAGTTGGCGCACGCTAAGGTTTCCTTGAGCGAAAGCTTCGCTAGGTCTCTCAAGTTCTCATTAATCGGGAAAAACGAACACGGTACACTCAGTTCCAATAAAGTGATCGCGTGAGGTTGGCATGATGGATGATGTGGCTTTCTACCAGTCTATTAAAGGTAAAATTCATTGAAGTCAGTTCAAAAGCGTCACTGAGTGCTCGAACTGGCGCAGGTAGAGCCAGTGGGAATAACAATTGAGCTCAAAGCGGAAACAAGATTCACGGATTCTTGATTGTTTTTGGCACTTTTGTGGGCGTTTTATCTCAGGTAGATCACTGTCTTGAAATACCGTGTCTACGAGTCAAACGTAAGTTCGTATATATCAAAAGAAACAGAATTTATGTACTAACCTTCAGTGCGACTCGATCGCATGCATCAAACCAGGGCGCCTGCGGCTCAGTCATCCTTCTCTGTAGGGCCTTTCAGAGTGGCGTCGCAGCGATATTCGCTGTCGCGGAGACGTGAGTGACGGAGGGTGCTACGCAGTGCAAACCGTGCCGCGCGACGGGAGCGAGCGCCGCGCTATCAGAGTGCGCGAGCTGAGCGAGCCTCGCCGCGAGCTGGGAGCGACGGCAGCTACGTCGCGCGATGGAATTGGTCTCGACCATTTTTGTCGCCGTCGCTGCCGTACCGCCGTTGTTTCATCGTATTTGTTAGTGTTTCTGACTTACCAACTGCCCATCAAACCTCTGTAAAAAAGTTTATATCGCGTATTTCACTGATTATTTGACTATACCATCCAAGATTTTCTTACCATGGCCCTTAATTAATTATTTTTTTGTTGTCCTTATGTCCATTGTTATAAGATCCTTCGCAGGTAGAGGTGATTCTGACGGAGATAATCATGTTTGCTGTTATATTATTCAGTGTTGCTGGTTTTTATTGACTATTCTGTCCGCAGTACTGGACCAAAAGCATTTTTTTCCGAACGCTTTTTTAAACTTCACATCGCTGCTTCGTTTTTTTTTCAGTTCTCACTCGACTTCATGTCAAATGTTTCTTAAGGACTTTTTTATGAAACGTTTTCACTTTTGGCATGTTTGTTTGTGTGCAGGCGTTCTTCTATTTGGAAAAAGCCAGCTTTAGTTGTTGCCTATTGTAGCTGGGAGCCTGAGGTCGAGTAAAAAATCGTCAAAAAGCGAAGCTTCGACGTGAAGCTAAAGAAACGTACCGACAAAATGCTGTTGGGCCAATACTACGCTCAGAATGATCGATGGAAAATGGCGGCTTTTATCAATATACACAGCAAAAATCAGCGCCGTCAGAAAAACCTTAAAGAAGGATTTCATAACAATGTCATTTTTCAATAGCAACTTCACGCAAGGGATTGCACGCCAATATCAGTTTATGCTCCCCAATCGAACTCGAATGGCTGCGAGGAAATAAGAGGCGCAGAGACAGAAATATGATGCGGCGACAGATCGTAGCCGCGCCCACTTTGTCTCGTTCTGAGGACGTTTCGCAGCGGCGCCATTCTGAAAGGCCTTATTGAAACCACTTAAAATCGCTGGTATCGATCGGCGTCGGTTTGCCACGGGTGCGCACCAACATCGATGCGAACGTTCAGTACTGAACACTTCTGGCGCAATGAGGCGTCTACAACAGGCGGATCCGTTCGCGTGGTGGGGTCGTAACCGCGACTTATGCACAGGCAGATATCATTCTCCCTGCTTACTTTTTGTTCCTGTCCAGTTTCGACTAATAGATGAAGCTCGCTGGGCAACCGGCAGGTCTCAGGCAAAAACGAGCCATTTTGGTTGTCAACATGAAGCGGTTTATGAGATAACAACCTATCGATCAGTTGTCGGCTGCTCAGTTCGCCAGAGACTGGTCGAGAACTCCAGCACCTATGGAAACATGATTTTAGCATCTGAAGCTGCTCGTAAGTTTATCGAAATTCTCTGAGCTGACCAGTTGAAAGCTGCCAAAGACGTCTGTGGGAAGCGTGAGAAGAATCACACAACAACTTCACATTGCGCAAAAGTCCGAAACCAAAATTTTTCAAATCTCTAGTTTTTCTCGATTTAAATTTTTCCCGGAAGGGACCAGAAACGGAAAAAAAGCAGAGAACGAAAACCCACTTTCCGGTGTAGACGTAGAACTATCAGAAGTGTGAATAAAAAGCTTACTAAGAGGTAAGGGGGTGTGTATCCAAGTCTGTTGGTACCTGCTCGTTGGTGCCCCTGCTTCTACTGAACCCAGCAGACGTTTGAGTGTACACAGGGAACGTTCAAGCGATATAGCGTGCACAACTATATCGCGAAGGTATCCTGCACATTGCATTCAGGTGTCGCCGTCCGGCACACTAAGGCTTCTGGTCCATAACAACACCTTAGGATCCGTACCTAGGAGTCATGCGGAGTCTTTGGCCACAAGCCACAATTTCGCCACCCTGAACTGTCGATCGCTGTCGAGTGATACCCAAAAACTGGTGCTTTATCCAGACTTCTTGAGCTACTTCCATGCACCGTTTGTTGCTTTGCAGGAAACCTGCCTCAAGGATAGACCAATAATCAGCGTCGGAGAGTACACCATCTACTGCGGTAACGCTGACGATAGGAGAGTGGAGGCTGTGCAATAGCTGTGGGCAAGCGATTTCAACGGTATGGTCAAGGAGTTCGGCTCAACGTCGTGCCGGAATGCATTCGTACGACTGCGGGATCACAGAGGATTCAATCTGTGGATAGTGAGTGCTCATGCGCCCACTGAAACCGCCGAAGACAAATTCGAAGTGATGCGGCTTTATGAGGAACTCAATACGTTGCTGGCCAGGGATACCTTGTCAACATGCTGTTGTCGTGGGGATTGACGCAAATGCGAAGATGGGACTTGATCAGAACTGAAGTACTCGGTAAATGGTTCTTACCCAGTGGAGCAAACATTTATCAATGGCTACCGCCTTGTCGACTTTTTGTGAACGCAGTGGTCTGATTATTGCATCGACATTCAAGAGGAATGATCGCCGCCATCAGCTTACGTGGCAGGGACCAAATCCCGGCTATCTCCAGAAGAGCAGCGGAAGCGGGAAGATGACAACTTTGAAACTACAGCTTGACTATGTCCTGACGAGGAATAATCCAGTATCGGACATTGGAAGATCTAGAGCCGTGTGGGATGTCGTATCTGATTCGGACTACCGTCCCGTTCTCTGTTGAACTTCACTGCGAGGATTCACAGAGGAAGTGAGGGGCTCAGCCTCTCCAGAGGATTGACATGACAAGTCTCAGAGATGAAGAGTGGTGAAGGAATTTCCGACAACGCGTTTCTATTCACATCGGAGTACGGACTAAGAAGAAACTTTGCGACGCGGATTCTTTTGGGTCAAGTGCATCCAGGACGTTTCCGGAAAGAGGCACTCCCGGTTGCGGGCCAGCCTAAGAAGAAGTTCGCCTACGTCTCTGAAGAAACAACATCTACCTACAACAGAGTATGTGCTCTTCGAACTGCAGGAAACTCTCGTGGAGGAGTAGCGTTCGAGGGAGGAAGTTGCGTCGGCAGCTTCAAAGTGACTGCGAACGAGAGTGGACGTAGAGCTAAGGAGTTCGAGAAGGCTTGGGAAAAGAAGAATCCAAAGAAAGCCTACACGTTGCTGCGACAGTTTAGCGGGAAGATGAAGAGATGTTCTCCTGTCTTGAACATCACCAATGGAGTTGCAGTTGCAGATGCGACGCTGCCAGTATGGAAGGATTACTTCAGTTCACTACTGAATCGTCCAGCGCCATCAGTACCCGGAGCTCCCGCATGTTCAGAGAGCACACATGATGTCAGTGAGGAACCGCCGACTGAGTCTGAAGTTTTGGATTGTGTCCGAAAATGAAGAATGGAAAGGCAGGTGGAGATGACAACATCACTGCTGAAATGCTGAAAGCTCTTCCTCCGTCCGGGATTCGTGAAATGACCAACAACACCCATCCAGGCCATATGGATGAGCGAAAGGATACCCGATTCGTGGAGTATTACATGCGATCATCGTACCTCTTCACAAGAAGCTATCCGTCACGGATCCTAAGAACTACAGAGGAATCTTCTACTTCGTGGCCAGTGTAGTTAAGGTTTTAGAACGTATCATTCTCGAGCGACTTAATAAACATCGTGAAGGAACGACCAGAGATGAGCAAGCCGGTTTTCGACCTGAAATTTACACCATCGACCAAGTGTTCGTCGAGAAGAGTAATTGAATCGTGGCAGCGGTTTTCGAAGCCATTACAGCTTGCTTTTTTTGACTTTGGAAGCCGCGTTCGACTCTCCTCATCGTGATCGATTGCTCAATGCCTTGCGAGCAGATGGAGTCCCCGGAAAGTATGTTCGGTTAATCGAGGACATGAACAAAGGAACAACCGCAGCAGTTCGTACACCTGTCGGATTTACGTCAGCTTTCGAGGTGAAAACAGGAGTAAGGCAGCGGAGCCGTTGCAGGACCTTTTCTTTCAACTTCGCCGTTGATGACATCATGCGTAGAGTTGCAGAACAGTTTCCTGCGGATGTGATCCTAACACCATCAGGACGCCCCCTTACCGACCCGGAGTACGCCGACGACATTGTGTTATTCGCTGAAAACAACGCAAAACTGCAAAGGATTGTGAACCTTGCTCTCTGAAGCATGCCGCAGCCTATGGACTTCGTCTTCGTCCCGACAAATGCAAGCAGATGTGGGTCTCTCAGTGCCTTCAACTGGAGTTTCTAGGGACGGACAACGGTCGAACTGGTGGACGATTTCTGTTATTTGGGCTGTTTACTGAAGAACGATGGTAGTTGGCGCAGCGGATATTCGACAACGATGTGCGAAAGCTACGTCTGCATTCAATTTTCTAACCAAGTGTTTGTGGTCTACCACCATCGCGAAGGCGAAGTCAAGTTGCGCGTCTACCTATCCGCTATTCGCCCTATCATGATGTACGGATCGGAGACGTGGGCAGCACCGAAAACGCAGATGGAAAGGTTGATTGCACGGAGAGTGGCTTTTAGGCGTTTGCTTGGATATTTCTGGCCGCGTGTATGCCATAACGAAGACCTTTTACAAGGAAATCGACGCAGTACATCAACGCTTGACACGAGGGAGGTGCCAGCATCTCCTAACGCCATCTCAAGTAGCAATGGAAAGCCGACTTCGACCAAGCTCCTGGGCATATACTAAGAAGAACGCCGGATCGTCTCGTACAACACGCTTTGTAATGCTTCCAAATCCTGCCTGGAAACGTGTGGCCACCTGGGCGAAAGCGAAAGTTCTGGACGGATGTGGTTAAAGAGGATTTAAAGTCACCGGCATCGAAAGACAGTTCAGGCGCGATGTTTCTGTTTCGCAGGAAATGGAATAGTGACAGCTGGATGGAATGTGTTCAAATTGTGGCTGAAGACCGTGAAAAATGGACACGATTAAGTCAAGTAAGTCAAGACCCACCTGAGAATTCTAAAGGAAAAGAATATCCGACGTATGATGTTACGTGTGATACATAGAAACGAATCCAAACCTAGGCCGCTTTTTCTCAAACTTTTATACGAAAACATAGAGAATCAGTTTTTTCTCCTCCAATACTTGGAAATGGAAACAAAAAAATTTTTCCACAATTTTCGCGCTTTGATTGTTTCAGGCTCAATCTTTCAATGTAAATGATGTTTGTTTATCGTACTAACCTTGTTTTGTAAAAATGAAATGGAGATCATTCGAGGTTTTATTGTTTATCTCTGATAATCTATTTAGATCTATTTATTACAATTTATTGGCAATAAATGACTTTTCTTTAAGCTAATTGCTGGTTTAGGGGGAGTTCCTATTTACGTTTCGTTGCCTTAATTTACTATTTTTTATTTCTGTAAGTTCAAAGAATTCATTTATTTATTTATTTATTTACCTACTCACTTGTTTATTTATTTACTTTTTATTTGTTTTATTATTGCTTTTATTTACTTATTTATTTACTTGTTTATTGCTTTATCTAAATATTTATTTATTGATTATTATTAATTAATTAATTAATTAATTAATTAATTAATTAATTAATTAATCAGCCTAATAATTAATTAATTTATTTATGCATTTATTTATTTATTTATTTATCTAAATATTTGTTTATTTTTTTTATTTATTATTTATTACTTTCTAATTACCTTACTTACTTATTTATGTTTTTATTTATTTATTTATTTATTTATTTATTTATTTATTCTACGCATGATCTTTGCTCATTCCAGCAGCATCTCACTTCTTGTGTGGTGAAAAAAGTTTGTGTAATTGCAAAGCATTTCCCATACTAATCACCGCGAGCCTTGTAGGCTCGTCACGCGCGGGAAGCAAGTACGAAGCTTCGGCTTCGGATGGCGAAGCCCACCGATTGTCACGGGCGTTAATCGAGTGCCGTACTACGGCTAGGTCTTCTTATCGTGATCTCCGATAGACTTCTGCGCTTACCGATGGACCCATTTTAGAACCTTGGATGATAGATCTCCGATCAATATGTGATGCTCCTAAAAAACATGAGAATGGAGTGTACTTTTTGTCCAAAGCATGAACCAGTAGACGTAATCAATTTAGTCTGGTGAAGGAACGGGGCTGCCACGGTAGATCGTCCGCGCGCGATCGAAACCCCGTTGGTCGGTGATGCGCCAACGCCGCACGGCCAGACGTCTGGTCCATGCGTCAGACTTAATATAATACGAGAACCATATATACAACTTCAATCAGACAGTTCAAAGGAATTTCGAGAAGCGGAGGTCTCACATTCATTGCTTTCAATGGACCTGCATTTCGTGAATTTCAGGAAAGAACACGTTGAAGAGATCAGCCAAGTCAGCAAGCTTGGCAATCCTTCACAGAACAATCAAGATAACAAGTTATTAAACAGAGAACTGATTCAAC
Organism: Aplectana chamaeleonis; assembly: GCA_029168955.1. Lineage (NCBI taxonomy): Eukaryota > Metazoa > Nematoda > Chromadorea > Rhabditida > Cosmocercidae > Aplectana > Aplectana chamaeleonis. The sequence goes on from JAPDOI010000294.1 coordinate 804,453, forward strand.
GCATCAAATCGCTGGATCACTTTTTCATGATTTAGTTTTAAGGAAGAAGCTGGTCGTTAAAGGAGCAGTTTAAGCACAACTTACCGCTTCTCTCCGGAAACGTGAAATGGATAATGAGGTCGGCACTGCGGCTTAGAGAAACGATGAGAAAAAGCACAAATCAGCTGAAGCTAGTTCCTTATGCTATAGATATTCCGAGTGGGAGGCTTCAAATTGAAGTATGTTTGAAGCAGTTTAATCAGAAATATTTTTCTTGAATTGATTACCGAAATGTCGGCATTGTGTGGCTTATTGCAGGGTTGGGTTTCATTCACAAATAGTGGAAAAAGCAACAAGGACAAAAAAGACAAGCTGAATGCCTTGTCAGGACAGAAAAAGTCTTTATGGAGCAAAACCGACAAAGTCAAGACGACAATCGAAACTTTCGCTATTGGAGGTGTAATGGACACATGTAGCGGCATCGTGACTTTCTGCCAGGACGCATCCTCTAACAAATAGCCATTTTTCATAGCCCGCACAGAAATTCAGACGTGAGCAATATGCTCTACCGATAAGTGGACTCATCGAAAGAAGGGAAAGTATCGGAGCAAAACTGTATCCTCACAATGAATACGATGAGAACGTCAGATTCCTTACCGTTCTTTGAAGAGTAAACTGTGAAGAACTCCACACTCGTTGAATTCACACTCTTGGAGTATCTGCGCAGGCGAAACACCATTTTCATTTGAGGGCAGCCTATCGCAGTCACATTTTACGGAAATGGGACAAGATATCAAGGTCGCGGTTGAAGTTCAGTTGTGAAATGTTTGTCTGCGTGAGTTCAAGGCGTGTGCACGATAAACCACGATCTTGAGTCTACCGTAGAAAACAGTTTTGGTGGCTCTCAGGCCGACTTTCCGGAAAAGGAGCAAAAACGCTTTCCTTTACTATTGGAAGGAAAGCCACTTAAAGGCTGTACCCTCAATCGCATAATTTTGAAGATTTCTTATAACATTGTAAGAAAATTTTCTCTATATCTTTTACAGTATCAAATGCGAGATCTCGATTCCTCAAAATAAGCGAGATATAAGCGACCACCACAGGCTCGACCCCCTAACAAATCTTCGAACTCGATAGCGGCTCGATGGGTGGATGAATTTCAACAAGTCGTCGTTCTTCAGTCCACTGCCAGGGCTATATCATATCTGGCTCGCTCTGTACAACGATTGCAGGCCGAAGAAATACAGGCCAGAGACAACTCGTCCACATAATTTGTCACCCTCAAAATCTAGGCATGTTTGAAGAGCCATAACTCTGTTCAAAGGCGATCTCGGACCCACATTTCAGAGATACCATTGTGATCCCGGCGTGACTCTCAAGATCGCTTGTGGAATCTGAAAATCAATTATTTGGATGTCCTGTGTCTTTAAAGCCTCTGCTGACTCAATGATGTCTCTGAAATCGTACAAGACCTTCTGGAACGGAGTTATGGTCCCTCAAACATGGTGGACGAGTTTTCGAGGCTTGTAACGTCTTTTGCAGCCGATGTATGCGAGCTGACCTGAGTAAAGAGAGAAGTTGAGAATAAAGGAAGAACGGGGTCAATGTATGGAAACCATCGCTGATCTCACGATCTGAGCATTCATTTGGGCGGTTTTGTTGCTCTTGCGCTCGAAACGGCAACTTCGCTCTTGAGCTTTTACCGGCCGTTTTTCATGCTTCTTTCGACGTCAGCTTACAGTGTGCCCTCCACTACCAATTCCTAGTGGAAATGAAACACGTTTTTTTATCGTGAACATTCCTTTGGACGAAAAGTCCGAATATGCATCGCAGCTGCCTAGACCCACTCTGAAAAAAGTTATGAGCGTTTATTCTGTGATTTTCGAGCTGTTTCTCGAGTATTTCTTGATTATTTCTTGGTTGCTAGGTGGCTGCAACCATGTTGCAAAACCTGATAATCGCGCCCAAACTTCCCACTAACAAGTTTGGGTGAAGGAACATTTTCCAAACTTTGCGCAGACTAACATAGTTTTGGACTTGTACGGATTTTCGGTTTGGCGTTTATTTTTACCAATTAGAGGGCTCTCGAAGCGTTTTAGAAAAATATTCCAGATTCGACTAAAAATTTTTTTGGAGGGTTATTTGGGGTGCTGATTACGAAGCTGAGATTCATTTGTCGTTTTTGTTTTTTTTTGTAGTTTTCGACTATATTTGTTCAAAGCTTCCCACTGGCAGAGAAAATTGACGGCAAAATCAACTTTTGACGATTTCCGGAATGTGACGACAGATGTAGCTCAAATCGTTCCTGTGGGGGTTATCTGGAGTGCTGAACACGAATCTGATGTCAGTTTATCGATTTTTGTCAGCTTACGGTAGATTACGGTGGGTATACGGTAGTTTAGTCGAAGTCTCAGATTTGTCTCAAAGTTTCTATGTGGGGGTTATTTGGGGTGCTGAATACGAATTCGATGTCCATTTGTCGATTATCGGAATATCGAGGTAGGTTTTGCCCTCTAAATGGCATGTTACCTACCGTAACCTACAGTAAACCTCAAAATTTTCAGAAGCGAACCCCAGATTCGTGTTCATCACTCCAGATTACCTCTACGTACATGTTTTTAGCAAAATCCGAAGAAAAAATTAAAAACACCCTAAAAATTCCATGGGGGTACCCTTACCTTGCCGCGAGGCTTTAAAAAACGCTCATAACTTTTTTTAGAGTGGGTCTAGGCAGCTGGCATGGGCATATTCGGACTTTTCGTTCAAAAATGGTTCTAGAAAAGTACATTTCATTTGGAATGGTCACTATGACTTATTGTGGTTCCCTTGTCAGTTTATTTAAGTACCCACACCTGTACCAAGTTTCGCCCAACTTTTGAATTCGAGAGCATGGGGAATCATCGCTCTACCAAACACAGTTCAGTTGAAGCCAAGAGGTCAACACTGCGATGAGAAAAAATTTACGGTTGGATAATTTTAGCCTTTACCTTTTAAGGAAGGATGATTGGATAAGGTGGCCATCCCAAAGGGGATATAGATTTAATTGACTTCTTGACGCAGAAAACGAGTCTGCTCTCTATATTTGTAAAGCATTGCCTCTGAAAACAGGAGTAATAAGCGTTCCTCCACATGAGCGTAAGTTTGTTGGGGTGAAGACGGCGGTGTGAGTGGTGAAGGTTGATTGGTATTTTGAAATGCAAAATGGTGAGGGCTCTTCGAAATCTGTGCTTTCAAAAATTAGGTTCTTCATCTTCTTTTCTTTGCGTTCAGAATTTGCTCCTCATTATTAAAACATTTGAAAACTTCTTGAAAAAGTAGGAGACTCTGCAGCCATAATTTCTTGAAATGTGCAAACCAAATTTTGAAATCACCACCTCTCCTCTCGTAGACTCTGGAGATAGACATCACGCGGTTATTTTGAGAGTCCCCGTAAAAATCTTCGTCGAATAATGTTAATTTGGATCTTTAATCATAGTGGATTGATAGCACTGCTTAGGAATTTCTGATTAAGTTCCATGCTAAATAAGGACTCTTAACATGTCATATGCGACTTATCTTTACAACTTTAAATTACATGTGAACTTCAACATGATGAGTATGTTGCACGATGCGAGTTGACTTACATTTGACATAAAGTTCGCGCGTGTAACTTAAAGGCATCGTCCACGATGAAAACCGAATTTGGGTTTATGCGTTCATTCGGACTAGTGGGCCATGACAATGTCACTCAGAAAGTTTGGAGTTACAAAACCGTCTCTGATTGAAGATTCGCTTACCTCAAATTGGCTTCCTGGGTTTGGGGGGCCGGCCTTGGGGTCGATCCGTTGTTACAAGGAACAAAGCTCCTGGGTTGCTGACGGCGGGCGTGCCTTGACGCGTCGTAGGGCGCAATACACACGCCAGTCAATTTCGAATTCGGCATCGATCGAAAGCAGCCGGCAGCACTGGACGCAGCAGGTGGGTAGCCCATTTTAATTCAGCTGAAGTCGTAGTTGAGCGGCATCCTTGGTGAATTGCTTCCAACGCTGCGCCAAGGAACGAAGCGTAAAACTGTTCCTTGCATTCTCTGCGCAACTATCCCAAGTTGATGCCGGCGCGAAATTCAAATTTGCTATGAACTTTCTAAAAATGGGTTTTTCTCAAAAAGTTGACGTTTTTGAGGGGGCGTTTTGCTACCGTTAGTCACTATAGGGATAGTACAACACGAAAACATCAAAAACCCAAATATGGTTTTCATCGTGTACGATGCCTTTAAAGACACCGTTCGCTTACGAAACCATTTTTCATTTTTTCACACTCAATTTCATGAATGAGCACGGTAGACCACACCGGTAAACTTCGGCGCGTCAAAAACGTAGGGTTATGAAGTTCGAAGTGGTTAACTAGGAGGTTCCGCCACCACTTCTAGCCAGTCATCTAGTTTTTTTTCATAGAATGTTGATGCGATCGTCAAACAACATGAAAAACAGTTACGGCACAAACTCCACATGCAGAAATATTTTGAAAATGACAGTGACGAGATCTCTAAATGCAGAAAAACATAAAAACGATTGTGGCGCGAAATTCAAATTCTATTTACAGTGTGCTCAGACTGTCTTTTCGTTACAGATAAAGGTTTTTCATGGGCCCTTTCGACATTTTCGTTCAATAGAGAGACCAAGCTACAAAAAACATGAACATAATATACGGTTTTCTGTGCGTACAATGCCTTTAATTGTGTTATTTCCTCGCACATGTAACTTATCTAAAAGACAGGCGTCTCCAAGGGAAGTATATGACGCACTCCTGAGGCAGGGCTCCGATCTGTGCCTCGCCGTCGGTTCAACCACTCAAGTTTGACGTACTTGAACTAGCCTAGCCGCAGTCCCACCCCTGGCGGCCCCAGGTGGCGCTCGGCAAGCGGCCGCATAGCTCGTCGGTTTGCCGGCCGCTTAATGTGTCGGTGTGTTAGCCGCGTCGCGTGTCGGTGTTAGGTCACATATAACAATATTGCGAGTTACTAGCCATGTTGCGTAAGTTACGTGTATTATTGAGGCAAGTTACACGCGACTTGAACAGAAAATCACGGCAAGTTACACGTAACATCTTCTCAAGTTACATGTGAATTCAGAGAAAGTTGCGTGAAGCCATCACGCAACTTGCGTCAGTCTCAGGTAACTTATTCAGAAGTTGCTGAGTGATCGATATGGGACCTCTCATGATTTATTGATTTTTGTTGTGGTCAGGTAATAGTTTAACATTTTCAATAAATTTCAAATTTAACGTGCAAACGCATCAACGGGTTAACGCGATTTTTTCCAAAACTAACGACTGACACTTAATGGAAAAACATTTCTATTAACGCACACCTCACCATTATTCGTAAAGAGAACCAATTTGAATATACTGTTAAAATAATGATTTGGATTTTGCGTCAACATAGTTTTCAAGGTTTTTCTAGATTCGGAGACCTTCTCACTTGAGCTTTCGTGCATAAGAAGTTCGTACCACAAATGATTTAAATGTTGTTTGACCGTCGCGTCAACATTCTGTGGAAAACTGCCAGTTGTTGGACTACACGGAAGTTATCAGGTTTCCATAACTTCGAAGGGACGCATTCTCAGGGTCTCAAGTCTTGTGGGTGATGTCAGTTAGCCCGAAATGTTTGATTACACAGAAAATTTTTTAAGTGATTTCCAGCGTGCGCGATACCTTCAACAACGAAGTAGACCGAAAACATTGGTGCTGAAGGCAGATTGCATTTGTACAAAAATAACAGGCATAAAATGTGCAAATAAGACCCGCCCTTCGTGGAGCATTAGTGAGGTTGCAGGCATTACAATGAAGGAAATGCAGACATCACATTGTCGTCTTTTAATGGATGAGCTAAAGAGGACTATGATGACTAGCCTTTTTAGTCCGTAAATGTTAGCTCCATACGCTAATGGCTTATATTGAGAGATTGCAGCCTTCCGAAGATTTATATGCCTACGAAATAAATCCGATTCATGTGTGCCAGATATCTAGCAATATACGGAACTTGTGAAGCTGCACGGAATCTTAACAGTGAGGAGACCGCGACCTCATGCTGCTATGGTGGGTGTATCCGCGAGAGGGATAGCTGCGGACCACTCTGCAGGCCGCGCGCCTGTCGCGTGCGCCGATCGGTCACCACATTTCTCGTGGGCGCATTCGACGTAGCGCAGTCTGCTGAGTTGTCCGCAGCTGTCCCTCTTCTGGTTACCTGAACTACCGAACTATAGCGCACGCCTTGAAATTGAATTTCTAGTCGCACTTCCAAATGTAGGATTCGCTTTAACCATAGCTGGAATACGTATCGAAAACAGTTTGTGATACTTGCGGTCGGACGCTAAACGCCTTACAGTTTGTGCACAGGCTCATCCAACACGAAAATTCCAATGACAGAGACGCAGAATTCCTGGGTCCTTCGCCCATCATAGTCGGCCGATCGGCCGGAGCCAGCCCGGACGATGCGTATCAGGGATTTGCGGAAAAAATATTGAAATCAGAAAACAAAAAATCCAGTCTTACAGAAAACAGAAAAAAATCCGAAAATGGGCAGAAAACAGAAAAATTTTTCAAAAACCATTGATTAGTGTCCAGAGTACAGTAGCTCAGATTTTTTCATCTTCAAACTTTTTGCACATTTTTCCGTGATGAATTACTCTTTTGCGCAATATCCAAAAGCCAACGGTTGGTTAGAGGTAGAAATGTTGGCTTCGGAGAGAGGCAGATTATAAGTGCAAAATGTCCCTCTAAGCTCCCTTTTCCTGGGACAATAGCTTTTGATTACTTGCTCAGAAGCTCAATATGGGCAAAGAGTGCATGGATTCAGTTGAAGCCAACCTGCTCTTTCCCGGTGTACACTTTTCAACGGCAATTTCGAGATTATTGCTGGGTTGAACACTGTACTCCTCAACGCCCCGAAGTAAAGTGCGTCCGAATGAGAATGGCTGCCCACGCGGCCGGCGTGCTTGTCAGGCCGCCGTCGCGTTCGCCGCTCTCGGACGAGCATGCGAAAAGACCCCACCGCCATCGACAAAGAACGAGGCCGGCACCGGCTGGCAGCAAGCACTGCGCCGATCAATCAGTGGGAGAGGGGACGGCCGTCGTTGAAATCCAACACTCGTCCGAGGGCGACACATGCGACGGCCGTCTGCCAAGCACGCCGACCGCGTGGGTCGCCATTCTCATTCGGGCACACTTTATGTACATAGCGTGCACCGCGGGGGTTTGCCGTGTGAGTATAAATGCCTTAGCGCGCCTCTCGCTCTATCTTGAGTGGTTCGCTTGTAACTCTATAACAGTTTCAACAACGTCATCACGGCCCCATCATCAATTTTGTTGCACCTAATCTTATTCAAATTATGTATCGTCCCACGCTGGAATGAGTCAAAACACGAACTCAGAATGTCCGTGAATGGCACAGCTGGGGGCAAAACTTTACCCTGTTCCGCCAAAGCGGTGACACTGAATTATTATCAATTTCTACCTACGTGTAGAAAGTATTCATACTCGAACGCCGGGCCTGTGACAGTACGATTAGCGGGCCTTAAGTAGTATCAAAGCGCAATATTACCACTACACAAAAGATGGCACACCTTCTGAAGGTATAATTAATGGTGAACCTTTGGATAAGGGTAGCCATTATAATATAAACCTTTATTCCTAATGGGATAAGCAGTACCATAGGGAACTGCATAGAATGCGGGTGAAGTTTTTTAACCTATGGGTTTACCTTCTATGGGTTCGGCAGCTTGTTTCTGGAGTGAATTAGCCACAAGTCGTTTTTTCCGAATTCTGCCTATTTTTACAGAAAACAGAAAAAATGGCAAAAAATAGGCAGAAATTAGATAATTCCGCACATCCTTGATGCGTATGCAATACATTGCTCAAGATCCCCCCGCTGTGTCCGGGTTTCTTCGACCACAGTGCGCTCGAGTGCGCCAGCCTAAGGGGTCGTTTGTACTCCTGTCGCCAAGCGTCGCGTTACAGTGCATTTCTGTAATATTGATCACGCGGCGCGGCACGATCGATGCTGTAGGATTGAACTTCGCCGCGTCGCTCGGCGGCACGGCGAAAAGTAAACGACGCCTAAGCAGCTGAAAAAAAGTCCCGCTGCTGAAAGGCGCGGCAGCATGCAATAGAGGACAACTGATGGAGCGGCGCCGCATGATCGATGCTCCTCCATTTCATGCTGCCGCGCCTTTCAGCGGCGAGACTCTATTCGGCCCCTAATCGATTGGTATACATTCAATCACTAGGGGCGGCAGAGGACGGCTCAGTCCGATCTTTGGCTGACTATGATTATGACTATGACGGCCGATGGATCGTGGAGCGCGTGACCTCTTGAATTTTGATGCCTCCGATTTTCGTTGTTGTCCACAGGGCATGGGAAAGATATCACCTCTCGGAATGCTCCGCGGAGGCATTCGGAATCTAATTAAATTGACCTGGGATAGATGCTCATCGCCTGTTTGAATGGTGCCGTTGGAGCATAGAGATCTGCAGAGTTGTTGGGTTCGCAATATCGATTGAATTGGGCGACGGCCGCGATCGACGCTGCGTGAAAAGGGCTCTGCAGAGTTTCAGCGATCGGTGGCACGTCGCCGAGCGAGAGGTTTGGGGCGGAATCGAAATCTCACACGGCGTTGGGCACAAGGGCCTCGTAGAGTTGCAGCGAGCTTGCCGTCGGCGCCGCTATTCTACCATTGCGTACGCTTTAATTCATCCAACGCCACATTTTTTCAACGGCTTTTAGTGTTTTGCTATGCTCTGAGAGTCTAGAAAATTTGTATGAGTGATCTCTGAAAAATAATATGAATAAAAAGTAGTGAAGAGAAACTGTTACTCACGTTCACTGAAATAATTATGCCTCAACACAGATTTCAAACAACAAAAGTATTAGAGTATTTACGGGTAGTTGCATATAGATATATATCACCACTGGGCTACGTTGGAGCAAAAACGAAGAAAAAATGAATCTGGATATCAAACAACCAGAGCAGGGATCAATCCAGAAAATTGTACGCTTTCAAATATTACCCAATCATTTTCTCTCGATTTGAGCTCAAATTAAAGAAAGAACGTATCCAGCAGATCGATTTCACCAAGGAGTCAAGAAGGGAGCTTGGATCGATTGATATCGCCGTTCGTCGCCACTGCAGTAAATGGTCCAAACCATTTCCCGCCGTCGCTCGATGGCGACGTCGCTCCGGGAGTCGCTGCTGTCTCGGCGACGGAAGCACTGTGCGAGGTCATCCCTTCGCCGCTCTCGCGCAAGACGTCGCCGCCCTCGCCCGCTGCGTGGCGTCTCCCCCATTCTCCAATATATAATGCAATGCCGCAGCGTGACTCGCGGCGGCGCAACTCTGCAGAGCCCCAGAGGCGACGAGGGGGGGGGGGGAGCAACAGAGTATTTTGACGCCTCGACGGCCCTGCGTCCCTGCCATGGAGTGGTAATCGGAACCGTCACGTTAATGTTTAATAACGTTTTTGTCGCAGCGTCAAGGCTGACACCCGGCGACCACTCATTGCTGTACAGACCACTCACGTCATTACTCCCTCGAGGCGCGACGCGACATAGGAGTGAGCAACGGGAATTTTTGATCGAAATAGAGTTCATTAAATTTTTGAATTTTTTTCTCTAGTAATTCTTTCTTTGTAGCTAGAAGAATCAAGCCTTCTGATGAGACTTCTGAGGCCGTATGCATCAACGCACACATGGGGGCAAGGGCAAGGTCAGGGTCTGGTTATCATAGGGCAGGCGCCCCTAGAGATGGTGCCCTGCCCCGTATGCACAAACACTCGATGGCGTCGGGGTAGCTAGCCCCAGCGTAGTGTAGAAAACTCACGTACACACAAGTCAATTCACGCCCGAAGTCTGCGATCGATAAATCGGGACAGCCGAGCATTTTCGCATCGTCTGCTTTTTGCCTGCTAATTTCCTCTGTTTTGTTTTTGAAACATTTGAACATCTTGCATCCCCCACTCTTCTAGTGTAGTGTGTTGATAGCACACATATGGCTTAATTTCACTAACAGATTTCTGCATTTCGTTTAATTTCGGAGTACAATCGTTTATGGGCTTAGGGGTATGGTATACTTTTGCGACACACGGTCGCGTCGCTCTGCACAGCGACAGCGACCGCCTCCCGCCCTTTCAATCTGTCGCTGTCGCAGTGCACTGCACAACGACAGCGACAGTGGTAGCGACAGGCTATGGCACAATTGCAGTACGTCAGCCCTCCGCGACCCGTCGCTGCGACCCACGCGCGACATCTGTTCCTACGACGACCGTTGCGGTTGCTTCGGTACGGGTCCCGCCGCGATTTGTGTTACATTGCATGCCTGTAGCTCATTACAGCGACATAGTATACCATACCCCTTAAAGATTGGCAGCTACATTTACAACGGAAAAACTGCTGGGCGAGTTTACGGCGGCGGACGAGTTTCCTCGCGCCCGTCTCTGACCCGGTGCCAATTTCAAACGAGGGTTTCGCGCGCTCTGTCGTCTGAGTCTGCCCGAGCCAGCTGATTTCGAATTACTTCGACTGAAACATCGCCAATCGTCCTTGCCTACTATTTTCTACTATTACGCGGCTACTTCAAATATTCTGTAGCTTATTCCAAGTGTTTCTCCTATTCCTTAGCGTTTTTATGTAGATGAGTGGAGAGGAAGCAGTTGCTCAGCATTTTTGGCAATTTCGTTTCTCACAAGTGCAGTCAGACCAAATTTACTGGAAATATATTTCGCCTTTAACTTTCTTTTTCGTTCGGAGACGCTAGCACTCATAATTGTGAGGGATAAGCTACGCAAAATTTGAACTTTTTGCTGACGGATGCGTACGTTTGATCTGTATTGCTCATTCTACACTCAAGCTAGAGTCAGATTTTGAGGCAAAACACTTGTTCATCTATTTTTCGGTTAGAGCAGACCAGAAACACGTGACTTTTTACTTTTGTAAACAAGAATTAGCTTCCGAAGAGTCAATATCATAGCTATTCATGTACGAACTGCATTATAACCTCCCCTCTCCTCCGAAAATTCTAGGTGAACGTTCGGAACCATACCTAAAACTCTTGGCTGTACTCACTATAAATGTGATTTAGTGAGACACCCACGATTTGTTGAATACAGACCACATCTTCCTGTCCTGCGGTGCTTCTCCGCGCGACCGCGTTCGAGACCCTTCCCGATCCGCAGATTTCCTACATAATTCTGAATTCGATTCCTTCTCGGCTACAGTACAACGTTACCAGCACTACAAGCAGTCAAACGTAAGTCTTTTTCTCTGCAAAAATTTTTATGGGATCGCGCACTCTGTCCACGTTTCTCAAACAAAAACAGTTTTAATATTATTAGCTTTCTGGGAACTTCCAGAATTACAGCTATCAAGAGCATACTTTTAAGGGGTGGGGGTCGTCCATTATTACTTTCCTAGTCAGACACTTCGCGGATCACCACCCGCCGCGCAAAATGCGACTCCCAGCCGTAAGCTTTAGTAGGGAGTGCAGACTCCTTCCTTTCCTCTCATTGCTGGACATTGATCTGAACTAGGGGTAGAGTGGCGATTGAGTATTGTGAAGTTCATTTCTTCCTGATCCCACTATTTAGAAACTGGCAACACATGTATTTCATTTCTCACACATCGAGTCTGTCTAAGTCCCCCTTCTAGATCAGCAGCGGAGTTGCGGCCTCTTTTCAGACCTGCTGCGGGGTGTAGGGTGTATTCACCCTAGGCAGGTCCAAGCCGGGCGTAGCGTAATTTTTCGAAATCGGAGCGACCCGCCACCATTGAATGTTTTTCGAAAGTCTGACATTTTTGCAGTCTGACATTCCCGAAGCGCGATTTCTGGGCGGTTCATATTTGATTACTAATGTTTTTAGACTCCGAAATATCCTTCAGTAGTCGGGCTCAAGCGTCTGAAATCTGAGCAATGCTACGATCCTTTCCTTTGGTGACCTAAATAGGGAGAATTTTTGGATATCTTTACCACCATATTGAGTTTTGGATCTAAATTTTTGCGATCCCTCACCTTCGTTTGCGGGCCAAATTTTTGGCGACCCCCCCCCGTTGCGAAATTTCGCGACCCCGCTTGACCCTGACCCTAGACCCCCATCTGGAAAAAAAAAGCTACGAGGAAATCACTGTAGGCGATCCTAACTTCTCTCGTGGACATTACGCCTATATGATCGAACATCATACGCAATTTGAAAATTTGTATCGCGATAAACCAACCACTTGTGTTTGAAAAAATCTTAATGTACTAACTGCGTGATGTTTTCAGACGACTCTACCGCAGCATCTTCAAAATAAACTAGCGTGGCGCTGATCAAGAAAGCTGCTGTCGGACAATCAGATTGGATTACAAAGTTTTTTATGTATTGTTAATGAAGACATGAATACAAATAAATGTGTACTACGGCAAGATCGCAGTGCCCTAAGACGGGTCACAAGAGCGAGTCATCAGTCCACGTCAGAAAAAGGTGGGGACGAGTCCTGCTTGCAGTCTCCGTTTCGAGTATGAGACTCCTGAAATATATGAAAAGAATAAGAAAATTCTGCTGGAACTCGTGTAGCCTACATGCTTATCGTTGACGAACCGGAGCTTAGTCCGGTTGTAGTCTAATTCTTTAGAACGTGTTAATCTAGAGAAAAAAAAGTCGAATTGGTTGGTAAGAGATTTACTCCTTTTCAATCAAGTTTGCTAATGGACAGCACAATGAGGCAACAACTTTCTCTGAGTTTCTGAACATGCAGTGGTGGATTGCTATGCACGGCGAAAATTGGGAGAAATTTCATGCCTCTTTGATCCCTCCTCTATCAGGGGACCCGATTGAATGTGAAACTCGCTGTGAGACGGCGCTATTGCACAACCTGGTGGGATCCTGATTATGGGCAAGCGGATATGGTTTAGTTACGCGAGGAAGTCCGTGAGATACTTCTCCAGAAATGAGTCTTGTGAAGGTCATGGTGTAAATCTTGACCAGTGAACGAACATTAAGAAGGGCCGCGAAATTTTGCGGAAAGATTTATCATAATGGAGAGGGGTCGCTGTCCTGCTGAAGTCAGAAACAGCGGCCCATTGGACCCTGGTCATGTTGCAATAGTTTTCTTACATACTGTTTTTCAATCTACTGTTCCAAATTATCTAGCTTGCAATTGAGTAGGTAACTTCTGATGAACTTTTTAAAAAGACGTACCTCAAGTGGAAAGTCCTGACAGGGTGCTGACTCCAATAACAGCAAGTGCTGAGAACGGAAGCACTGCAGGGATCGAATCCAGAATTATGTAGGAAATTCACGGAATGGGAAGATATGGTCTGTATTCAACAAATCGTGGGTGTCTCACTAAATTACATTTATAGTGAAAACAGCCAAGAGTTGTAGGTATGGACCCAAACGTTCATCTAGAATTTTCGGAGGAGAATGGAGGTGAGAATGCAGTTCGTATATGAATAACTATGATATTGACCCTTCAAAAGCGAATTCGTGTTCACAAAAAAAAGTCACGTGTTTCTGGTCTGTTCTAACCCAAAAGTAGATGAACAAGTGTTTTGCGACAAAATTTGACTTTAGCTTGAGTGTAGAATGAGCAATACAGATCAAACGTACACATCCGTCAGCAAAAAGTTCAAATTTTGCGTAGCTTATCCCTCACAATTATGAGTGCTAACGTCTCCGAACGAAAAAGATAGTTAAAGGAGAAATATATTTCCAGTAAATTTGGTCTGACTGCACTTGTGAGAAACGAAATTGCCAAAAATGCTGAACAACTGCTACCTCTCCACTCACGTACCTCAAAACGCTAAGGAATAGAAGAAATACTTGGAATAAGCTACAGAATATTTGAAGTAGCCGAATAATAGTAGAAAATAGTAGGCAAGGACAATTGGCGATGTTTCAGTCGAAGTGATTCGAAATCAGATGGCTCGGGCAGCCTCAGACGGCAGAGCGCGCGAAACCCTTGTTTGAAATTGGCGCCGGGTTAGAGACGGGCGCGAGGAAACTTGTCCGCCGCCGTAAACTCGCCCAGCAGTTTTTCCGTTGTAAATGTAGCTGCCAATGGCTTAAAGTTTCACAACGTGTGCAATTCTGAAACTTCGTTTGAGAATTAACATTTTTGAAAAACTTTTGGTTTTTATTGAAACTCACCAAATTTCCCCTTTCTACCGTTCAGGCTCTTAATGACATTTCGCTCAGCCTTTTCGAAATTAAGTTCTAGTATGAGGTATAATAGATCGTCATCATGCTATGTATGTTGATTTGCGCAGCAATAAAGAAGAATGATAACAGCGACATGACATAGTGTTTAACAATTTTGCAATGAGGTTTTTTACGCACTATGGAGTTAATTTGATGTTCAGAGCGCAAAGAAACTGAATTCCACTCAAGCAGTATGAATGAAACGAAAAAGTGTGCGATTTATATGCATTCCGAACTTAACTCCTATCACAAAGATTGGAACAGTTTTCGAACGAAATTTCAGATTTCTCGAAAGTTCTTCGAAATGGAGAAAGAAAATTGACGCAGTATTGTAATATCTTCACTAGAAACGGTGACAAAAAACAAGTGCCTGAAAAGGAAGGTATATGAAGAAAGGCACCCGAAAATGAAACCATTTTGCTTTCGAAGTAAAAATTTCAAGCGAACAAATGTTTACGTTAAGTTGTATAAAAATAATGTCGGTTGACTACTGCATCCTCTTTCTTTTTTTGTTATGTGCGTGTCATCATTCTTGCCCCCTCCGGGGCAGCCCCTGCCCCAGCCTCCAAGCCGGGGCAATTAGGGGCACTGTCCCTGCCCCTGCCCCTGCCCCGGTGGCTTAGCATACCGATTTCGCTGCCCTGCGTGCCGTGAGTGCCCCGCGCCTGCCCAAAACCCGAGATTCGCATTGATGTATCCGGCCCCTGGCATGAAGAGTGTAAGAGGGGATAAAAAGTACAGGAGTTTAGTCGGGCGGAATTAGAGGGCCTCTGAGGAATCTTTCCACCTATCGGGATAGTATACCGTTCACCCTAGGAATAAGGCGGTGGTGCGTTTGCGGACAACACACTAAGTGTTGGGTTCACTCTCCCGCTTTGCTAAACTCAGTCTTTGATTGGCCAAACGGCTGAAATTTGAAATAAGTTTTGGTTATTCTTAATGTTTCTGCTTTTTTATATATTTTTTCGTTGGGTGTTGCGTGTTATGGGGTGCGTCGAAGGACGTCGAAGGAATTTGCTGTTTCTCCTGACATTCTAAGAACTTTTCCGCTGTACTCAGCAGTCGTCCCCTAAAAAGGGCGATCGAGGCAAAGAATGGAACCAAACTAAGAGGAACAATATTCTTGGTGTCCCACACGGACTTATTTTGGCTAAACTAACAAAACGGAGAGCATATTCAGGGAACAGAGCGATATTCCTTCCGCCCCGGAACCCATCAAAACGCTATTATGAGCTCTAAATCGAGTTAGAACTTGGAAAACTCAAAAACCGTTTGAAAAAATCATTGAACAAGCCGTACTACCACTCCCAGTAGGGAAACGCACGAAAAACGGCTCCTGTCTGATAAATTTGTATCCATTTCTGAGAGAAGCTTCTGAAGGGAAGTCCTTAGACAGGCTGAAAAAAAAACTGTGAATCTCTCAGGGCATCGAAATACTTCAGCGACAGCCGGCGACGACACGGCACCGGAGCCGTCGCCACTGCACAACATTCCTCTCGCTTTAGCGCACCTACATTTCTGCACACGGGCATCTTCGGGCCAATTAACCGATAACAGCTTCGTTCCTAATATTGTGTTCCCAGATGAAATTGTATGTGCAGCACTTTTTCTATTCGAAAAATGTTACTATAAAATATATGAATCACGAAATAGCCACACATTTTCGTTTCGGATTGAATGAAAAAGGTTTTGACTCAGAGACAGTGCTCACGATGAAAAAAATGCCCGTTCCTTAGCGGAAAGTAAGCTTTCGGTCCCTCTAAGAAGAGCAAGTACGGGAGTACGACGGAAAACGGCCAGGAAGTGGGTGAAAATCTCGTGGTCCAGCCAACCCATTGGGTCACCCCGCCCACGTCATGCAACATTTGTCCTGCGTTCTTTTCACCAGGGGGGTGGGGCAGAGGCCGAATTTTTGAATACTCTTTGTCGCGAAAGATTCTAACATCCAAGCATGTGCGTTAACCCATCTTATTCTTCAAGAGTTTGGTACAGGAAACAGAATACAAAGAAGTCACTCACCTAAGAATTTTGAAGCTCAAAACAATTGCGACGTTTGGTTTGACGTTTTGTCCCCAGTGCACAGAACACACCAGCAGGGGTAAATAAATGTTTGAAAGGTTTCCTCAAAGGCAGCATACACGCTCGTAAACGTGATTGAGATAACTACGGGAATAGAAAGGTATGGTTACCAACTTGACGCATACGCATTTTGAAGCGTCGAAAACGACCCACAATGGCGCTACATGAGTAAGAAGTTGGCCCCGCCCCTGTATCTGCCCGCCCCCTGTATTTGCGTCCTCCTTTAAAACTAGGGTTCTGAGCCATTCCCACCCACAGCGACGTTTGTGGGTGGTACAACAAGTACAATAAGTAAAGCACATAACGTCGGCATGGATCCGGGACAGGGATGTGCGGCTAACTATTTTGAGATTTTGGCAAACGGCAATCGGCAAACGGCAAAAAACCTCATCTCCTAGATTGGCCCAAAAGTTATTCACATGTGCTTTTTTATCCAATACTTATGTCAACATTCTAAGAATTCTATTCCAAGGGAGTAGTTTCATTTCAAGACATCAGAATCTGATGTACAGATGAACAAAAACAAGGCATATAGAAACCTCTTGGAATTCAAAGAAATCGCCGCTGCGACTCCGTTGTAGTGCCGCAGCGACTCCGCGGCAGTGCCGCTGCATCTCCGCGGTAGCGTCTCTGCGGCTGCGCGCTTGTGCCGCTACGGCTCCGCGATGAAGCCGCTGCGGCTCCGCGACCGATAGCCGAGCTCTGGCAGAACTAGAACCGACTGCGACTAACTCATATGAAATGAGTCATAATACAACTGAAGTTTTGAGCGAACTTACTGCGAGCTGAAAAAAGTACAAAAATCTTCAGAATTTTTTTTTAAGATCAATATGTTTTCCAGAAAAGACAGAATGAACTATTTTTTTGGGGAATTTTTTTACACTATGTGTATCTAGTGTCTCATAACTTGGCATGCGAGTGCGTAGTTTCAGCAATGTCTGGTCTCTTTCCTGGAAATCTTCAAATAAAAGGCTCGCGTTTAGCTGCTATTTATCGTGAACCTACCGCGTGTTAACTCGTGTTTTCAAACAGATTTACTACCACCCCAGATAACTCAAAACCCCGGATAACGGTTGAGCAAACAACGGATAATCGAATTACCCCTTGTGCCTACATGGCCGCGAACATAGGCGGCATTTCCTTCCAATGTTTTGCCGAGTTTTGCCGGCAAAATAACAAAAATTTTGGCAAACGACAAACGGCAAAAAAGTTCTAAAAATGGCCGGCAAATGACAAACGGCAAACCGCAAACGGCAGCTGCCGCACATCCCTGATCCGGAAGAGACTTTGCGCTCACTGTTGCAGGTTGGCGCAAACTCGGTATCATATGCTATAACATAGGTAGGTGCACCGAGTATGCGCCAACCTCCAATGGGGAACACAAAGTCTCTTCAGGATTCATGCCGATCATGCATCGACGATGGTGGGAATGACCCAGCGTCCCTGTTTTGGAGGAGGACGCAAATACAGGGGGCGGGCAGATACAGGGGCGAGGCCAACTTCTCACTCATGTAGCGTCATTGTGGGTCGTTTTTGACGCTTCAAAATGTGTAGGCGTTGTGTTCTGAGCCATGCCATTCTATTTCCATAGTCATCTCAACCACGTTTACAAGCGTGTATGCTGCCTTTAAAGGCAGTGTTCACGATGGAAATCGTTTTTCTGTTTTTCCGCCTATCTTGAAAACGGCTCCATGCTGATTCCAATGATGTCTCTGTAATCGTACAAGACCCTCTGGAATTGGAGTAATGGTCTCTCAAAAACTGAGCTAGGGAAGCATGGTGGACGAGTTGTCCGTAACTTCCGTCTTTTGCAGCCGATGTATGCGAGCTGACCTGAGTAAAGAGAGAAGTTGAGAATGAAGGGAAGAACGGGGCTATTGATCGGAAATCATCGCTCTTTTCACAATCTCGAGCATTCATTTATTCACGTCGGTGGGCGTGGAAAGTGCATCTGGGTGTGACGAGCTGACGGGTGTCCAACTTTGGGGCCGTAGGGGACCGTTCCAAGCTCATTTTTCT
Organism: Aplectana chamaeleonis; assembly: GCA_029168955.1. NCBI lineage: Eukaryota > Metazoa > Nematoda > Chromadorea > Rhabditida > Cosmocercidae > Aplectana > Aplectana chamaeleonis. Next base: position 822,738 of record JAPDOI010000294.1, read on the forward strand.
TAGTTTTTTCAACGTTAGGGTTGCGCTAGGCCCCGCAGCTGCCGAACTCCACCAAAAAATCAGACGTGGTTAATATCGTGGACACTGCCTTTAAACAGTTTTTTCTCTGAGATTCGAGAATTTCATGGGGTGTTTTTCTTATAATCGGCTACTTCGCATACCTGCCCACTAAAAAAATACAAAACTAGAATACAGTTTTTATCGTGAGCACTGCCTTCATTATAGTACTTTTATCTCGCTGATCTTCATTCCACGTATGTACCTATGTTCAAACGGGTTAGACATGCGTGAGTTGACCGCAATCATACCACCGACTTTTCCCTTTGCGGTGAACTGTAAACCCCCGATTCATCGTAATTTGATACGAACTTCGGAGAAAAATTTTCTGAACTGTGCCGACTGATTGGGCTTTCATCGCGAGAAGACGATAACCGGGGTAAGAAACCCATGGATCGTTCTCAAAAGCTGATGTTGAAACTTGAGATGCGGTGGATCACTTTCAATCAAAGCTAACCTAACGGCAGCGGCAAGGGAGGCGGCCGTATTAGGGTGAATGCGTTTTTTGATTTGTTCGGCCCGGTTCCTTCTCTGCATCTGAAGGATAGATAAATTAATTCTTATTGAAAACCCAAAAACAGAGGTAATCGTGTGCAGTGCCTTTAAAGAAAAGAAGCTGGTAGAATGAATTCGAAACGAAGAGCGGAAATGAGCACATGTAAAAAACTGATGATTAGAATCGTAGAACACTTTCATAAATGTAGTGTTCACGATAAAACTCGTTTTTCCGTTTCACTATCTATCTTGAAAACGGTCCCATGCTGATTCCAGTGATGTCCATGGAATCGTACAAGACCTTCTGGGAACGGAGTTATGGTCCCTCAAAAGTTGAGCTAAGGAAGCATGGTGGACGAGTTGTCCGAGGCTTGTAACTTCCGTCTTTTACAGCCGATGTATGCGAGCTGACCTGAGTGAAGAGACAAGTTGAGAATGACGCGAAGAAAGGGACTATTGATCGGAAACCATTGCTCATCGCACGATCTCTAGTTTTCATTTGTTCACTTCGGAGGGCGGGCATTGCGGTTTTGGGGTTTGCGCCCTCAGAGTGGCAACTTCGGGTTCTTTTGGGGCTCTTCTTGGCTCGTCTTCATGCGTTCTTTCGACGTTAACATTGCAGTGTGCCCCTCCACTATCCATTCCTAGAGAAAACTAAAACACATTTCTCATCGTGAACACTGCCAATGAGCAAAGGCACATTCCCTGCGGTTTTACTACGTTTCGCAGACTGTGCTAAAGACAAGTGAGCTTCAAGTGTCTCGAGCATTTTTTTTTCAAAGAATTGCGCGTTTTTTTTCGCTGAATGTGTTTGAGCAGGGTCATGCTACGCTCCTTTTTCGATTTTGCATGTCACATGATGGAACATGATGAGTTGGATATCAGTTACGTTTCCAGTTCAAAGTTTTGCAAAAATCTGATTCCGGAAGCAGGAAACTTTTCGAGGGCGGAGCACAACCCCAAGTAATGCCAAACTTTAGTGATTAGCACCCAAAAATGAGCCATCCTTTCTGCCGAAACTGGAACATCGACGTACGCGCTCATACGCACAGGCATGTCTACGTACGCACTCATATGCAATCTTTCGAAAATTGTAGAACCGACCTCAGAATCGCCTCCACTCTGTCCCCATCAGACAGGGGACGTAACGCCGCATCATAATCACCACTAAAGCTAAATTAAGTTTCTTGAGGTCGGTCTTATTTTTGTCCAGACGCGCTGACCGCGAGCCCATTTAGGCGTCGTTTATACTTCCGTCGCCACGCCGCGCGACGAAGTGCACTCCTACGATATCGATCGTGCTGCGCCGCGTGATAAAAAAACGGTCTGATCGTCGTTGACTTTTGACATCGTTGACAAAGCCGTTCGCCGCATTTTATCATGTATGCACCAATTTCGCGCGGGAATCTGTGTCTTTTTCAGCTATCTCATGTGCAGAGAAGTCATTTGTCAACTTCCCCCGTAATTGGTATTCCAAAACGCTGGTGTCGCCGTTGTCCAAGTAGCGAAAATTGCTGCGGCGGCAAAAGTTTAAAACGGGGGTAAGGAAAAGTGATTTTATACATGAACTATTTCCACAGTATTCAGCCATATCTGGAATATGTTAAAGGCAGTGTTCACGATGATTTTCGGTCCCGCGTTTTCCACTCAAAACAATGCGTTGCCTGCCAATTGTAACCAAAATTACGAAGAAACGGTGAGAAACGCACTAAATCGTCTTATTTCAGTGACATTAATCTATAACATGGTTTAGATGTCTGGTTGGATGAACATGTTCATGGTTGTTGTCCCCGGAGAAAAGTTGGGCTAATTAAAAATGGAAGAATATTTCGGGCACAACAGTACATAATAGTTAGGGTCAGAAGGAAGGAACGGAGCAACACAAAATAGAGAATTGAAATAGACGGGCCCACGATAGATCTCATTGCCGCAACAAACAGTTTCATCGAGAGTAAAGAAACGGGGTGAGAGTAGAGTATTTCGTGCCCTTCTGTTGCATTTTTCTCGGTTTCTTCGTGATTTCGGTTCTAGTCGGGGGCCAAACAATCTATTTAGCGATTAATCTCAAAATCGAACATTATCGTGAATCCCTTGAGAACCGCCTTTGAGCAAACTGCTATAGAAAGTGGAAATTAAGGATGATTTTGAGAGAGTAAAGAATTCATTCCCACGGCGGCTTTTCAAACCGGTAAGGCGACCATAACTTCTCAGAATGGGCGAGGAACAGTATTTGTTAGGCAAGGTCTGAGGCATTCTCAAGGAACTGTGTAATTTACGAAATTACCTAGCAATCTGTGAAAGGTTTGCTGAATGGAAGTCGAAAGGACATTTATCAGACACAACTGAGATAGCAAAGAGCTTGGGTACTGGGTACGTTAAGGCTGTAAGAGTGCAATGAACGTTCCTACTGCTGACATTTGCTGATTAAATGGCACAAAGGCGGAGATAAGTGAGATGTATAACTACAAATTGAACGACGCGTCCTTAATGAAAGCGAGAACTGGCAGCCAGAAATACCAAGCCGAAGCTATATCCGCTGAGATACGAAAGAGCAATTCAAACTCAAGCCAGCGATACTATACTTTTTGTCCGAGTTTCGCAGAGCGACCACCGAAATCGCAACGAGAAATTAATCAAAAAATGTTCATTCAATTATTTTTTCGGAGGTGCTTCCGAGAAAGTTCTCACGCCAACATAATTTATTAGTATATGCATTTCCCGCGGTCATTCTAATAAAACAAAGCTCGAAACAGAAACGAGCTGAAATATTTTGAATCTAATCGTAGAGAAGGAGAATAAATTCTCGTACAGTTAGCTACATCTTCAAAAGTTGAGGCGCTCGAAGTCTTCATAAACCTAAGCCATTTGGAGCCGCTACAGTTCTCATACCGAAAGGTTTAAAAACTCTATATTATAAGGACCATATATTACTATCCCAATCAATCACCGCCCGCAATTTAGAGAGAATCTTAGAGTCGTCCGCCACCGAAAATACGATATGAGTGGTCAACGTGTGAAAACAGCATCACCTAAGAGACCGCCTTAACACTTAGGAGACCGCACGCTCCACGACCACGCCCCATAGCGGATCGGCGCGCTCCACGATCAATCAATTCAGTGGGTTTGCAAACTGAGTTTTTGTTGTAAATGACTATGTTCCGTACTAAACCCGACGAAAAATTCAGTTCAGCCTAACTGAATCCATTATCTGAAAAAGTCAGTCGAGTATACCATATATTTCAGACGTGCGTGTCGTAGGATAGCGACCACGGCTGAGCGAAAAAAGTCAGCGTCAAACAAGATCAGCTAAGTCCACTCAGTCAGATGTGACTGACTCGTTGGCTAGAGAGGAGAAGGACAGCGTGCCACATCAGGAGAACGCTCCTAACTTTTTTTTAAAGGGGGGACGAAGCAACTTAAGGGCACAGTACGGCCCGACCTCCTCCAGCCACCACCACAGGTCCGGCTCCTTTCCCGATTTTCGATCTCTAGATGTATGGATGATTTTCAACTGATTCGTCTTTCTTCACTCCCTTTCCGACCTATCTCCTCATCCTGTTTTGCTCTCGTTCAGCAGAGAAATACAGACCTGAGACAACTGAACCACCAAATTTTTGCCCTCAAAATACAGGCGTTTTCAAGGAGCCATATCTCCGTTTGTAAGGGGTTTTGGACGGTTTCAGAAATACCATTGTGATCAGGGTGTGACTCTCTCTGAAATAGGGATAGAACCTAAAAAATATTTTTCTCGTTGTCCTGTGCCTTCAAAGGCAGCATACACGCTCACAAACATTGTCGATATATCAGCATATATAGGCTCTATATGTATAGGCTTCCGCCCCTACCAAGTTGTCAACGGAGTTTGAAGCGCTGAAAACCATCCAGGATGACAATATTTGGGGAATGCTGTCTCCCACGCCCGCATTTTCCCACCCCTTTGAGTAACAGAATGAAAAGTTGAACTTGAGCAAACATGTGATAACTCAGAGTGGTAGCACTATGGAGTGCACAAGTGAAACAGTCTCAATTTACCTGATTATAACATGTCTGCGCCGATGAAATCCTCCGTTTTCAAAAGCTAGCCAGAGTAGAGCAGAAAGTGGACGAGAGTTTTTGGGTATTTAGACATGTTACATTCAGGTAAATCGAGCTGTCTATATCGTGCACATTTTGATAGTGCTATCACTCTAATTGTAAGTTATCACATGTTTTCTCATGCTCAACCTTTCATTCTGTAACTCGAAGGGGTGGGAAAATAAGGGCGTGCGAGTTAGGATTGCTCGAATATTGCCATCCTGGATGGTTTTCAGGTCTTCAAACGTCGTTGGCTACATGGTGGAGGCGGTGCGGGTCTATTCATGTTGTTATCTTGAATATGTTTGTTAGCGTGTATGCTGCCTTTGAATCATCCAGAAGAGATGTCGGCTTATCAGTGTATCAATGCTTGTCATAATCAATATCAGCTTCCACGAAACAACGATGATTTCATTTATTGAGAAACGGAGCATGGAGCTGGTCGATTGGTGAATGACCACGTGCAGAATAGGGGCCGGTCGTTCTTATCATCACAGGTATAACAATGTCCTCACCATATCATGGAATTGCGAGACTCACCGCTCAAATGCAATCTACCGCTCGATACAATTCCGGACTCGTCTGCAGGGTTCAGCACGGCTTTGCAATAATGTCCGAGAAGTTACTACCCTCCCCATTGACGGACCTTTGTATTACTACCCCCCTATCTCAACATGTCGTGTCATTCATTCAGACTCAGAGGCGGATTAGATGAAGGAAAACCAATCGCTCCCAGAATTCAATCGCATATAAATATTCCCGCTAGTTTTCAACTTCAGACCTCCATCGTCGAGCTTGAGCAGTTTTTTCTCCTCTATCGAAATATTTTGAAAAATTAGCTGGAAGATGGGGGTCTGAAGTTGAAAACCGGCATAAATATTTGTACTTCATAATATTTCAAGCAGAACTGGATGGATTGTCCACAAGAGCCAGGAGGGTCCCTTGAAAGAATAATTTTCTTAACACTTCTATGTTTTTAGCATTTCAGAAGCTCACGTTTGATACCGCTTCTTACAACACCCCACATTTTGATCGATTGAAACAAGCCTAATATGTATTCTGAGCCTTAGGTGATTTGGTCACCAATGATCACGTTTACCCTAAGAAAATATTTCGAGTCCCTGATACGACCCCCTATCGGCAGAACGTACCCATCCCTCTGGTGTCTCAGGGCCTTTTACGACCCCCTTCCTTGTGATAATCACAACAGGTGCTGAACCGTGGCTATGAATATGCGAGAAACTTCCTGAATCTTGGGATGTAGAAGTGGAACTACACAAGGTATATCAGTCGGATAATTGAACGCGTGCGTGTACACGGAACTCGAAATCGTGAGCTGTAATGTGGGGTGTGATGCGCTTGTACATACGTAGGTTGCGTTGGGTAAATGACCTTACTGAGCCGAAACCCAATAGCATTGCCCAAAACCAGGAAAAAATTTACTTTCGTGTTCAAAAACCCTAAATAACATGTTTGAGCAGGAGTTTTTTTTCGATTTCTTGAAATCCGTCACAGGGGAGGAAGTTCTCGTGGTTTTCTCGTCTGCTCAGGGTGGGTATTTCGGGCGGTGATCACGACTATGTGGCTCGTTTTCAGCTTTAAGCAATTTTAAGGTAGGTTATGGCGAGCGTAATGACATCTAACTACGGTAATCCACCAATAAACACCAAACTCTTTGCCGTGGACACTGTCTTAAAAGTCCCATTGTGTGAACATATTGAAACGACACTAAGTCACCTCTGCAACAGTAAGCTGGAAATCGATATGATTGAAACTCGTGGTCATGTCCTCGCCACCGGTTGAGCGGAAGCGGTTGTGCTCAAATGACGTTCGTGCATATTGACCTCCAGCGGAACGCTTCTACTTCATGTGCAACTTCTGCTGGACTACATTATACAAACGTATACAAAAGTGCACGGAGCATTTTATATTATTTTCGCCACAACCATAGACTAAGCACAGAGGCGCTCTAATCAAGCGCTAAAGGTATGGAACAGGTTTGAAGGAATAGTCAAACAAATAACCTCAGTAATGAATTCAGTTAAATACTCAATGAACGCTAGCTGCCTGGGCTTGAATATGACACGACAGATTCTTCTCGTCTCATATGGGCGTAAGAGTCGCGTCAATATGCTAATTATCAATTTGCTTCTAGTAGACAAATGTTAACCTGTGACTTCTTGCTTTGTATATTTCGTGACGTCGTGATGTTAGTCGAGGCTGGATGTGATCCACATCTACTCTTTTCTGGCTATCCACCTTCATGGTACACACCGAAAAAGGCATTTACGGTTGTATTTGTGCTCCTGTGCATCCGTTAATAAATCATAGATTACTCAGATATTTGTGGGGAAGTTCCCGAAGACAATAGACCTGATTTGTTTGTTATCACTCGGTCGAGGGGAGGGGAGCGAGTATACTTAGTATCCGAATCACTCCATTTCGGATATCCGACCGGATATCCGAGATTCGGATAATCCGATATCCGAAAATTTGAAAACACGCATTATCTGAATCGAACCAATATCCGGGAAATTTAAAATCGGCATTATCTGAATCGAACCATTATCCGAAGGGTCAAAAATTCGGATAAAATCGGATAAAAACGTATAAAACGGATAAAAATCGGATAAAAACCGGATAAAACGGATAAAATTTGCGTTGAATCGAATAAAATCGGATAAAACGGATAAAAATCGGATAAAAACCGGATAAAACGGATAAATTTTGCGTAAAATCGGATGAAATCGGATAAAAACGGATAAAACGGATGAAAATCGGTTCATTTTAGGTTAAATGTAGAAAAGTGTGTGTGTGTGTGTGTGTGTGTGTGTGTGTGTGTGTGTGTGTGTGTGTGTGTGTGTGTGTGTGTGTGTGTGTGTGTGTGTGTGTGTGTATGTATGTGTGTGTGTATGTATGTGTGTGTGTATGTATGTGTGTGTGTGTGTGTGTTTGTGTGTGTGTGTGTGTGTGTGTGTATACGTATGTGTGTGTATGTATGTGTGTGTGTGTGTGTGTGTGTGTGTGTGTGTGTGTGTGTGTATGTGTGTGTGTGTGTGTGTGTGTATGTGTGTGTGTGTGTGTGTGTGTGTGTGTGTGTGTGTGTGTGTGTGTGTGTGTGTGTGTGTGTGTGTGTGTGTGTGTGTGTGTGTATGTATGTGTGTGTGTGTGTTGCCTGAGGTTTGTTCCGATAATATCCGAAATTAATCCGAAATTATCCGACGGATATCCGTATCCGAATCATTGGAAAAATGGCATTATCTGAATCGATCCAATATCCGAAAATTTGAAAAAACGCATTATCTGAATCGAACCAATATCCGGTAAATTTGAATTGGCATTATCCGAATCGATCCATTATCCGAGGAATTACCTTCGGATAACAAGTATAGGAGCGAGACGTCCCGCGGAAGGGGACGTCTCGCTCATCTCCCCTCGAATTATACACAACTATAAGGCGTTCGAAACAGTCGACTCGGGGGAGAACAAGGGAGGTTCGCTTCACGGTTGTTCCCATGGCCTCCCCCCGAGCATGATGAACGAGAAAACAAATCCGCAGTGTATACGATGATGCAAACGGGCTAGTCGCGAGGTGGTCTCGCATTTCGCAAGTTGAGGGAGCAGACCTGCCACTCGAGGGCGTTGTATGGTATCTCTGTCCAGATTACCGGGGGAGATAACAAGCTTTTCCGTAACCTTTCGACAAAGGTGAATAGTTTTGGCCCTATTACTGCTTTCGAATAACAGGAAACTGTTGAAAACCACGAGTTTTGGCTAGCCGACTTTGGATAACTCAATGACCATTGGGTTTTGGGTGGAAGACTTGGGGAAGACTGGCGATGGGGAGAGCAAGGGAAGACCTGCTAGCCGGAGGTCCCCTCCGCCTCCCCTCAATTCAGGGGAAGTTCCCCAGTTGTTTCAAGGGAAGTTCTGCTGTCGTTGTCGGGAACTTCCCCGCGAATTTTTGAGTATATGCGACTTTCTAATTTCAGTTCCAAAACAACATCTGAGAATTTAAAGGCAGTGTCCACGATAAATCTCGTTCTCGATGTTTCAGTGTGCAACACTAAGCTAGCAGACGCTGGAGGGAATAGGGTCGACGAAAGTAGCGAAAATAGGTCAGAATTCGATCAAAACGGCTTTGAAAGTTATCCCAGTGCGCCTGCTTATCGCGCCCCCCCCATTCGAACGAGCTTGTGGTGCCGCGCACGTTTTCGGTGGCGAATTTCAAGCAACTCTGCCGCGTCAGGTCTGATAGATTCGCGCACATTTCGCGATTAGCGCGCTTGCGGAAACTGCCAGGGCCCGTGAGCTTGTTCACGTCCTGAACGTTAGAAACAGTTGTTTTAGCTTATTCGGAATGTTTTTCTCCGCAGTTTCTTCACTATTAATTACCTCACGACAAAACTCCGTTTTGAGTCAAACTCGAGTGAGGTACTCATTTTGAATACTGCCTTTAAAGGCATCGTACGCAGTGAAAACCACTCACGCCTTGGGGGACTCCTATTCGGCCACAATACGCTTTTCAATCGAATAATTTGTCGAATCAAATCGAGAATCAATAATCAATCGAATAATTTCATTGAAAGACTCCTCAGCAGCAGCACGTGCTGCTCCGAGGAGCACATGGCCGATTCAAAACAACTATGTGACACAACTTCCGCCGCACTCCATTTCCCTGGCACTCATATGGGTCTCATATGCAAAGCTTTGACAACGCCCCCCTCTCCAGCGCAGCCGGAGCTCTCCGAAAATCCGACTGCGTTCTTTAGGATAAGGCACCCTTATATATCTGCTCTGCGAGCGATAAGCCCCTGCTAAACATAGGTTTCTCGTAGACCTAAGCCCGTATTCTTGAACGATTTAACCGTTGAGTTAGGGTGAATGCTGCTAGGAACCTCTGAATTTCTGCTGCTCTCTATCGCTCACTCGATAATCCGCACAAGATTGAGATTGAGGTATAGAGCAATGAAAATAAAGATTCCGAGTAACCTTAACCCTTGCTCCGCGGGTAAATCGTGCATGAATACGGGAGCACGAGCATAAAGAGCATCATGGTTAGATTATCGTCGAAACGGCTTCGTAGTTGAATCGAAAGCAGCGAATAGAAAGCTTCGTGTGTTGCGGCATTCGGACGACGAAACGGCTCGGTGCTGATGGGTTAGCAGTGATTCGTATTGTTTTCCAAAGCGCCTTGTAGTCGAATAAAAAGCGTATCGTGGCCGGATCACTTCCCCTTCCGCAGCGCATTAACACTGACCGTTTAGAGTTGGATGCGTCAAAAATATACCATTCTGAAGAGAGGCCTAAAATGAAACATTCCCGACTTGTCGCTTGACGAAGTATGATAAAGTCCACGCGTTTAGGGGTCTGTAGAGTTGCAGCGACCGGCGTGTGGTTGCCAAGCGTCAACCTTGATGCGGCGACAAAAATGCTCTCAAACGTTTTCGTCGCGGCGTAGATACCTGCTCGCTGGCAGTTGCGCAAGGCTTTCGCAACGTAAAGACAGTCTGCGGTGGCCCCTCGTCGTTTTTGGTCACCCTTCCTCCCCCCCCCCCCCCCGAATGTAGTCGATATAACATTACCCAGCGCTGTTCGTCATTGCGGGTAACGCCGCGACTTGTACTCTGCAGAACCCTTTTGAGTCGATACCGATTGGTGAGTCGGTTGTGTTTCCGTTTGTCGGTGAACAATTGCAACGTCGATGGGTGTCGAATGTGTGGAGTTTTCGTAGAATTGAGTTCAGCGATTGGACGAGGGAGTGGAAATAGATCTTTCCTTGCGATCGAAACCCCTACCGTTCACCTTCATTGCGCTCACGCTGGCCACATCTATATCTGTGCTGGGTAGCATGTCCGACGCCCGCAGCAGGGACGTAGTGTGGCACCGACCTTACACGGCGCAACTTTACACTCTGAACCGTAAGGGGTAATCAGCAGTCACGAGCAGTGTCGGGCGTGACAATGGAATCGGTCGTTGGAAAGTGCGGCCCCCTCCCAGCGAGTGGCTCGTTACTGCGCCACCCCCCCTCCGCAAACAAAAGTTCGAATTTTTGTCCCATTTATTCTCTACTTCTTTTCTTCTTTGTTTTTTTGAATATATAAAAATTTATCAACATGTTTCTGGTTTGATGGCTAGTTTTCGGTTCAATCAGGAGCTAGGGGTCTCAAACTCGGGCTGTGAATAGTATTAGTGGGAAGCTTCAAAATAGACCCCACATAGACAGGATCTACGCGAAAAAAAGATGTTTCTCATCGCTGACAGCTCCAAGTCCAGAAGATATTTTAGGCGTTTTTGAAACGAAAAATGACAGCTTAACTCAGGCAATTCATCGCTCCGAGCAGGACCGGCTCTTCCCAATTATGACGTCATCGCCCGGACAGCGGCCGAGGGGCCAACTGGTACCGCGGCCGCTGTCCGGTCGCTCTCGGGGCGACAGCAGTGCGAGCAGTGTTAGCCAGACCGTCGCTTGGTACTTCAATCACGGACCCAGCATGGAATCCCACTGCCAAGTGTAGTATTTACGCTTTCCGAAGCCTCAGCGGTCCTTCGTACTTATCCTCTGTGATCGAATCTCCGCGGTGCAAAATGTGGGCGGGGTTAGTGGTGCGTGGATCATTGTGGAGAGGTAAAGAGCGTTTTCTGGGAAACTTGCGTCGCGTCACGGAAAACGTGTAGCCATAAATGCGATGTGTGTGCCGCTTCATTGAAAATGGCCGATGACTCAAGAGAAGCGTGCTACATGTTATTGAAAGTGAGTCGCGCTTTACGAGAAACGTACGCCGCGACATGGAAAATGTGTCACGCGTCATTTGACGTGTGCTCCATATTAATTGAAATGAGTCGCGCACCAACCATGAGAAGCGTGCTTCGCGTTCTGGAAAACGAGTCGCGCACCATGAGAAGCGTGCTCCGCGTCATGAAAAATGAGTCGCGCATTATGAGAGGCGTGAGCCGCGTTATGGATACTGAGTCACGCATCTTATGAAGCGTGAACCGCATCATGGAAAAATCAGTAGCGCTCCACAGGCAGCGTGATGGCCAGGCGGAGCGTTCCTTGCCCATCTCGATCAATCGCCTGATTTGCAAGTTTAATTAACGCTCACATCAGTTTTGAGAAGGACACGTTTTGATAGAAGCCCGGCGCGCACAGCACACCAATACCCAAGTACTGCTATCTTACCCACTTCCTACTCGCAATGTTAGTTCTCAACATGTTCCAATCTTGCGATGGGTAATCTCCTCATCTAGGGCCGTATGGTCTAGGTATTCCGGTAGGCTACTTAGAGTAATCCCAGTGTGCGTTAGGCATCAGGATGACCATGGCATTGATAATATTAGTGACAGCCGCTACTGCTGGACAGTAGAGTGTTGGAACGAATAATTTTTTTTGAATATTCGAATAAACGAATATTTCACTTCTTTGAATATTCGATTATTCGAATAACCCGAATAATCTACTTCTTTGAATATTCGAATATTCGAATTATTCGAATATTCGAAAATAATTCGGATAAACGAATATTTGGGGAACACTATTGCGTACTATCCCATCCAATCCACTCGGGCAAACTGGGGCGTCGACAACAGGTCGAGAAGTTGTCATCTCATAAACTGTACCCTCTTGACAACTCAAATCGCTCGCATTGTAAGCCTGACAACTGCCCGTTACCCAGCCACGTCCGCCTGTTGTCGGTCTGTTGACATTTTGACCTGTCACGTTTAGCGGCCTATTTAGCAGCGGTTCACATCCAGCAAGACTTTTATGGCGCTCGGCGCATCGACACGCGTCGCGGTCGGCAAACCGACACGCGACGCGGTCGACACACCGACACGAAGCGTAGTGGGTAGACCCACGCGTCGCGGCTGGGTCGCCCAACCTCCACTGAGGCCGCCACCGGGGGCGGCATGCACGTACGCGGCGGGTTAGGTTGGGGTTAGACAGGGTTTGGGGCGTCGGCGCGATTAATCATTGGTGTGCGAGTGCTGGAGATAATTAATAGTTGGGGTCACAACGGGGTTTCGGCTGCCCCACCCTCTTACGTAGGGTTTGCGAGGGAACGATTTTTCCGTGCTAGCCTAACCCCCTTTTAGCCCTCGCGCTGCTATCATCAAACGCGCCGACGCTCCAAACCCTGCCTAACCCCAACCTAACCCGCCGCGTACGTGCATGCCGCCCCGGATGGGCAGGGCTTCCAGATGCTGGGCGGGGCCAATGTACTGCATACTTGGGTAATTGAACCGGCTCCACTCTTGTCACTTAAATTCGGCATACACGCTCGTAAACGTGAGATACTAACTACGGAAGTTGAATGGCATGGCTCAGAATACAACGCCTACGCATTCTGAAGCGTCAGAAACGACCACAAGTGACGCTACACGACTGAGGAGTCGGCCCCGCACCTGTATTTGCGTCCTCCCCCAAACAGGAGTGCTGGGCCATTCCCACCATTGTCGATGTGTATGGCTCACTTATTGTACTCATTGTACCACCCACAAGCGTCGCCCATGGTGGGAATGGCCCAGAACCCTTTTTTTGGAGGAGGACGCAAATGCAAGGGCAGGCAGATACGGGGGCGGGGCCAACTTCTCACGCGTGTAGCGTCATTGTGGGTCGTTTTTGACGCTTCAAAATGCGTAGGCGTTGTGTTCTGAGCCATACCATTATATTTCCGTGGTTATCTCAACCACGTTTACGAGCGTGTACTCTGAGTCTTGGCCGAGAAAAGCCGCGAAACAGACGCAAAATGCCTTTTTCCCGAGTAATAGTCGCGAAATAGTCGCCAAATAATGCTGGCTGCGAAATAGTCACCAAATAATGCTCGCCGTGAAATAGTCGCTAAATATCCGCTAAATTGCCGCCAAATTTGTGGTCTGCTTCGGTCTAGTTTGGTTTAGCTTAGTTGAGTTCCGTTGAGTTATGCGCGGTTTATGCGATGGCGAACTTCCTAGAGCTGCTTAGCCGTGCCCTACTCCGGAATCCGTAGTTAGTCGTTGAGACCGACACCATGTCACTGGGAACTTGCCGTGTAATATCTCGCTTTCCAGCTCTATGAGACGTCTGGGCGACAACAGACGTTGAGTGGCTCAGGATCTGGCGCGAATTTGAGACTACATCCAGCTAGTCGTCCTAGGTGGCTGGAAACCATCGAATTCCACGTCCAGCATTATGGAAGGAGAGAACTTGGGCTTTTCCGTCAGAATTCAGGTGAAGTTCACCGGGAAAGTAGACAAATACCATCACCTCGAACCAGTTTCATGAAAATACTCATGAAAATGGCTCATTTTGGCCATCATCGTAGGAAATTTCCATGTTGCTCAAGTGTTGCTATACTTATGAGCCGCTCAAGATTTAGACTTTTCTCTATAACTAAAGGTGAAATGGGCATTACTAGCGTTTTGACAAAATCCTACGAGCGATTTAATATATTGGAAATACCTGCTATACTGTGCTTATCCGGGTCAAACTCCGGTCCGCAATTGCGTCTCGACACGCTTTGCGGCCGCGCGCTTTCGAGTCGGAAGAGTTTCCAGCGCCGCGGCTGCGGATTTGTTGACTCTAGGTGGGTTTTAGAAACTGGAAACTAAACAAAATTGAAGAAACTGCATAAAAAAAGCCATATCGTGTCGGCTTTGGAGCTGGAAACTCGATTGACTCGAGCGCGTGCGGCCGCAAAGCGTGTCGAGACGCAATTGCGGAATGGAATTTAACCCAGATAAGCACAGTAACTTTATATTTATGAGGTACCGAAGAATTGTGAGAAATTAGTAGTCACTGCGCTAAGATGTTTGAAATGTAAAATCGTGGCGAAATGGTGTGCGATCTTGTCGAATGTTCGAATTATTCGTGCTGAATATTCGAATAAACCGAATATTTCACTTTGAATATTCGAATATTCGAGTAAACGAATATTCCACTTCTTTGAATATTCGATTATTCGAATAACCTGAATAATCCACTTCTTTGAATATTGGAATATTCGAATTATTCGAATATTCGAATATTCGAATATTATTCGAATAAACGAATATTCGGGCAACACTCTACTGGACAGCCCTCACCGGCAATAGAGGCTGTCACTAATATCATCGATAACATCGACCCGTGCCGTCGTCGGGCACGTTGCATGCGCCAAATTCCTGTCTACTCGTGCACTATTTCTATCTAACTCTACCTTACTTGTGTGCCAAAGCCTCATGTGCGAAATATATACTGTTTTCAGTTTTGATCTTCGTGGTGCTAAACTAGCTGGGGGGGCACTTAAGAATTACCCATAGAAATCGAAAGATTCAGCTATGAAAATGAAAATTTCTTTGGTTATCAGATAGTTATGTGATACCGTTGTCACTCGTTATTTCCTAGAAATTTCATGGAGCTGGATCGATTTCTGAAAACGGTATCATTCATTTCTCAATTGAATTCTATGTGACCCTCTGAACTAGTTTCGCACCATCTTCAGTACTGTGTATCATTGAAAGCATGTATTTGCTTTGAGGTAAGCCGGCAAATCTGCTATAGTTAACAGAATATATGAGCCACCATAGAACTAGATGATAGCGTTTGCGAAAATTTTCGACAGAGCGTAATTAATGATTTTCAGCTGATTTTGTAATTTCGCAGCTTCGGTCTTTTCTGACTTATCCGAGAAGTTTAGGCCTCGAGGCTCCAAAGTTATGTATAATGACTAAGTCCTTAATCAATAGTTATTTTCGACAATCATAGATCGTTTTTTTCTGAAATTTCGATCCGCCTTTCTCATCGATTTCCAAAATAACGATCAATAATTGACGAAAAAACAATTGATTAAGGACTTAGCCATTACACATAACTTTGGAGCTTCGAGGTGTAAACCTCTCAAATAAAGGACAGAAAAGACCGAAGCTACAAAATAACAAGATCAGCTGAAAATCATTAATTACCCTCTGTCGAAAATTTTCGCAAACGCTATCATCTAGTTCTAAGGTAGCTCAGATATTCTGTCAACTATGGCAGGTTTGGTGGTTTACCTAAAAGTAAACAGAAGCACTTAAAGATACACAGTACTGAAGATTACCACTGAATTCGTAGCATATATTTCACAAACAAGCAGGCTTTGGATCAAGTGGAAGGTAGCGTTAGATAGAAAAGAATTCGATTCTCGAAACTAAAGGAAGAAGTGAGGAAAATGAGGAAACGGGAGAGGAAGAAAAGGACTGAGAGAAGAGGAAAGAAGAAAAGTGTGGAATAGAGAAGCAGAAACGAGTAAATAAGCGAAGAGAAGCCATCGGTGAAGCTAGGCTCGTTCGCCCGAAGAGCCACCGCAATGCCAACTGGGACCGAAGATCGCTCCGAGCGGTACTGCTGTCGCCCGGAGCAGGGTCAAGCACAGCGGTGTCGGTGTCGTCCTGAGCAACGACCCCCCGAGAGGGACATTTTTCGGCTGAAAAACGACCCTCTAGGAAGGGTGAAAAAATTGGTAGACTTTACTGATTCCTTTCATTTCGGAGGTTTTTTCAATTTTCGGGGCCTCACCATTCCAAAGTGGATGAGTAGCGTTCCATGCGCTGCCGATATTCAAAAAATTCAGCCAGAAGAAAAGCTGAAAAAAGCATATCAGAAACCGGAAAAGCCTTCGCCCTCCGTTTTTGGCCACGGTGGTCCGATGGGGCTTTTGGACCACCGTGGGACCACCGCACCTTTGACCGGCCATAACTCGGCTCAAAATCGATTTCATGAGCTCATCTCCGGACGTTAACATTTTCTAACATCTGTCTACAGTTTCCACTCTTTTGCTAGGTCATGTATCTAGACGACCCTTTTTCGATTTTTGGGCCGATTTTTTCTGTCCGGAGGGGGGCAAGTGAAGTTCAGTTTTCGAAAAAAGCTATTTTTTCACCTATCTAGAAATGATTTTCGGAACATTTCCAGTCGATTGGTACCCTCGTTTTGGGTACGCGCTAGCAAAGATCCTACGCAACTACCCGTTTTGATGGGGAGCCTTCAAGCCTTGGCGAACGGGGATACAACTGAAATTATCAAAACAAGGGTTGTGGCTGCTGCGTGGACGGGCGCACGTTTCTAGTTTCTTCACCACGTGAGCCACACACTATTCCAGCTGACATTATTTTCAGAAACTAAAATAAAGTAGAAGGACTTATATTAGTGTCTGTGTCCTGATAGTATAGTGTGTGTGTCGCTGACGCTTTTTCGACCACATGATGGGAGACAAAGGCGGCAAAATGGCGAATGTTGCACAAAGATTATTAAGAGACAGTAACGTTCTGAAAATCAAGAATCCCTTGAGCTTAAGATACGAAAGTGTGAGCACAGAGTTTCTCGATGAGTACTATACCTCTTCTGAAGGCCCAATTTCTGAATACCTGGTGTGCTATGACGCTACGACATTTAAGGGCCTTAGTGGACCGACATCGCAAAGCCATGAAACGCTCTCAGTTTCGGAGTCCCGAAACATAAAGCCAGAAAAACAGAGATGAGGAGTCACACTCCATCAGAGACCAGGGCAACGCTTATTTTTACACCGAATACATTACCCTTGACATCGATGCTCTTAGCCATCGAGCCTTGGGTAAAGTGTATAACGAAGGGACATCTGTTGCTCTGGTTAGCACCCACATCACAGAGTTCTACTCCAGCTATGCCAATCAGATTCGAAGGTATAATTTCCCAGGAGACGAGGCTAATGCAGGAAGCAGGACTTTTCCTATCCTTTGGGTCGTCACATACTGCTGGAGTTTGTACAATGTGAAATAGCGAGTTTTCAAAGCTTCAAAATGTGTAAACCTACAAACGCCAAGTGCAATACCAGAGCTTGGCCCAAATATATAGACGACGCAAACAAGATACAGATCACAGTACGTCTGGATTCGATTACGAACTTAATCGCCTTACTTCAAAAGTACTTCGCTATACAGGATGCGAAGCCATCGTACGAAACCTACGCTACCATTGCCAGATCTGCACAAAGTTTGCAGTCGTAGCCCTACGAGTTCCGAAGCGACAAAACAGTCCTCTTTTCTATCGGATTTAGCTAGAAAACCCCGAAGCAATGTCTACTCCGACTGTTGTAGTCGAGATAATGTTGAGCTAGTACACGCTTGATGATTTACTCTATTTTTTATTTGGAAAGTGCTCTTGTTCCATCGATAATGTTGACCATTCCATGGTAAATAATCATGGCCCCAAATAATTTTACCTCAAGATTCAATTTTTCAGCGATACAGACATTATTTTAGATGGGTCAAAAAAATAACGACCCCCACCCAAAAATTTAAAGATTTCCCAAAAAATAACGACCCCCCCTCGGTCTCACGGTGGTCCGCGGACCACCGTGAGCTTGACCCTGGCCCGGAGAGCGGTTGCTGTGACCCGTGTAGATGGCAAATTTTCGCTCGGAGCGGAGAGACAGCGCCGCTCGGGTCGCTCTACGGTCCCGCTCGGAGCGATGGTCTGTCTGAGAATCTGCTCCTTTTCGGCCAATATGGGGTGGTAATGTGTAAAAGTTGTGCTAACGAAGCAAAAGAGATCTGAGAATTGCAAAAGACGGTTCCACAAAAGATTTCATTGTCACAACAAACATTTCCTGTGATACTTAAAGGCAGTGTTCGCGATAAAAATCGTTTTTTTTTGTTTTTCCGCCGAATCTTGAAAACGGCCTCATGCTGATTCCAATGATATCTCTGAAATCGCACAAGACCTTCAGGGAACGGAGTTATGTCCCTCAAATATTGAGCTAAGTAAACATGGTGGACGAGTTGTCCGAGGCTTGTAACTTCCGTCTTTTGCATCCGATGTATGCGAGCTGACCTGAGTAGAGAGAGAGAAGTTGAGAGTGAAAGGAAAAACGGGGCTATTGATAGGAAACCATAGCTCATCTCACAATCTCGAGCATTCATTTGTTCACGTCGGTGGGCGTGGAAAGTGCATCTGGGGGTGACGAGCTGAAGGGTGTCCTACTTTGAGGCCGTAGGGGACCGTTCCGAGCCCATTTTTCTCAGTTTTTTCAACGTTAGGGTTCCGCTAGGCCCCGCAGCTGCCGATCTCCAAAAAATCAGACATGGTTTTTATCGTGGACACTGCCTTTGAGAGGCAGGGTGATACTTAGGGATTTCATGTACTTATGGTGCGTTTTTCTGAATTTCTACGTCATTTTAGTTCTACGCGGGGGCCATTCAATCAATATAGCAAATAATCTCAAAATTGAAGATTATCGTGAATGCATTCAAGGCACAATACATCCTCGAATATGAATTTTGTGATTTTCATGTAATTGTGCAGTGAACTCCTCCTGTATAACACGTGCCGAATGCCAGATTTCATTTCCTCCAAATACGCGAGATATAAGCGACCACCACAGGCACGACCCCCTTCACTCACCACCACAGGCCCGACCCCTTCCGGATTTTCGACCTCGATAGCGGCTGGATGGATGGATGAAATCTTGAGAACTCGTGTTCTTCAGTCCATTGCCGAATTGTCTCCTAATCCTGGCTCGCTCTCGCGCAACGATTGCGAATGAAAAGAAATACAGGCCTGGTACAACCCGTCCGCAATTTTTCCACCCTCAGAGTATAGGCATTTTTATAGAGCCATAACTCTGTTCATAGGTGGTCTTGGACGATTTCAGGGATACCACTGTGATCAGCGTGTATAATTTTCTGGGTGTCCTGTGCCTTTAAAAGGCGGGGTGAAATTTGAAGATTTCGTGCCCTTCTGGTGCGTTTTTCTCGATTTCTTCGTCATTTCAGCACTACCCGGAAGCCAAAAAATCGAATCAGCAATTAATCTCAAAATCGAAGATTATCGTGAACACTGCCTCAAAGGCAGTGGTCACGATGAAAAATGTTACCGAAAAAACTACAACAATCAGCCTAGATCTAAAACAGCTGAAAAACTATGATGGTAGAGCGGTGAAAAACAGGCTAGAATCAGAGTTTCTAGAGCCCAAAGATGTCAGTTAGTGCACACATGCACAGCGCCGCCAAAAAAGATCGGAGCCTTATGCCGAGCAGTCAGAAATCATCGACATTCAGGGGAAGAAATAAATGCAAATTTACCTAACTAAAACCATTGAGTAATGAAAGCAAGCACTTCAGTCAATGTTTTTGACTAGATGAGTAATTCTAGGATACTTCTGTCCCTCAGCCTCATAGGTGCTCACAAGATTTATTGCAAAAGGCTGCAAAAATCAGAAGTCTGGCTTCAAAAGTTTCCAAAAAAGTTGTGGAAAAAGGAAACTTTGTTGCTCCAGAACTCCTTCTTCTTCTAGGTCCTAGGAGAAGAAGGAGTTCTGAATCAAGAAAGTTTCCTTTTTTTACCACAAGTTTTTTGGAAGCTTTTGAAAGCCAGACTTCTGAATTTTGCAGCCTTTCTATAAATCTTGTAGATAAGTGATGTTCATGGATTGAAATTCAATTTCAAGCCATCTGATGTTCTTGATATTAGAGATCATCGATGCCGATGAATGTAGAGTGGGCTCGTCCACCATCAAAAGACGAGAAACTTTAAGCTTCAAATTTGGCGCAGAATATCGGTTTTTTCGCGACTTTTTCTTATACGTCCTACTACTCGAAACTGAGGCCATTGGTATACCTCCCTGTCGCTGCAGCGACGAGGTTTCGACAACTATCACTCATCGTGTCGGGACCAGCACCGGTGCTATGCCAGGGTCGGCCGCAGGATCGGTTGCGTGCGCCCGTCGCTGGAACAGGTCGCTGAGGGGTGTTATAGTTTTCACTGACGTAACCTGGTACACTCCGTCGCCGCAGCGACGTGCCTTGTCACTAATGCTGCGCACGGCGACGGGCTGTCGCTGGCTCCTGGACTCCACATATTCATCTATTTCATGATGTTTTACGTAATTTTGGCATATCATGGACAGTAAAGTGACATCAAAGACAATATAGTTTTGTACGTTTCCGGTTTAGTTGTTTACCTGCAGTTTTTTCAATTGGGCACTTATGTGCTGTCATTATTCCATTCAATTACTTATGAATCGTTCTTTTTATTTATGCATTTGTCTAGGCTGTCAGATGTATGGATTATATTCAAGACGACGTATTTTGCCTCTTCTTTGAAACTAGATTTTCCGCTTCTCCTACTACCAACTAAAACAGGGATGGTTAAAACGACTATAATGATGATCATATTGTGACAGAATGTGAAAACAATTGGAAATGTCACGAAATCCCTCATAAACTGTGATGGCATGACCATAATCGATTTTTGTTTGCTGTGCAGATGCGCGTGTGCGGAAATGTCAGTCCGCAAAGCGCGTAGAATTCAATGCGGCGACGAGACTCCGTCGCCGTGTCCGTCGCCGGCGACCGGCTGTCGCTGAAGTATACCAATGGCCTGAGAAAAGGGTTAAAAGAGGAAAAGAAGACAAGCATATTTGATCGCGACCACTGCCTTTAAACCACTTCCTGCAAGTAATTTCTATAGTTTAGGGAACTCGAACTAATTCATGAGGAACTGACTTATACACTACTTCTACCGAGATTTTTAGCGCGGTTTTCAAATAACAGTAGAACACCGAATTCATTTAGCTTGAAAATATGAGCCTTGAAATTTTTTCCCTTTTAAACTGGAAAAGTGCATGAAGAAGTCCAGAATCGAAATAATATTTCTGAAACCAACAAGAAAGTGTGAATATGTACAAAATGGAAAAGAGGCGTAAAACGAGGTTTTGGTAAACAACATGTCAAAGAGTTCCACGTATGTAGCTACTTTAGTATTCGATCATCATGCGGATATCTTCACTCCCGCAAGATACTACATAAATAATCTATTCATCAATGCGTGTGCATGAAATATTTCTCGAAAAGAATCTCTACAGATGGATCGAGCAACATCACATGGAAGGAGCAAAGGGAATCGAGGAAGAATGCGAGCCAACTTCGGCTTATGCGTTTCTGCATCTAAAATTGCTTACTGCTTCTCACCTTTGATTGTAGAGAAGCTAAAAAGAATAATTTTCTACTTCCTTAAAGGCAGCGTTCATGATGATTAATTCGGTGACTTTTCACGGTAAAATGGTAGGCGAGAAGAATCCTGGGCTCTCAGTGCCGAAGGAAAGGTAGAAAACGAGCCATGAGTGGCAAATTAAAGGCTGCGAACGAGCGCTTTGGAGTCCCAGAACCGCCCCGTGCCTCATTCCCGCCCCCTCGATGTGAACAATTGAACCCTCAGATTACAGAAATGATCAAGTCAAGGAAAAGCTAATAAGTGAGCAATTCACGTTTCCTCTCTTCAGCTCTGATTGTAGGCTGATCGCAACGTGTTGAGGGAATGTTTTCCTTACCACAGCGGTCACGAAGAGTTACACCAAGGATCTGACGTAGGCAAAGCATTTGAAACACTTGGAGCATACGATGCTCCACTTCGAACAACAGTCATGTTTCAGCTCCATACAGCAATATCGGCAAGATTACGGGATCCATAAATTTGCATTCTCATATCGACGTCTCCACAAGCACCTGGCGAGGGCTTCAGGAGCGGAAGCCGCCTGGCCAGCTCTGCTATGAACTTCAGCTATCGCGGCATGCCTATTATCTTGAACTATGGAGTCCAAGTAACCTCTTTTTCCCTGCTACTCGCACTTTTCTGTATCACTATCATAGAAGCGGTGTGGTTTTGAGAATGATTTCTTCATTTTCGTAGTAGAAATTTCTGAAAAAACAACCGCTTCGCACCTAAGATTGTGATAATAGAAGTGCGAGTAGCGGGGAAATGAAGGCTACCTGAAATGCTCCATTTGCTCAAGGATGCGTCCCAGAGTCGTATACATATTTTCAATGATAAGTAGGAGTAGGACCGTCTGAGCCAGATAAATAGATCAACCGGTTTTTTCGACCGAGTATGACCGTAACCTTAGCTAGTTTCAGCCTCTTTCTGGGCTAATTTTCCCCAATTTTTTGCTGATTTCCGCTACACATAATCAGGGTCAGACCAAGACTTCCGTGAACAACCGTTTTGATTGCGAACCTAACACCAAATTACTGACTTCGCAGGGATAGAAAGTTTAGTTGAACCTGGGTGGAGGAAGATCCTGAAAATAATAATTCCATCACAATGTTTTGTTGAAATTTGAACTGTAACAAACTTTATGATCGTTTGAATCATTGACATGTACAATAATAATAATGCGATTCGTTGCGAGAAAATCTACGTACCAAAACAATTTATGGAGGTTAACTCCATGCTTTGAGTTCCTCGTGTATTTTTTGTACTTCATGAGTTGGGTCGATTAGCGAATCCGCTCCTTACTGTAAGAAATTTTTTGAATAGCAAGTTGTAAATTACAGGGATATTCAGACTGATATCAATACTGTCCAACAGTAGACCACACATAAATATACAATAAGAAACGAGTATGCATACTTATAAGGTAATGTGAATAACATCGCAAACGCTATCGAACACTAAAAAATGTGTAAAATATACATATGACTAGAATATAATGACAGAAAGTACTGTGCACGCCTTTATCACTAGTACAAATGAACATTAGGAAGGCTGGGGCTCCCCTATACACAACCATACATAGCATGAATGTAGACAGTGAGATTTCGACAATAACACGGTGTTCTGATCTGAATACAATTCGAACAAACTCTATTCCTAGACGAGTGACAAGGGGTTTGCTAGTGAAGAGGCAACAAGCGAGAGCACACAACGTATGCCCGAATGAGACTGTCTGCTCACGCGGTCCGCGAGCGTGTTGATCGGCCGTCGCAAAGGCATTTTTCGAACCTGTCAATCGTTTGGAAGAAATATCAGGCAAGTAGTGAATAATATCCCAATCAGCTGTTTCCGAGTTGGGGAAAGGCTCGTCTGAAAAATATCTTTGTGACGGCTGCTCGACACGCACGCGGATCGCGCGCAGGCGGACAACCTCATTCGGACAGACTTTCCGACTAGCAACGTCTTATCACGCGCACAGGCAAGAAATATATCTGAAGGAAAAGAATAACTTCAGAACAATATACTATGACCTAAATAAAATCATTGCAGAATCTGTCTTCTAAATCAAAAATCTGTGACTTAAAAAAGTGTAGAAGAAGGAAATTGGTAACAAATAGGCCTTTCAAGGTAACGATTCAGTTTCATAACATGTGTGAGTTCTCGTAGTGATGATTGCCAATGCTGATCCGTTTCGATGGATCAGGGCTGGCATTTGTAGAGAGCATACTATATCCCTGCTCATTGCGTTCATTAGCAGAACCTGGAAGTAGGCAAACAAAATTATGTTAAGAAGATCTCCGACCGACTCCTTCGGGGGAAGGGGGTCAAATAAAAAGAGAGACTCAATCATTAGAAAGGCAAGATAACATTTTGGGATCGAAATTATATATACGTAATAGATTAGAAAACGTAGTTTGTTATTACCAGTAATACAAAGTCTCTTCAATCAAATTATGCCCGAAAACATGACTGATTTGTCCTCAACGATTATTAAGAAACTCGGAAAATGCATGCTTCGACCCTTGTTGTTAATCAGGAAAATCATAGATTAGAGCTGAGGATTAGAGGAGGTTTCATCATTCTGAATTAACGGTGTCTGTGTCTTGTTTTGCTCGTTTTTTTATACAGAGATTGGAAAACGCTCTTAATGGCTAGTCCACTTACAAGGGACTGCTTTAAACTTTCCGTGGCGATTTGGAAAACCATGTTGTCGCTGCTGTAGGTCTGTGACAGTGCACAAGTGACCCGTGCTTTAAATTCCCTAAATGGCTGTGGGGATTACAAAAATTGGCATATTCATTGCTTCACAAAAAGGTTATGAG
This sequence comes from Aplectana chamaeleonis, assembly GCA_029168955.1. Taxonomy (NCBI): domain Eukaryota; kingdom Metazoa; phylum Nematoda; class Chromadorea; order Rhabditida; family Cosmocercidae; genus Aplectana; species Aplectana chamaeleonis. Next base: position 847,149 of record JAPDOI010000294.1, read on the forward strand.
GGAATCTTGGAGTGTTTAGCAAAAAATTTCGGATTCGGCTCAAAACTATCAACTGGGGGTTTTATTTAAAGGCACTGTTAACGAAAAACGTCGTACCTGAGTTTTCTTTGAAAAACAATGGTAGTAGCCCCCAGAAGCATAATAGTGTCAAAAAACGGATTCAAAAGCCTTCCCAGAGACAAAAAACGGTTTCAAATAATAGCAGAGTGGTCAAAGCCGGCATCCGGTAAGGCCGCATTGGTGTTTATGCCAACAACTAGACCCAAGAAGGCCGGCCTTGCCCACTCAGCTAATCTTCAAAACAGTTTCCTGCCTCCTGGAAGGCTTTTGAATCCATGTTTTCAACACTGTTATGCTTCTGAGGGCTACCACAATTGTTTATCATTAAAGTTTATCGTGATCAGTGCCTTTAAGAGGCTGAGCCCGAATCTGGAGTCTAATCCTCGCCAGACTTCCCAAATAACACCACAGTGAAATTTTGAGTCAAATCTGAGACTTTAAAGGCATCGTACACGATGAAAACCATGTTTGAGGTTTTGGTGTTTTCGTGTCGCTATATCCGTATAGTGATCACCTGTTGCAAAAGACCGCTCAAAAACGTCAACTTCTAAAGAAAAACACCATTTTAAGAAAACTCAAAACAAATTTGAAGTTCGCGCCCACGTCAACTTGGGATAGTTGCGCGGAGAACGCAAATAACAGTTTTACAATTCGTTCCATGATGCAACGTCGGAAGCAATTCAACGGGGACGCGGTTCAGGTGAGCGATCGATTTTTCCTTTTCTTTTCTCGCCTTTCAGCAACCTGATGCGTCCAGTGCTGCCAGCTGCTTTCGATCGATGTCGAATTCGAAATCGACTGGCGTGTGCATTGCGCCCTACGACACGTCAAGTCACGCCCGCCGTCAGCAACCCAGGAGTTTTGTTCTTTGTAACAACGGATCGACCCCAAGGCCGGCCCCCCAAACCCAGGAAGCCTTTTTGAGATGAGCGGATCTTCACTTAGAGACGGTTTAGGAACTCCAAACTTTCTGAGTGACATTGCAATGGCCCACTAGTCCGAATGAACGCATAAACTCAAATACGGTTTTCATCGTGTACGATGCCTTTAAGCAAGCTACCACATATCCACCCTTACATGCCGTAATCCAAGGCAAATCGATAAACTGACCACAGATTTGTGTTAGACAGCCCAAACAACCCCTATACAGAAGTTTTAGGCAGCTTTATCGTAGGATTCTCGGAATCGTCAAATGTCGCGTTTTGCCAGCTAAATTTCCCCCATTTTGACGATTCGACCTAATCACTCTGCCAACGCGTAGCTAGATGCCTCCGAGGGCGCGGCCTGAAACGCCGCCCCATTCCATGTAGCGAGAATTTACGGGTTTTGGCTACGATAGCGAAAACCCGCATATTCTTGTGTCGAGACTACAAGGGTGCAAATTCTGCGCGTATTCTACGTAAAAACGAAGGCTAAATTCGAAACATTGATCTCTCTGACGCTAAACCCGTATATTCTCGCTATACTTCTGTAGCGAGAATCTACAGACTAACGACAGCCTGTGTTGAAATGCAATCTCAAACCCGCGCTGGCTACGAGGAACGCAGGGATGCCGTTCGAACAGTGTTGGCCTAGTCAATCCATGGATAACTTGATTCTCTGTGGGTGGTCGTGGAGAGTGACTCCGTGTCGCTCTCTGGAAGACCTTGCTAGGGATACTTTTGGCCGCTGGTGTGCTGCAGGCCGTGGGGAAGAAATGCGCTCGATAGAAGCGGGGATCGTCTTTCTAGCACGGATAAGACTGGGTGGGTCGATCGACCGAGTGCTGCAACGAGAATAAGCGTAGAATATGCGGGTGCTGCAGCGAGAATTTCGCCAACTGAGGCTAAACTTTCCGTAATTTACGTAAATTCTCGTGTCAAAATTAGACTAGATGCCTCCGAAACCCTGGGCATCTCTGGTTTCCGTGTGAGGCATCTAGCTACGCGTTGGCGGAGCAGATGGAACTTTTCAAATATTGATAAAAGGGCCTCAAATCGTGATTAGCACACAAAACAACCCCAAGAAACAAAAATTGAGCTCAATTTAAGAAGTTTTTAACGCCCTAAAAATTGTCATTCAAGTGCCCCCTTTTTCTTAGCAAAGCTACGGAAGTGGAAATTTTTGAAAATCTCCTGTAGATCTCAGAGGCCTTTAGCGGACTTAGAAAACAGACTATCAATGCTGTGTCTCATGCCTCCGATTACCAACACATGGTTTACTAAAAGCCCTCGGAAGATGTAAGGTAAGCCCTAGTTATAGTTAGTTCATACGACTGAAATAGCAGTCTCGAAAGCAACATGCCTATGACAGCGTTTCACGGCTGGCATAACGACAGGGGTGGGAGAAGTCTTTAAGTTTGAAATTGTACATACACACTGTCGTTCTAGGAGCTAAATTCCTATTCGGACAACGGCTATTGAATCATGCAACCGGATGATAATCGTCTTAGGGCAACTTGGCCGCGTCACGATTAACCCTTCTCCCAGCTCGATTAGCATCGTTTTGCGCAATGCAACAGCAGTGGCCCGCAATCGCGGAGCGGAATCAGGCTCCGAGCACGACAGTATATTCATTTCCCTGACAGAAATTGCCACGAGTCTCTCAAAAACCTGTTTAACCCGGTTTGTCGGGCTCTAACCAATCCGTGAGATTCAAGGTAGGTTAACTGCTTTGTGGATGTGCCGTGAAACTTGTTATATGTAGGTGTGGCGGATGTACTACTTGAAGGCAGTGGTCGCGGTAAAATATGCTTGTCTTCTTTTGTTCTCTAAAGCCCTTTCAGGGTTTGGAGTAGTGGGACCTACAAGAGAAATGGCGAAAAACCGCCTTTTCGGTCCAAATTTGAAGTCTAAACTTTCTTGTCTTTTGATAGTGAACGAGCCCACTTCACATCATCTGCATTGATGATCTCGAATATCAAGAACATCAGCTGGCTTGAAATTGTATTTCAATCAATGAACATTAACCTTCGGACTGACCTGCTCGAATAATTATGTACTCATCTAGTGAAAAACATTGACTAGAATGCTGGTTTCTGTTGTTAAGCTGTTTTTATTAGGTAATTTTGTATTTATTTCTTCCTCTGAATGTCGATGATTTCTGAGCTAAGCATGAGACTGCGATCTTTTTGGGCGGCGCTGTGCACGTGTGCACGAACTGGCATCCTTGGGCCCTAGGAACCATAATTCTAGCTCGTTTTTCACCGCTCTACCTTCAAGGTTTTTCAGTTGTTTTCGATCTAAGCTGATTTCTTAAGTTTTTATAGCATTTTTAATCGTGACCACTGCCATTAAATACATAGGACAATAGGACAACCCGAAAATTATCTCTCAGATTTCAGGCAGGCGTTGAAGAGAGACACAAGATGATTACAAAGGTATGTATCTCTGGAATCGTTCACGACCCCTATTAACATACATAGTTCGACTCCTCAGAACTGCCTATATTTTGAGGGCGAAAATTTGTCGAACGAGTTGACCCAGGCCTGTATTTACCCCACTCGCAATCGTGGCGCCACAACGAGCCAGGATAAGGAGACAGTCCGGAAATGGACGAATGAAGACTTGTTGGAAATTCATCCATCCATCGCTAACGAGTTTGAAAATCCTGTAGGGTTGTGGCCGGTGGTGGTGAATGAAGGAGGTCGGGCCTGTGGTGGTCGCTTATATCTTGCTTATTTGGAGGAATCGAGATCTCGCACTTGTCAGGTGTTATAGAGGGGAGGTCTACAACACTATCAAATAGAAATCACAGAATTTATGTCTGAGGGTGTATTGTGCCTTTGAAGGCACAATGCATCCTCATACATGAATTTTGTGATTTTTATTTGATTTTGTAGTACAGGCCTCCTTTTTAACTCGTTCCAAGTGCGAGATCTCATTTCCTCCAAATAAGCAAGATGTAAGCGACCACCACCGGCCCGACCTCCTTCGCTCACCACCACGGGCTACAGCCCCTACCAGATTTCTGAACTCGATAGCGGATAGATGGATAGATGAACTCCAACAAGTCGTCGTTCTTCAGTTCATTGCCAGACTGTCTCCTTATCCTTGCTAGCTCTCGCACAGCGATTGCGAATGAAGAGAAATACGGGCCTGAGACAACTCGTCCACCAAATTATTACATTGAAAATATAGGCATCTTTAATGAGCCGCAACTCGGTTCATAGGGTGTCTTGGGCGATTTCTGAGACACCACTGTAATCAGCGTGTAACTCTCTCCAAGACCAGCATAAAAAATGAAAAATCATTCTCTGGGCGTTCTGTGCCTTCAAAGACAGCAGACACGCCCGAAAAAGTTGTTGATAAAATTACGCTACTGGGTGGTATGGCTCCTAGTAGAACGCCCGTAGAAGTGGAAGTGGAAGCATCAAAAACTTATCAAAACTACTAAATTTGAGCAATGAAAGTCGAAAAATTTCCACAACCCCGCCCCCCAAATGCGAGCTCGTCCAGATTGATTCTTCGAATACGGTCACTCTGGCTGGTTTTTGATGCTTCCAATGAGGTGAGCGTTCTGAAAAAGACTGTAAGAGTCTATCGGCTTGTCAACCGTTTTGTCGCTAATATCCACTGCTTCAACCGCGCGCAGTGTAACTCATCCATTTTAAGCCGATAACAAAAGCAACCGTTATTCCTCTATTTGCTTACAGTTTTCGTAGGGTTTTTTTCGGTAGTTCCCCATACTAACTGCTTCAAACCTCCGATTTATGTCATAAAATCGATGCCATTTTGAGCGTGTCTGCTGCCTTTAACGGTTGATAGCAGAACCGCAGCAGGTTTATCGTACCGAAGCCCATCTGGGAGTCTTTTCAAAATATCATTAAGTTTATCCTGGATTCTCTCTTATTCCCAAGCCTTTTTTCTTCTATTATTCCAACAAGCAGAAAGAAATCTATCGCCAGGGTAGCATCTACAGGAGGATGAAGTAATGCGCCACATGCTCGGGTTACTGAGGGAGCAACGGGCGCACAAGTAGCGATGGAATCGTGCATCGTATACAGCGTGGGCTCTCTGAGGCATTTGCGGCAGGGTCCAAGTGCTGCTAACCGCCTAATTGAAGATTGTGGAGCCGAGGCCTTCAAGGTAGGTTCTAGGTTTGCAGCAAATTTCATCAGAATGAAAGACGGAAAAATAAGCTAATGGAAAGAGAGACGATTTGTTCACCTTGTTTCAGGTACCTCTCGCAGAGCTTGCCAACAACAGCAGCTCCAATGCTGTCTCCGTGGACGTTAACAGTTGTGCGAATTCTGTCCAGGAAGAAGTCAACGGGAAATATCAGAATGAACAAGTTTGATGGCAATCCGATAGCAATCAAAACCATTATCATCGTCACAATTCCTAGGAGTGCACCACTATTATCCTGTCGAGGAGCATGCCATTGCAGTTTAAACCTGTTCCGGAGATGCTCACCTGCTTGTGGGATTCCAGCAGCTCCAATACTAGCTAGCGTTGCTGTTAAGCTGAAATTAACATTCGCGTTTACAATAAACATTCGTAGGAATCGCGAAAGAATATTACACTATAGTCTACGGCAATGGAAGTAGGACCTGGTGAGGTTGCAGACTCGTCGTAACTTAGGTAGTTTGTTAGTGGTATCACTCATTTTTTTGAATCAGCTGTGATAGAGCGGTGAGTCTGTGTTTTCAGCGATATGACTACATCTGTGGAAGCAATGAAAACAGGAGAAAATGTGAGAGTTGAAACAAAAACTCACCGACCTATATCAGTTATTTCGAAAAAATGAGTGATAACACAATCAGACTACAGTATGCTAGGAAAAGTCCGCAACCTCACCAGGTCCTACCTCCATTGCCGTAGAGTATACATATTTTCTCACTGCCAGACTGTCGTTAAGAAAATGCAGACGGTATCATAGAAAACTCGGATTCCTACCTGACAAGAATGATTTGTCCCAATGAAAGGTCGAGCCCCACACATTGAGATATGTAAATTGCAGCAACTGCCTCATAGAGTGCAGTACCATCCATGTTTCTGAAAACTTTAGCGATTTAAAAACGTAAGGTTAGTGATTTTAGCGTGCACATGTGGAAAAACATTATGCGTTAAGGTTTGTAATTGATTCGTGCTACATCAATTAGCAGAGAAAATCAATGGGTTCCATGCTGTTGCAGTAAAAAACCTGCTGTGCAAAACCGGCTATGTCTTTCTCGTGTTCGGCCGAAAAACAAACGGCAGGAAGGCCTTTTTGCGACCTTATGTCGTAGCTCTCTTCGAAACAGTTCTTTTGGGAGTCTAGCGAAATTGTTTCCGTTCTAAAAAGACGAGAATCAGTTGCTCCCAGCACACCCCAACTTGTTTTCGCCTTATTGTCCTCAAAAGAACTGCAAGTCTCGGAAGTTAAAAGAAGTCAATTCGAACAAAACCTGAAAATACGGACACCACTCCAAGTCGATCTTGCAAAATAATCAATTAACTTTCACAAAACCCCACATGTTTCGTACTAGTCACATATTTTGAAACATTTGAGTAGATGGTCTATGCTGTACGCTGGGCGCCATTTAAATGTCTTTTTCTATCTTCGAAGTAGCGTCACTTGCTGGTAAAGCCTCGTGTCTTGTTCATTTACATGCATATCCTACGGACATTATGTATTAGATGAAGGTGAGCCACAAGTCGTTAATCATATAGAGTTTAACACAAGAAATATTCTCGAACTACTTTTATCTCATACATAGTTGCTCCAAGTGGGAGGACGAATCGCGCTACTCGTGAGTCCACGCCATTATTTTCCTCGACACATTTAATGGAAAGTGGCAATGTGGCGGAGCTGCAAACAATAACATTCGTTCAACCGCTCTCTACTTCCGGAAGAGATACAAGGATGAAAAAGAAACCTGGAGCTCGTCGCTAGGGCAGTTAATAACGCCTGTGCCATTCCATAAACGTATTTGATAGGATTTCGTCGGGCTAGCTGAATATACCAGTCAAAGATTGCAGCAACGGCCCGATGTCAGATTTTGACGTAAAGATAACTTTGCTGACCGTAATCATAAGGATCGGAAGCACGACGAATCCGTGAATGAATAGTCCAATCAGAACAGTGATCATGTAACCCATGAGTCTTTGCAGTTCCTTTCCGGGATCTTTCATCGCAACGATTTGAGCCGCGATTAGGAATGTTATGCCAACAGGAGAATACCTGGAAGTCGCATGCGATATGTGTTTTCTTTTTTACATCGGGGATGAGCGGAATAAAAGTATGAAAGTCTGGAAATCGGTTAACGGATTTCGGCACGAATTTTTTTCTCGGGTTACGCAAATCGGATGCGGAACGCCTAAAAATTTCCGCGTTCCGCAGCACTCTGCGGACTCCAGAACGCAAAACCCGAAACTCTGCACATCCCTGATTACATTGTGCTTGATTGCGGATTGAGGGCGTGCACAATCTACGGCAACGAAAAAATGCGAATGTGCGGTTGCGTACTTCCACAAATTATACTGTAGGTTGCGCCATAGTTTGAAATTTCTCCCGAGTTTTGGAGAAAAAGCATCGGGAACTATGAGAAACACTGATTTTTTCTCCACACGCAGGCATTATACCTAAAATCTTCATCAGGGATAGCAAGGAAAAGGTTTTTTCCACTGTTATTTCCATTATTTTTGTAATTTTTCATTTTTTCTTGTTATTCCAGAGTGTGTCTGTGATTAAAACTTTGAGGGTATTAACAATATGGGGTTGGGGCTGAGGGAGGGTTTACCGATTCTCAACGTTTCCGGTGTTTTTTCTTCGAAATTCAAGAAAAATTACAACTTTTCCGACTATCAATCTACAGCAAGCTTTATGTGAATACGCAACTGCACAACCGCCTTTTCCCATTGCTGTAGACTGAACATTTCGTTTCGGAACTTGCCTTAAATCTGCTGCGGAGCACAAATACGAAGTGTATGCTGTTCCCTCCCCAATCCCTCCATGTCTATCCTTAGGTCCTCCCCATTGCGCTACACAATACAAACGTCGCTCAAAATAGGTGATTGAAATAAATTTGAAAAGTTAACATCATCAGAAATTTCGAATCTGGTCTGCTCAGATTTTTACGAAGCTGTAAAGGTAGAAATAAATTATGATTCTCACCAGATCACCAAAGAAATCAGCTTCATGCTGACAGTCTCGAGGCTCTTGAAAAACGCTTTCAGCGCAGCACCTTCCTCACCAATCCACCCAATGGTGATTCCCAAGGCAACGCTGAACATTACCAGCCCAAGAATGTTCATTCCATCAGAAGTTATTCGCTCCGGAACTTCAGTGAATACCGTGCGATCTTCTGAAACCATTTACAACATTTATCCAATCCAAAACCAAAAGGAACAGGGAAGCCAGCGCTCAGAAAAGATAGTAGATTTAAAAAACTAGAAAAGAAGAGAACGAGATCCCCAGTCCCATCTCTACATTGAATATGTTTTTAGCGGAGAGAAAAAAAAATTATCGAGATAATCTTCGGTGTGCTATTGTACAATGTACAACCGCATAGTATGTAGGTAGTTGTGTTGGAAACATTGTATCTTTGTAAATCACTCACCTGGGCTCATTTTGAGAACAATGTCAGGATTTATTTGATGGGATCCATTAAGAAACTTCATACAGACTTTATGTGATCGAAACGTGGCTTCCATTAGATTTTCAGGAAATAGGCTCCTGAAATTATAGCAGCATTTTGAAGAAATCAATCACGATGGACTTCCATACATGGTGAAAGTGCAAGTACCCTATACAAGAGCTACGCTGGAAAACCCGCGAAATAAAATCACACAAAACTGATCTCCCGGTTCAGAATTTTCTCAATCGACTTTTAAAGGCACAATACACCCTCAGATATGAAATTTGAGATTTTCATGTAATTTTGTAGAAGACCCCTCCTCTATAACACGTGCCAAATGCCAGATCTCATTTCCTCCAAATAAGCGAGATATAAGCGGCCACCACAGGCCCGACCCCCTTCGCTCACCACCACAGGCCCGACCCCCTAACAGATTTTCGAACTCGATAGCGGCTCGATGGATGGATGAATTCCAACAAGTCGTCGTTCTTCAGTCCAATAACGGACTGTCTCCTTATCCTGGCTTTCTTTCACGCAACGATTGCGAATGAAGAGAAATACAGGCCTGAGACAACTCGTCCACCAAATTTTCACCCTCATAATCGAGGCATCTTTGAAGAGCCATAACTCTGTTCAAAGGGGGTTCTGGACGATTTTAGAGGTACCACTGTGATCAGCGTGTGCCTCTCTCCAAGATAAGCATGAAATTTGAAAATTAATTTTTTGGGTGTCCTGTGCCTTTAAGGAAGGAAGAATCAATCCCTAGGATTTCCTATATCGAGCTGTGATTTCTCAATGAAATCAAGCTAACCCTTATTTAAAGAAAAATCGTCGGAAAGTAAAGGTTAACGGATATGTTTAGCGATTCACATAGTAACAACTCAGGCAAACCATCGCTCGGAGCGGGACCGGAGAGCTGATCAAGCGGCGCTGTATCTCCGCTCCAAGCGAAAATTAGCGATTTATTAGGGCGACAGCAGCCCCTTCACGGTCGACAGCAGTCCCGCTCGGAGCGATCTTCTGTCGCAACTGGCACTGCGGTGGCTCTTCGGCCGACTTCCGAAGTTTTCCTAATTGCTATTTTTTGTTTACTTCCGCCTCTTCTGAGGGAGATTAAGCTTCTTAAGAGGATAAGGTACTTGTTACAGCCTGTGGGCCAGGAGGTTAATCCTGGCACAGGCCGCAACAAGGATACCATCCCAGCATGGTCCGCAATGAGGAAGCCTTCCCCACCGCGGGCCATGGGGGATCCCCTCGGCCGCCAAAAATTGTCATCCTGAGAGTGATCCGAGGTCACCTCTCAAGAGTGGCCTCGAAAGGCCAACTACCCGTCTACACAAGACGAGCCGCCTTTCATACCCGCAGGATTGATCGTTCTTTGAGTGAAAATGTGGCCCGCGCGTTATCACTCAAAGTACAACCAATCCTGTGTCTCTCAATCTCTGACGATGGCACCGCTGTCGCCCTGAGATCGACTGGAGAGCGGCCGACGCTGATACTCCTACCGGACAAGGACCGCTATGCCAGTTCGCCCTTCAGCCGCTGCCCGGGCGATGATGTTATATTTGGAAGGAGCCGGTCCCGCTCCGAGCGATGGTGTGTCTGAGAATATAACAGATGCAATTCATATACTTGCGTTTATTCGTTCCATATGTAAATTGTTGATGAATTGCTTTTTTTTCCTTTTGTGAACATAGTGCTAGATGACCTATTGAAATTGGTGAGCTCAGGTATTTATAGGTAAGTTCCCGACGACAATAGTCCTGATTAAATCGTTATCACTCGGTCGAGGGGAGAGGGGCGAGGCGTCCCCCCTTAAAGACACAGTCCAACCTCAGAATCAATTTTTCGTTTTCTACCCTATCTTAGAGAAAATTTCACGCTGATTACAATGGTGCTTTCAGAATCGCTCAGAACTCACTACGAACGGAGGGACGGCTCCTCGAAAATTTCGATTTTGAACGGCTAGAAGTTCTCGGACGAGTTGTCTCGAGCCCGTATTTTCTCGTTATTCGAAGCCATCGTTCTGTAGCAGACCACGATGTAAAGCCAGACCAAAAACAAATCGAAGAACATAGGTTTTGAATAAAATTATTCGCGCGTCCCTTCCCTATTGGGGTCGGAAACCTGACGGTGGGCGTTACCCATTTTTTCTTTCAAGGGGGCGTGGCCGACTTTTTCCTGGCCTTTTCTCGCTTATTTGAGTGAATTGAGATTTCGCGCTTGGCAGGGTTGCTATGGGCGGCGACCGGACCATAATATCAAAAATTACCTCTGAGGTTGGACTGTGCCTTTTAAGGCAGTGGTCACGATGAAAAACGTCATCGAATAAACTACAAAAATCAGCTTAGATCGAAAACAGCTGAGAAACTAGGAAGGTAGAGCGGTGAAAAACGGGCTAGAATTAGAGTTTCTAAGGCCCAAATATGCCAGTTCGTGCACACGTGCACAGCGTCGCCAAAAAAGATCGCAGTGTCATACCGGGCAGTCAAAAATCAGCGACGTTCGGAGGAAGAAATAAATGCAATTTTACCCAATGAAAACAGTTGAGCAGTTTTTGAAAGCACTACAGTCAATGTTTCTGACTAGATGTGTACATAAATTCGAAGGTTCATTGATTGAAATTCAATTCCAAGCCAGCTGATGTTCTTGATATAAGAGATCATCGATGCCGATGATGTGGAGTGGGCTCGACCACCGTCAAAAGGCAAGAAAGTTCAGGCCTCAAATTCAGCCGAAAACAGTGGTTTTTTCGCGATTTTTTCTCATAGGTCTTACTACTCGAGACCCAGGAAAGGGTTTAGAGCGAAAAAGACGGCAAGCATATTTGATCGCGACCGCTCCCTTTAAAGGCAGTGTTCACGATGAATATCGCACTCGAGTTCGACCCAAAAATGGGATTGTTTAGTCGTGAGGTAACTAAAAGTGAAGAACTAGGGAGGAAATACGTCCAGAATAAGTCAAAATAACGGTTTCTAAATTCAGGGCGTGAACGAGAATCACGGGCCCTGATGATTTCGGCAAGCGCGCGCTAATCGTGAAATCTGCGCGAATCGGCGGCAGAGTTGCTTGGCAATTTGCCATCGAAACGTGTGCGGCGCCACAAGCTCGTCCGATTGGGGGCGGACCGGGATAGGTAGGCGCACCGGGATAGCTTTCAAAGCCGTTTGTATTTATTTCTGGCCAGTTTTCGTTGCTTTCTTCGACCCTATCCTCTACAGCACCTGCCAACTTAGTGTTTCACACCGAGACCTCGAGAACGAGATTTATCGTGAACACTGGCTTCAAAGGCACAGGACACCCAAAAAATTAATTTTGAGATTCCATGCTTATCTTGGAGAGAGTCACAAGCAGATCAAAAAGGTACCTCTGAAATCGTCCATAAACCCCCTATGAGCAGAGTTATGGCTCCTTAAAGGCACAAGACACCCAAAAAAATAATTCTGAGATTTCCTGCTAATCTTGGAGAGAGTCACACGCTGACCACAGTGATGTCTCAGAAATCGCCCAAGACACCCTATGAACAGAGTTGCGGCTCATTAAAGATGCCTATAGTTTCAGGGCAATAATTTGATGGACGAGTTGTCTCAGGCCTGTATTTCTCTTCATTCGCCGTCGTTGCGCGAGAGCGAGCCAGGATAAGGAGATAACCCAGCAATGGACTGAAGAAAGACGGCTTATTGGATTTCATCCATCCATCGAGCCGCTATCGAGTCCGAAAATCTGTTAGGGGGTCGGGCCTGTGGTGGTGAGCGAAGGGGGTCGGGCCTGTGGTGGTCGCTTAAATCTCACTCATTTGGTGGGATTGAGATCTCGCATTTGGCACGTGTTATACAGGAGGGGTCTTCCACACAATTACAGCAAAATCTCAAAATTCATATCTGAGGGTGTACTGTGACTCTAAAGCTGCCTATATTCTAAGGGTGAAAAATTGATGGACGAGTTGTCTCAGGTCTGTATTTCTCTTCATTCGTAATCGTTACGCGAGTGCAAGCCGGGATGAGGAGACGCCCCGGCAATGGGGTGAAGAACGGAGACTCGTTGGAATTCATACATCCATCGAACCGCTATCGAGTTCGAAAATCTGTTAGGGGGTCGGGCCTGTGGTGGTGAGCGAAGTGAGTCGGGCCAGTGGTGGTCGCTTATATCTCGCTTATTTGAAGAAATTGAGATCTCGCATTTGGTACGTGTCACACGGGAGTGGTCTTCTACACAATAACATGAAAATTTCAAAATTCATATTCGAGTGTGTACTGTGCCTTTAAAGGTGGCGAGTCGGTTCCTCCTAGTTGGTGCCACTGGAGACTCCCCGGCAATTGTCAGGGTGAGCTGATCACGGACACTTGAGAACCGGCGACAGGCCTTTTGCGTGACGGGCCGGCCGATGGAGGACCAATGTCACATCACATGGTGGTGGCTCATAGATCTCGTACAAAAGCTACGGCGTCCACGGGAACCGACGTTCATTCACAAGGCCCGAAGAGTGAGGAAAGTATGCGAAAGTCTCTGATACAAGGACGACATCAGAGGGCAACTAAGCTAGTCCGAAAATCCCACAACGTCGCCAAGACCCGCGTTGCAACTCTGAACGTAGGAACGTTGTCGGGTCGCTCGTGTGAATTAGCAGCCGCACTCGAGCGTCGCAGGATCGATCTGTGTGCTCTCAAAGAGACAAGATGGTCTGGCAGTAAGTCGAAGGACATTGGATGTGGTTTCGAAGCCATCTGCAATGGAAGCCCTAGGACTGCAAGCGGAGTTGGTTGCAAAAATTGTTTCCCAACCATTCTGGGACTCGATTGCTGAAGTGGAGCATTTTGATGACCGGCCTATGAAGATTGTTGTTGTCACTGAGGAACATCGTTGTCATGTGTTCCCGCCTTATGCCCCGCAGACGGGATGCTCCAATCAGGCGAAGGATGATTTCTGGGCGCTTTTAGACGAAAAGATAGCAGAAGTTCCGGCAAAAGACACCATAATCATCGCCGGAGATTTGAATTATCACGTCGGTACGACAAAAGATGGGTATGGCTGTCATGGAGGCTTCGGATACGGAACACGCAGAGACGAGGGGGAGCGCATTCTGGAATACGCAGACTCGAATAATCTCGTTATCACGAATACAAGCTTTCGTAAGCGTTTTTCGCACCTGATTTCCTTCTATAGCGGCAATAACAAGACTCAGATCGATTTCATTCTTGTTCGACGTCGCGATCGGAATCTCGTCACTGATGCGAAGGTTGTGCCTTTCGAGACGGTCGCTACCCAACATCGACCGTTGTTTTGCTCCATCAAGATTACCCCAAGCAAAGGCATGAAGAACGCTGTGGGCCAGCTCGTATCAAGTGGTGGCGACTGAAAGAACAGGAACTTAACTATGTTCCGCAAATTCAGCTTCCCCTTGTTACCACAGTCGATGAAACATGACAAAACGAGACTGCGACCATCGCAGAGAAGGCACGATCCGCTCTGGGCGTAACAAGACCTGGTTCTCGTAAGAAAGATAAGCAGACATGGTTGTGGACGGATGATGTCAAGGAGAAGGTGCGTGAGAAGGAGCGCCTCTACCACGCCTTCCTGGACCACAAGACATTCAAGAACTGGAAGTATCGTGATGGTAAAAGAGATGCCAAGCGAGCTGTAGCCGTCGCGAAAGCCGCTCACTATGATGAAGTCATTAGGGAGTTGGACACGAGGGGGCGAACGCCTGGTCTATCGTCTTGCTAATTCTCGCCGATACCAAGCGGAAGACATCAAAAAGTTCCATGGCATTAATGATGAGCGTGAAGATCTGGTGATGGATCGCAAGAAAATATTGAAACGGTGGCGCAACCACTTTGAGAGAATATGTACGGAATAATTTGATCATCCTCCCATACCCCAAGCTGCGCCTTGGTCCGGTACAGCGTATCACAGTTGATGAAGTGAAAGCGGCGCTGAAGCGGATGAGACCTGGTAAGGCAACTGGGCCTGAAGATATCGCAGCCGAGTTGTGGAAATCGAAACATTGGAATTCAGCAGTCTGGCTGACAAAGTTCTTCGACCAAATAGTCACAGAGATGAAAATCCCGGCGGACGGGCAACACTGTGTCAATTACCGGCCTATACGACTACTCTCTCTCATAGCATGAAGATATTTGAGCGAATCGTCGATGTTCGCATTCGAGAAATCGTGAAACTGTCCAGTAATTAGTGTGGATTTGTTTCCTCTTGTGGAACCACCGATGCCATACACGCCGCGAGACTCCTGGCTGAGAAGCATCGGGAGAACAAGAAACCGCTTCATTTTGCATTCATCGATTTGGAGAAGGCCTTCGATGGTGTCCCGCATGAGGTTATCTGGTATGCCCTGCGATTGTATTCTGTGCCTGAGGAACTCATTGAATGGGTGCGAGCTCTCTACAATTACTCAAGGAGCCGCGTACGAGCTGTCGCTGGCACGTCGAAAGAACTTCCGATTTCAGTGGGTGTGCATCAAGGCTGGGCCCTATCCTCACTGTTGTTTGTCATTGTTATGGATGCAGTCACGAAAGACCTGCGAAAGCCGGCGTCGTGGACGTTGCTGTATGCATAAGAACGTAAAGGCCAACCGAACATTGCTCGACAAGACGCGGTTGCGTCGCGGCTCCATAATTTTCTAAGTTTGTACTCCGACTTTGTTATATCTTGACTAAAAGTGGTGCTGTTTTCCTACTATCTACTCTAGGGAGATAATAAACTGCTGACCCCTGGAGAAGGACGGTATGTGAATGAATACACACCGCTCTCCACTGCTTTTATACCCTACCCTTTATCAAATTGCTATCATGAATTTTGTTTACGAGAGCCGTGACGCAACCGCGTCGTGTCGAGCAATGTTCGGTTGGCCTTTACGTTCTAATGCTGTATGCCGATGATGTGATGCTAGTGTCTGAGGACAAAAACGATCTCGAGCAACAAGCACAGGCCTGGGGTGACCGACTTGCGCAGCTCGGCCTTCGACTAAGCGTCAGGAAGACCGAATACTTGACCACCGACGCAAATGAGCTCGGCAGTATAAGAATAAATGGCACGAGTCTACCGCGTACGGATGCTTTCAAGTATCTTGGATCGACATTTACTGCTGACGGCGGCATTGTTGATGAGATAACTGCCCGTATCACTGCTGCATGGTCTAAGTGGCGCTCGACAACCGGTGTTTTGTGTGATAAGAAGATTCCTGATCACCTGAAGTCCAAAGTGTATAGGTCTGTAATACGACCTGTTGCACTCTATGGAGCTGAGTGCTGGCCAGCAACCCAAGGAGGCAGAGCGTAATGCCATGGAAACGAAAATGCTACGATGGAGTGCCGGCATCACGCGTTTCAATCATGTTTCCAATGAAGACATCCGGAAGCGATTTGTTGTTGCTCCCATAGCTGAAAAGCTACGTAATCAAGATTGAGATGGTATGGTCATGTTCTGCGTGGCAAAGACGATTCCGTTCGAAAGATCGCTCTTGATTTAGAAGTCCATGGCAGGAGACCGAAAGGACGTCCAAAGCAGCGGTGGCTGGACACGTTGCACAACGATCTGAAGGCTGCTGGCTTACATTCCGATCAGGCGCACGATCGAGAAAAGTGGCGCTAACGAACCATTTGTGTGAACCCTGCAAGGAAGCGGGACAAACGCTAAAGAAGAAGAAGAAGACTGTGCCTTTAAAAGGGACGTCTCGCCTTTTCCCAATCGAATCATACACAAAGAATGACGCTCGAAACAGTCGATTGCCGTGGAACAACAAGGGGAGTTCGCATCACGGTTGTTCCCTTGGCCTACCCGAGCATGATGAACGCGAAAACAAAACTGCAGCGTGTACGGAGAAGGAAGCTGGCTAGCCTCGAGGTGGTCTTGCACTTTGCAAAATTAGGGCGCAGATTTGACGCTCAAGAACTGCGTAATGTAGCTCTCTCCGGATTTCAGGGAAGATAATAAGCATTTCTGTAACCCGTCGTCAGAGGTGAGTATTTTTTTTACCCTATTCCAGTTTTCTAGGAACAGGAAACTGTTAAAAACAGCGAGTTTTTTCGCAAGCTGATTTTTGATCAATCAATGCACTATGGTTGTTGGGTTGCGAAAGCATAGAGAAGACCGGCGATCGGAAGAACAAGGGAAGACCTGCTGGCCGGAGGTCCCCTCCACCTCCCCCTCGATTCGGGGGAAGTTCCTCAGTTGTTTCGAGAGAAGTTCTGTCGTCGTTATCGGGAACTTCCCCACGAATGTCTGAAGAAGCGGCCGCCTTCTTTTATATTAAGCCTCTCTAACTTTAGAACGATGCATTTTCGATGTTCTTGAATTCTACAGGGGCAATTCATAGTATTGAGCATGAAACGGAAAACGGTCTTCAACGTGAACAATGCATTTAAATGTTATTGCTTACGTATTAGGTTTACAAACGAGTTTTGACGGATTTACAAAGCATGGCGTAGCTACGTACATATGGTGCGGGGTCAAGGGAAAACAACGCCTGGAAAATATTCTGGTAAAATAATCACTCCCTTTAAGAAATTCTTATTTAAAATTTATGGCTGAGCATATCAGCAGGGCTCCACACCTACGTCTCGGACCACACCACCTCACCTAGTTGCCTTGCAACCCAGATCCCAACCCCATGGACTACCTTGCGTAATGTAATATGAAGCTGGTAGGAGCTGGAAGTCACCCAACCTTGAAGCTTTTTCATCGATGTTTGGAGAAAGTACGGGAGAAAGTGCCTAAACTTTTTACATGTCACTGGGGGCTTGTTTCCCAAGATTTGACTGAGTATATATTTCACGTACTTGCAAGCTTTCTCCACGCCCTGCTTACCAGGGGTGGTAGTAATTCATCCAAAACTACGAGTTTCGAAATGACCGAAACATGAGTAGATTCTGCCTCGCATCAAAAGGCGAATTTGAGGCGACGTAGCGATAATTGGGTTCGAAACCGTGTCACGAGTGTTGCTCGACTCTGAAATGACCCACCCTTCAAACTTACTGCAAAATGGTTCCGTGCTTCCTATGCAGTGCTCCCTTCTTTGGATATAGCAGCTCGAAAACCTCATGGTTTCGGGCATGCTCGCGAGCTCGCTGAAACTGGCAGGATGCGCTGCATTCTCGCGAGATGGGCAGAGCACGATGAAATAACGCCGAGAGGGAGGAGACCCGAGACACTCCCAGTTTCGGGAAGGAAGAATGGTGCTGAAGACTTTTTCGCAGATCATGCGAGGTCGTCGAACACTAGATGAGTACTCAGATAATAACAGCCAACTTCCCGCCGGCCAAGTCGGGCTAGTCGACTTCGCGCGGCTCCAATTTTGTGGGCGTGGCACAGTGTCCCATTTCCCGCGGAGAGAGGCCTTCCCGTCTTTCCGCGGAGTGTCGGCTGGCAGTCGGCTACTCCAGGGGGTCATCGAACACTCACTCATCGATTCCCACATTGGAATCATCATTGCACCACCCAATAGAATGGAGCCAATGAACGATTGCTGAGCAGAGAACGCTGTGCTGAGACTCATTTTAAAACCCGCGCTGTGTGCGACGCTGGTCTTGGGCAGGTGAACCACTGTCCGTTAATGGCATCTGCGAATGGGAAGACTGTGAGGACCAGTGAGTGTAGGAAGCTTCCCCGTATAAGCCCACTCCTTACTTGTTAAAAGAAGTTGCAAATGAAATTCCCAGGAGCGGATTTTTGAAAATTTGTTTTAACAGACCTTTACTTAAAGGGTGATTTTTAAATGTGCCGCGAACTGTTTTGGGACTGTCTTCTGTCAGTCAACAGACTAGCCGTAAGGCGGTGGCAGAAGGGCCGCAGAGTGCTTGTTCACTGTGTACGGGCAGTCAACGAAATGGCGCTGCCGACTGCCCACGACCGATCTATTGGCCTTCCGCGGGAGGAGTTACGGCAAGCCGGTCAGTGGTACCGCAGGAAGTGTGCTGTCTGTATCTGAGTATGTGAGCTACCTACAATGATAGCATCACCGGATGCCAGTGCAATCCTGGTGCAACGCCAGTGATCGTCGCTATAGTTCTAGCCCTCGTAGTTCGATTCCATAGAGTCCCGAAATTTCGCAAGGAGACCCAACACCTCGCATGACGATGCGTGTATGGTCCCGGTTTCAATCTGTTCATTCTGCAAGTTTCGAGCACGATCTCGCCACATAAAGCTCGTAGTTTCGCATGGATTACTACCGTCCCAGGTTGCTCAATAAGTTTTGTCGTTCGATAAGAGAGAGCGTTGCTTCTAGCTAATTTTTTTTGTTTTGTTGTTACACTCTTCATATGAACGTAACATCGGCGTGGATCCTGAAGAAAACTTTGCATTCCTCATTGGAGGTTGGCGCAAAATCGGTGCACTTATGTTATAGCATATAGCATCGAGTTTGCGCCCACCTTCAACGCAAAGTCCCTTCAGGATTCATGCCGACGTTATGTGAAGTTTCATCTCAATCTGTCAATTCATTCTTTGTTTACAAGCCATTTATGTAGTGTCGCCGTGTCACAGCAATGAAAAAAATTGAATATCGTAAAGTGATAAAATTCTTATTTTCGAAAGGTGTAGCACCAAAAGTAATTTACGAACGAATGTTAAAAGTGTATGATGATTATTCACCTACAGTTAGAACAGTAGAAAGATGGTTTGCTGAATTTAAAAGTGGTCGTACAAGCCTTGAAGACGATCCGCGTGAAGGACGTCTAACAAGGAAACCACAATAAGTCATAGTGACCGTTCCAAATGAAATGTACTTTCCTAGAACCATTTTTGGACGAAAAGTCCGAATATGCCTATCGCAGCTGCCTAGACCCACTCTGAAAAAAATTATGAGCGTTTTTTCTGCGATTTTCGTACTTATTGTACCCTCCGAAAAGTGCATTATTTTTACGAAAATCCGGAAACTGACCTCATAATCGTGTTAAGCCTCCAAAACTACCCCACTAAGCAAAGTTAGGTTGAAGGAACATTTTCCAAACTTTGCGCAGACTAACAGCGTTTTGGACTTGTACGTATTTTCGGTTGGGCGTTTATTTATACCAATCAGACTCTCGAAGCGTTTTAGGAAAATATTCCATATTTGACTAAAAATTCACTCTGGTAGGTTTTTTTTTGTGCGCTGATCACGAATCTGAGACTCATTTATCGATTTTCCGAAGTTTTCGACTGTATTCGTTCACATATTCCCATCGGGGGAGAATTTGATGGCAGATTGCGCCTTTTGACGATTTCCGGAATGTGACGACAGATGTGGCTCAAATCGTTCTTCTGGGGGTTATTTAGAGTGCTGAACACGAATCTGATGTCGGTTTATCGATTTTCGGCAGCTTACGGTAGATTACGGTGGGTGTACGGTAGTTTGGTCAATGTCTCAGATTTGTCTCAAAGTTTCTATGTGGGGGTCATTTGGGGTGCTGAATACGAATTTGGTGTCCATTTGTCGATTATTGGAAAATTGAGGTAGGTTTTGTCTCCTAAACGGCATGTCACCTACCGTAACCTACAGTAAACCTCAAAATTTGGGCAAGCAAACCCCAGATTCGTGTTCAGCATCCCAGATTACCCCTACATACATGTTTTTACCGAAATCAGGAGAAAAATTTAAAAACACCCTAAAAATTCCATGGGGGGTAGGTACCCTTACCTTGCCGCAAAGCTTGAAAAAACGCTCATAACTTTTTTCAGAGTGGGTCTAGGCAGCTGCGATGGGCATATTCGGACTTTTCGTCCGAAAGTGGTTCTAGAACAGTACATTTCATTTGGAATGGTAACGATGACTTATTGTGGTTCCCTTGTAAGAAGCGCATCAACACCAGGAGACAGAGCCTGCTCCCAGTTTCAGCGATCCCGGGAGGGTGCCCGAAACCAAGAGGCAAACTCGCAATAAGCTCCATAGAACGGAGTACAGGATAGAGGAGCGTTGACCATTTTGCACCAGATTTGGAATATAGGTCATTTTGAGGTGGGGTACTTGCCTATGGATACGGATTGAAGTTCTGTTTATTGCCATATCGCCTCAAAATTGGCTCTTGTTTTGATGTCGAAACTCGCAGAATACCTGAATGTTTCGATCTTTTCGAAACTCGCAGTTTCGGAGGAATTACTACCACACCAGAAATCATAGCCAAAATACAGGATATGGTTTGGAAGATCGTCGATTGACTGAGAGAGATTTAGTAGAGACTCTACACATTTCATTAGGCAGTGTGGGTCATATTTTTAGTGAACTTTTGGGTTTTAGGAAGCTGTGTGCACAATGGGTGCCGCATTTTCTAACAATGGAACAAAAACACATACGAATACGACTTTCTCAGCAACATTTGGAGCGTTTAATAAAAGGTAAGGTGAATTTTGTACGTCAATTCAACACTATGGATGAGACTTGGGTCTATCACCATGATACTGAATCTAAACAAGAGGATAAAGAGTGGTGTGAACCTGGTTGTTCGGCTTCGAAACGAGTTCGTGTCCGGAAATCCGCCAAGAAGGTTATGGTATCAGTTTTTTGGGATGCGAAAGGGATTTTGTTTGTGGATTACTTGCAAAGTGGTTAAAAAAATTAATTCTGAATATTACTGCAACCTTTTGGAACAGTTGAAGGAAAAAAAATTGTGAAAAAAGACCCGCTTTGTAGAAGAAAAAAACCTTTTTAATCAGGACGATTCACCGTGTCACAAGATCATTTTGACAATGAATAAAAGTTCGAATTGTTGGAGCATCCACCGTATTCACCAGATTTGGCCCCCAGCGACTTCCATTTGTTTCCAGAACTCTAAAATTTTATGCGTGGCAAGCGTTTTCCATCAAATGAAGAGGTCATAACGGCTGTTGAAGCGTATTTGGCAGACCTTACGGGTTCTCACTTCAGGGGTGGAATCCACAGATTGGAGGATCGTTGGAGCAAGTGTATTAATGTTCAACGAGATTATACTGAATAAAAGAGCGTATTTTGAACCATAAAATTGTGTTTTTGTTATCGAACGACAAATCTTATTGAACAATCTGGCATACTAAGTACTACTTAGTAGGTAGTACATATCTTTTGGAACAAAACGCTGTACTACTTAGTACGCACGCTAGGATCGTGCGCAATATTTTGTTACCGTATACCGTGTCCTACCGGTGGGACACTTGTGCTCGATGGGCACGCCACCGAAAAATGGTTTTCGTTTTTGTTACAGTTACATTGAATAGCTATCAATGGAAAACATTGTACCAGGGTTGTCGCAGATATAACTTATACTATCGTGAGGTGCAACTGCCTGAAGTCACGGCAGGGTCAACTGGGAATATTATTTTGTCACCACTGCTCCGGTGATATTGACACAGAAGAATTACTTTGAATGTGATTCACAGACCTGGTTACTGTTCTCAAATTCTCCATGGTTTAGCTTTGAATAAGGTGGGTGAAAAAGGCTTGGATGGCTAAAAATATGCTTTGGGATCATGGCAGGGGTAGTCAAGGTAGCGCGTGGAACGTTTCCAGAAGAACAAAAAGTTATTGCAACTAAGTCATCCTTTTGAAAAGCTAGGAATTGACAGCGAAATTAAACAGAACTTGTAATGTGCTCGGAAAACAGTTCTTGCAGCGGTTTTTTCTTGTTGAGTTCCAGCTATTTTTACAAAGGCTCGAATTGATGGGTTACCGAGGGAGAACGAGTTCCGCAGTGGAATATAAGGTAGATTAATATAATGATTGAGAGAACGGTTAAAAAAATGTCCTTGTGGCGGGAAAATCGATTTTTGAAAATCGTGTTCTATTAGTGGGACACAAGGTCCGAAGTGGTAGTCAACGCGTGTCCCACCAGAGGGGCACGTGGTCGTATATGGGTTCACCAGCAGATTAGCAGGACTGAAATTCGGAACATCTACGCTCTTTCAGATCAAATTTGCTCGCTCGATCACGAACTTGGTCGGAGACAGTGGAAGAGGCAGCGAGAGCGGATGGGGGAGGTGAAGAGAGCAACGTATGCTCGTGTAAGTACGCGATGGACCCCATTGAATTTTGCTTCGAAATGGACTCAGATAAAAACAGCCCACTCTCGCCGGGTGGGCGTGGCACGGCGCCCCACTTCCCGCGGAGAGAGAGGCTTTCCCGTCTTCCCGCGGAGTGTCGGCGGGCAGTCAGCTATTCCTGGGGGTCATCGAACACTCACTCATCGATTCCCATTTTGATATCATCATTGCACCACCCACAAGAGTGAAGCCAATGAACGATTGCTGAGCAGAGAACGCTGTGTTGAGACTCTTCCCAAAACCCGCGCTGTGTGCGACGCTGGTCTTGGGCAGGTGAACCACTGTCCGTTAATTGCATCTGCGAGTGGGAAGGCTGCAAGGACCAGTGAGTGTAGGAAGCTTCCCCGTTTAGGCTCACTCTTTACTTGTGAAGAGCAGTTCAAGATGAAATCCCCAGAAGCGGATTTTTGAAATTTGTTTTAACAGACCTTTATTTAAAGGGTGATTTTCAAATGTGCCGCCAACTGTTTTAGGACTGTCTTCTGCCAGTCATCAGATTAGCCGTAAGGCGGTGGTAGAAGGGTCGCAGAGTGCTTGTTCACTGTGTACGGGCAGTCAACGAAACGGCGCTGTCGACTGCCCGCGACCGATCTATTGGCCTTCCGCGGGAGGGGTTACGGGACGTCGGCTAGTAGTACCGCGGGAAGTCTGATGTCTCTATCTGAGAGAGTTTGGGTAGGTCAATAAAGCTAGGTTGTTGAGGCAAAAAGGTGAACTAAATGTTCTAAAAAGAAGCTCAACAGCGGATTCGTACAATAGGTGAACGTCGGCGATCAGATATACAATGCGTCGATAATACAAAGTTTGTTTTTGTCTTACCTGACAAGATCGAGAATAGTGTCAATTGCCGTGGAGATACATGGAGCTTTGTTGACTTCACCCACGATTTCCTCAATGTTAGTGGTCATCCACTTACCAGGCTGTATCATTACCACTAATATTATACCTGAAAAATCAAGGAAAGATAGCAGTCACTCGTCGCAATCATTTCCGTAGCACGTAAAATTTATATTTGTTAGAAAATATTCCTTTGAAGGAATATGTTCTTTTTACACCTTCTCTGGAAGCGATGGATCCACTCCAAGGCTCTCAAACCTACCCGGCAGAAAAATCTCATCGATTCAAAAGTTGCACAAAATGATTCGCCAGTTTTATAAAAAAAAACAAAGAGCTGAAATTTATGAGTTTACTCGATGAAATACTCTTAAGCTAGATTTTCTGTAAAGATGAATAATTCGGAAGATGAATGTCGTTTTTGTAAAAGCGCTAAAGCCCTGTCTCCAAATTTAGTCGAGCGAATGGACGTGACGCGATGATTGCGGCGGCTGAGCGGCGTTCGCGACGCCACCGTTCAGAGGGGTTTCGATCGCTAGCGACAATCTACCGCAGCAGCCCCATCCATTCACTAGACAAGGGAAGTATCATGTTGAGTACTATACGTACAGTGCGTTACGAAATCATACGACATACTGTAATTTTCGTGATCCTGAACTTCGCGTGAATTTATTGGGCAAACGGTGAAAAGCCAAGGGGTATAGCAACCTTGAAAACCCTCCAGGTACGAAATTTCAAAAAATCGGACTAACTTCCAGGAAGCTGAGACGGGAAAATCGCTAAATAATGCCGTTGCAAAATTATGGGACATAGCTGGCGTTCTCGCGGAAATGTCAATTCTACGGCAACTGTATCAATCCGTTCGTGATTCGAATACAGTGCGTTGCAAAATTATACGACATACCCCAATTTTCGCGGTTCCAAACTTCGCATCAATTAAGGAGGCAAACGGTAAACGCCAATCGATGCAGCAACCTCGAGCCACTAGCAGGAAACCGGCAACGGAAATTGTCAAAAATGGTCGTTGCAAAATTATACGACATACTCGACGTTCTCGCAGAACTTTGTATTCTACAACATCTGTATCAGTTTCTTCATGGTAAGACCCACTAGAAACATCGAGTTATTAATCTTCAGAAATGTATTGGCGCTGAACCACTTCGAAAACTCTGTTTGGTATGTTTCAACCCAGCTTTTTGTGAACGCCCCGTTCAATCTGCGCCCACTCGGTTAGAACGGCCAGTTCAAGCGGAGCTACACGCTCGTATTGTCTGTTCTGGATGTAGCTTCAACGCCCAAGAATACCTAACACGTTTTCCACTGGGTCGAGGTCCTGCAAACCGGCCGGCCGTTCTAGCAAATTGGCAGGATCGGCCTGAAACCAAGCCTGCGTTGTCCTACTTACAAGAAGTGAAGGCGGAAACGGAATAGAAAGAACTGGAAATGATTTTCCGGCTTGTTCTGATAATCTGTGGAGTTCATAGATCATGTCGCTATTAGCTTGTCCAGCTTAATGCCTGGAATGCTTAGTCAAAAATAAATAAATGTAATAGAATTGATCGAGCTCGTTCGGATTGCTCTTGCTTTCGGACGATAAAAAAGGATTTCGAAGGATCCACGCAAGGACCCGAACTTATCCTTGAGTAGGAACTTTGGAGGAGAAAGAATAGTGCATTGACGCGGATCCAGGTAGGGTTTTGAGCTGGACCAGCTTTTCGCGAAATGGCCTATGTACTCTACAGATGATCAGAATGTGCCGGAAAATCATTTTCCGTTTCTTCTATTCTTCACTTATTGTCAGTAGGACAACGCAGCCTTGGTTTCAGGCCGATCCTGCCAATTTGCTAGAATGGCCGGCCGGTTCGCAGGACCTCAACTCTGTAGAAAATATGTGAGGTATTCTTGGGCGTTGAATCTACATCCAGAACAGACAATACGAGCGTGTGGCTCCGCTGAAACTAGCCGTAGTAACCGAATGGGCGCGGATTGAAAGGGGCATTCACAAAAAGCTGGCTTGAAACAAACCAAACAGAGTGTTCGAAGTGGTTCAGAGCCAAAACATTATTGAAGACTAATAACTCGATGTTTCTAGTGGTTCTTATCATGAACGAACTGATACAGATGGTGTAGAAAAGAAATTTCTGCGAGAACGTCAGCTATGTCGTATAATTTTGCAACGGCCATTTTTGACAATATTCGTTGCCAGTTTCCTGCTAGTGGCTCTATTTTCATGAAGATTCGTACCCAGGGGTTCTCGAGGGTGCTGCATCGATTGGAGTTCACCGTTTGTCTCTTTAATAGACGCGAAGTTTGGAACCGCGGAAATTGTGGTATGTCGCATAATCTTGCAACGCACTGTAGTAGTCAAAAAATAGTCAAAAATACACAGCTGATACATTAAGGAATTGTTTGGGAACAGAAGTACGTCTGAAACTCTGTTTGGCGTGTAGCGAATCAACGTTTTTGAACACTGCCTTTAAAATACGTTAACTTGCTCAAGATGGCTATTTGGAACTGACAAAGGAACTACTTTCCGCCATGCTAACCACTCCATATTAAATGCACTTTTCTAAAACCAATTCTGGACGTAAGGTCCGCAAATGTCCTTCGCAGCTATAGGGAACGCAAAGTATCACTAGGATCTATGCCGACAGTATGTTCCGCACGGAGCCCCATCTCTGAGAGAATCCCCCGCGATCGTACACGGATAGGATCCCCTCGGTTTTTGGTAGGAGCCGAGAGGATACTAGCATGGGGCTATCGCGGAACGATCGCGAGAGTCTGCCAGTCTCAAACCGAGAGCGTACCGCGTTCGTTAATCGATGCTCTATAGCGGAACCGCGAGGAATCGTGCCTGGGCCTATCACGGAACGATCGCGAGATTCTACCAGCTTCGACCTGAGGGCAAATCGTGTCTATAAAGTGATGTATTCGGGTTGTTACATCACGGAACCGCGATGAACCGATCCCGGAACTATCGCGGGACTGTCGCGAGATCCTGCCACCCTCCACCCCTGATCGTACCGCATTCATGCCCTCTCGATGTTTCACCCGAGCGAGTGTTGCCTATCAGGTCAGCACGAAGCTATAAGGTATTGCCCTTGCCGTATTCCGTGCTGCTTTACAAATCTGCACATCATGAGAACGCGGAACCGGGGGGAAACGATCACGGTACCGTCGCGGATCGCGAGTGCACCACGGTACTAGCGCGGTAAACCTCTCAACGATCGCGGTACCATCACGGTACGAGAACGAGGATGCCAACGGATGAGTCAATTGGGTAACTATCGCGGAACGAACGCGGATCGCGGGACTAGGGGGAGAGGAACACGGTACTACCGCGGATCAAGGGAGCATCACGGTACTAACGCGAAAGATTCTCTCAGAGATGGGCCTCGAAGAAGAGTGGTCGAATAGGCCTGTCCCAGTCTGCACCATACAATCACCTGCATTGACTAACAAGGGAATGATTAGACCGGGTTACAAGAACTACCCATAAAGGAATGTTTTTCTTAAAGGCAGTGTTCATGATGATCATCCTCGTTGACTTTTCACAGGACAATGATAGGGGAGAAGGATCCTAGGCTCCCATTTCCAAAGGAACGGTAGAAAACGAGCCAGGAGCGGCAAAATAACGGCTGCAAACAAGCGTTTTGGTGTCCCAGACAGATCCGCCCCTCGAAAGGAACAAATGTAGACTCAGATTATAGGAATGATCAAGTGAAGGAAGTGCTGATAAGTGAGCTGTTTGCTTCATTGCACTGATCGTTATCGTCCTTCTAGCGGTCAATTCCTCCACGCTCAAAAATCAACGTAAACAAGGGAGAGCCTATTTTGGCTCAAAAGCGCGTCTTTCGTGTCCTTTTTGAGCATGCCTTGCTATATAGAGCACCAGACCTTCCGTAAACCGTGAAGATATCGGAAGTGAAATTTATCGTGAACACTGCCTTTAACTTAACTTTATTACACGCCCTTACAGACGTGTAGAAACAAAGAAAGGGCAGCAAAAACATCGAAAACCTGCAGGAAAAATGTTAAGTTTCAAAACAAAGAAAACGGAAAACGATTAACAAATGCTTTCTCGACAATGTAGGTAATTTTTGACAAGTGCTCTGAATTTAGTGAAGTTGATCGGTATATGAACAGTATGACTTATCTTAAACTATTCCACGCCGACCCTGAAGGTGAAGAAGCTGCGCCACAGAGAGGTGCGCAGCTGACGGATTTAAGGCTTGAACCTTAATCCCCTAGTATTTGATTCAATCGATTTGAAATATGAATGAGCCTTGAGACCCAGTATTCCATTGATAATATTATATACCAAAATTAAGTCATTTCTCTTACGTCGGTAATGTTAAGTATTTGAACTCCAAAGTTCTACTGTAAAATATTCGAAAAGTATTCGATCATTCGAATAATTTTGAAGAGCTCGTTTTTTCGATTCTATGGATGGGCGAAATGTTGCCACCATGAGCCGTATGCTCGTCTCTTCCTAGCGTCCCCGTTCCCACAACGCTTATGTAACATCGGCATGGATCCAAATCAGACTTTGCGTTCCTCATTGGAGGTTGGCGCGGATTCGGAGCGCCTATGCTAGGCGCTATTCGTACTCCTCAATGCCAGCGCGTCACGCGTCTGACGCGAGTGACGCGCTGGCGTGACTTTGGAGTACAATGCGTTTCATAACTATAAAGGCACCCTATTTTTTTGAAATTCTCAAATTCGTAATACATATTGAGAAGAACCCAGTTCAGTATTCGAGTAGCCTTCGTACACATACTCTGTCATATTCACAGCTTTCCTTCTGGTTTCCATTATAAATATTTTTCGGAGCTTTTTTTTTTGATTTTACACTGTTTCAAAACTATAAAGGCACTAAATAAATAATTGTTGCTGTTGATGATATCGCCAGAGCCGCTCGCCCATTCTTCACTGTAGCATGTACTGTTCCTATCTTCTACAGTCTATTGTGAATTAGTGCTCTTTACCAAAAATCAAGGTTGGGCGGTTGTGTTACAAAAACCTGGACGCTCCATTAAAGAAACCGGTGCATAATCGAGATATTCCGTCAATGGCATCGGTACACTTGTATGTTCTCAGGCTACATGTAGGACCAAGAATACTAGAGGAATACAGAGAATACTGAAATCAGGGCGAAAACGGCGGATATGCTGACAGTTGCCGTGTGGCACTATCAGCTTCGCGTAGGAACGTGTCAATCTCTAGTCGGATTTTTCCATGGCGACTATCTGGAGGTGAATCGAAGAAATCGAAGACACTGCCACAGATACTAGAAGAAGTTCTGCACAGCCGGAAAAACATACAAAAGCTGCTCAGGCGCTCACTAATAAGAAGGATCTTGGCAGTGAAATTGGTGAAGACCTCGTCATGGAGCTCGCCCTCACCCTGGTCATTACGAGGCACTTTTTCGGCCCCATTGTGTCTATTTAGACTAAATTAGTGATAAAGTGAACGAATCCTCTGACCTTTCCCACTTCTGACGCCATTTGAAGAAGATGCCGTTCTTGTCCCGTTGTCGAATTTTAGATACATGCTCCATGACGCTTTGTAGACACGATTGGCTCTATGTTATGGTCTTGAAAACCCTTACGTTAAGCGGATTAGCTGCCTATGGTATCGAAATGTCTGATAGAAAATAATCCGACTTCAATTCGTGGCGTCATCGAGGTCGAGAGTAAATGATTATCTTGCTTTTTATGTAAGCACCTCTGGTTTCGCTCAATTCCAAGGTCATATTGTTCAACTTCTCGGCTAGCTGGCACATATTCTGGAAACAAGCTCCATTGGACTTATCTGAGATGTGTCAATCAGAGAGATTGATATAGGCTAGAAGCACTACACGACCGTTGATGAGCTGAAAAGTGCGATTCTTGGTTCATGAAAGAGAAGGAAGCAAGCCAAGGCTGACATGTAAGTTGTGTAATTCCCTGTGTAACCTTATTTTCGAAGTTGAATTTTACAGGAAAGCTTCCAGCATACTTTAATTTGCACTGAAGGGTCACTTATCCGCAGTTATACTACCACACTGACAAGGGCCTTTATAGTTTTGAAACAGCGTGAAAAGAGTAAAAATTCGTGAAAATTGCTAAAAATAAATTTTGCGGGAAAATTCGTAGCGGACTAGTGTATACGGCATTGAAAAAGTCGCCATATGTGCAAAAAGATGCCGGCAACCATCTACCGGTCTAGTTCTCCTCAGAAAATAGGGTGCCTTCATTGTTGTGAAACGTACTGTATGAATGGCCTGACGCCACGCCCGCGCGGCACGCGCGCGACGCCCGCTCCGCCATGGCGTCGCCGCTGGAGTATTCACAGCCTCCGCAAGCGCGGCACACGCACGTAGAAAGTATTCATTCTCCAACGCCACGCCAGCGCGTCAAGCGCGACCGCGCTGGCGTTGAGGAGTATGAATAGCACCCTATAGCATATGACACAGATTTTGCCCCAACCTTCAACAGTGTACGCAAAGTCTCATTAGGATCCATGCCGACGTTATCTGTGATTGGCCAAATACAGCTGCAGACTAATCGCAGGGGAATTTCGCATCCACGAGCAAAGACCTTTCGGTTATTGATTTGACAGACTTCAGCTGTATCTGCTAAGCCATCTTGACTAATAGGGGTTGTGACCGCCCGAGGAAAAGGGAAGTTTCTGAAGGTTACTATGAATGAGTGTTGGACTATGTACTAAGTGCAGGATCCTAAACAGCTATTGGCAAATGAAAAAAAAACTGCTTCAGAAAAGTAGATGGCATGGAAATTATCATGAGTACAAACAAAACTGCATGTGCGGAAATATCAACTCGAACTATTCAAACAATTCAATGTTACTATGAAAATCTGCATTCTATATGAGTGTCCTCCAATACATGAAATGTAACCTTGTCATAGAGCCTAACACATGTTGCAATAAATTCAACACGTTTTGTTAAAATTACTGAAAAGTAACCGAAAAACCAAGATGGTGATGAACAGCGATAAAAAAATCACAACTTCAGAAAACTAGATACTCACCCAAGACAACTGCCATCATAGTTGTCATGAAGTAGTATATAAGAGATATCATTCCAAGTTTACCCGCCGTGTGCGAATCGACCGAAGCCAAGCTTGTGCTTAAAAGCATTTTTCGTCATAATGATGAGGATTTTATTTCTAGGTTCACAGAATGGTATGTGGCGGCCTGTGCCAAAGTTATAGAGACCACAACAAGAAAGAACTGCAGCATGGTCGACTGGTACTACCAGGGCCAGTAGCAATCCCCCCCCCCCCGAAAGATGGCAGCTACCGGCTGTCACTGCGTGGTGACTGGGTCAATCACTTCTCGGCTATCAATATGGACGGGCCGGCATAGAAATGCACAGGCGGCGCTCAAGTTAACGACCATTGCAGTCAGCCACCTGGGAGCAGTGAGCGTTCTTTTGTGAGGTGGCTGACTGCAAGAAACGGGTGGTGACTTCGCTCACCGCCGCAGAGGAAAGTGAAATAGCGCGCGGAGCGAAGAGGAGCTGGGTCGATACCGCGGTCATGAGGTCGAGCACGTCCAATGGTGCTTACTTTTTGAAGCAAGTGCGCTCCAAGAAAGGGCAATGGATCGCTTGCGATCGGACCAGTCCGCTGTCCACTTATCACCCCTGCACAGCACGGCGGCCTATCTCGTTGTCTTGGTGGGCAAGGAAAAATTGCACCAGCTGGCTGGCGCCCATCCACCTCAGCTGCCAGCTGATAGGAATGACAGAAATCCATTCAGAATCGAGCTTTTCGCGCCGCAGCGAGATTCGGACGAATTTCGGTCATCGAGATAATTGCATCGGTAAAATTTTCTACATTTATGATTTTGCGATTCTCTAGTGTTTGTCGATTATTCAAGAAAAGTGTACTAGACTCGTGATTCTTCAAATCTTCAGGTGCAAGCTAGTACTCTCCAATTGTAACTCCCTGAGCACTGTGGAACATGTCTTTCTGCGCCCGCCCAACGCGCGCGACAGCTTCGCGACTTTGCGGCGGGAGAACTGCAGTCCACCCAAATTACAGACGATAACCAAAGGGTAGCCAAGTGCTTAGTATCTACTGGCTAGCGCCTTCCCTCAGAGCAAAGAACGCTTCCGACCTGAGCATGGAATTAAGATTTCCGCAAGATAAAGGATAAAGGATGAAGTTCTCGGCGTATATCAATCCATCCGGGAACGCTCCACACATCCTACCTCTATTCGGAACCGTAAAGGCTTTTGAATGTGCATTGGGCCCATACAGTGACTTATGGGGGGGCCAGCTGATGTTTTATTCAGTGTCCTTATCCTCTCAGACAAGTCTGGTGCCAACTTACCGAAAACTGATGGATAGAAGGTTTTGTTGACCTTGGGCGAGGATCGATCACTTGACCGGATGTGTGACAATGACGCCCCTTTTCACTGCCACACGCGCGCCCTGCGCGAGATAGTGTAACTTATGATGCACCATTCCATATAGGAAAAACTCACATTATGCTGGACATAATAAGTGGTAGAATGAGCATTTTGAGCATCTGTACAAAAACATCGCCAGGGAATCGTAAATAACTCAAATGGCGTTTGCTCCATTTCACGTCCGGGTCTCTGAGTGTGATTCCCAAGATAATTCCAGCCACTACGCCAGCAACAGTAAAAAGCAATAATATATTCTCTTTCGCTATTCGAACCATCTGAAAAGTGCACATACGAAGTATATCATATTAAAGTTAATCTTACGATGACGTACATATAACGTCGAACAATTCAAAAAAAATAATGCTCGAGAATTTGTCAATTAGGAAATGTTTTCTGATCACATCATCCTTTCGCGTGACGATGCAGACACCTCTACTTGTTGAAGGAACGTCTATTAGTTATGCTCCTCAGAGCGCCCTAATCCCTAATACTTGAGATGTTCGAGGTTCGAGGATAGAAATTGAGCTACGAAAACGGCCTACATACCTCAATTCATAGGAAATATTCTCCGGAGGAAAAAATTCGGACTGGAAAATGCAGCTAGGTTTTTCGGAAGCTACATTTTTCTGGACAAACATGTGCGCTTGCATATTTTCATTTTTACTTGACGAAATCCCGCCCAAAAGTGACCCCCGGCTGTTTATTGGTAGGTTCTTTCGCTGGCCTGCTTGTGTGGTCTCGCCAAATTGAAGAAACTGTGTGGGGATAGTTTCCAAATAAATAAAAATCTAAACATCATGCCTGAGGGTGAATTGTGCCCTCAAATTCAACGTTTATGCTCTGAATAACAGTGGATTTCTGAGTTTAGTCAAACAACTGTGCATGGCTGAGATTTTTCGAAAGTTTCGCGTCTTACATAAAATTCTGTCCCCAAGTTTAAAGTTCACATTGAAGGCGTTGGTTTCAACACAAAAATGTGAGCGTATTTTTTTCAGTTTTTTTCAGGATTGAAAAGGGTCTCTCAGGCAAAATAAAACTGTTGAATGGATCATTCCCTATGTGTTTCTCCCATAATGCATGAAGCAATTCAAGACACCCTATTAACAGAAAAAACAACGAAAATCCTCCCCCTCCCCGAAAACGGGTTTCACTCGTGACAGCTAAACTCACAGAAATAATTACCGACATTCTCTCATGCGAATATCTCACCTTCATACTACAGGAAATGATTACCAGAAAAATGCAAAAATTAATACCGAGTTCAAGTTTTTTTTTTGGGAAAGCTCGAAACCTCTAATTCAGGGCCATTCAGTGTGCTGAACGCGAATCTGAGGTCCGTTTGTCGCCATTCTTAGTGTTACTGTAGTTTACGGTGGG
Organism: Aplectana chamaeleonis; assembly: GCA_029168955.1. Classification (NCBI taxonomy): domain Eukaryota; kingdom Metazoa; phylum Nematoda; class Chromadorea; order Rhabditida; family Cosmocercidae; genus Aplectana; species Aplectana chamaeleonis. Next base: position 880,379 of record JAPDOI010000294.1, read on the forward strand.
TATCTCACCTTTTAAATGGAGTAACCTACTGTAACACCTTCGAAAATCGGAAAAGGAAGCTTAAAATTGTGTCTGACGTCCGAAATGACCCCCACAGAGAAACATTGAGCCAAATCTGGGACTTCGACCGAGCTACGGTATATTCACCGCAACATACCGTATTTCATAAAATCGATAAACGGATCGCATACTACGCAGCCCAAATAGCCTCTATAACGATGCCTTGAGGCAACTCTAGCTTAACATTCTGGATCTCGTCAAAAGTCACATTTGGCCACTAAAATGTGCCCTAATAAGAAGCTTCGGACCTAATCAGGCGAAATCTTCATGAAAAAAAAAATTGACAAATAAACATCAGATTCGTAATCACCACCGAAAACATCTCCTAGAAAAGTTTTGAGCCGAACCCGAGACAATTCTTCTTATCATATGCCTTTTGAGGCCTTATTTTCGCTTCGTAGAGCTGTGAATGTCTTTCTTAAAATCCTCCGAGGCTTTTAGGAAATTTTGAGCACAAATTACCTATGCATTACACACTTAGAATTCTGTACACATGATTTCGCAGAGCCGTCCGAGAACTAATAAGCAAGCCTTAGTCAGTGAAAAAATCACTAAGTTGATTTTTGAGAATGGCGGAATATGGAGTCGCACCATGATATGTACTTTCAGGTATTGGTTGGCGCCCTTTTTGTACGCAGGACTAGCGCATATCGATATAGACTACCGATTCGATGAAAGCTGACAAAGAAAAGCGTGAACAAAACATGCACAATGGCGGTGGCATAACATATAAAGACTACGGCCCATAGTAAAGGGTCAAGTCCGATGACCTATACCAACTTTCTTCAGATGATCTGAAATCGTTTTAGGAAAGAACCATGAAAAAACTATATGAATGCAAATGTACACTGTTTATGACGGAGTGCACAAACTCATGATACGCCACTGGTCCTCTACTGGCCCTCTACTACGGTAATCGACGCGTTTCCGGCCGCCTGCCCTGTAAGCGATCAACACGTCACTGCCGCCATTAATGCTCACCAGAGGACGTATTCGTCAATCATTATACCTGGGTATAAGGGCGAATCAGGGTATAACGTTCCGCATTTCCAAGGAAAGTGCGGATGACTATACCAAGCTGCACCCTTATACCCGGGGTATTACAGTTGGAGAATCCGGTCACAGCTGGACGGTGGAGTGAAGTAGTGGGTGGGTGAGTGGCAGCAACGATGCATAACTGGGTCGGCCGAGAACGCGTCGATTAGGCCTAGTCCCCCCCCCCCCACGCACACTTTCCGCGACGCGCGACACCGACAGTATATATCATTCATATCGATTTTTGGTTTATATGTATGACAGACACTATAGGGCTCTGCAGAGTTGCAGCGACCGGCGGCATGTCGCCGAGCGAGAGGTTTGGGGCGGAGACAAAACATGACGCGGCGTTGGGCACCAAGGCCTCGCAGAGTTGCTGCGAGTTTGCCGACGGCGCCGCTATTCTACAATTGCGTACGCACCAAATCATCCAACGTTACATTTTGCTTTTCTCGTTTTGTTGAGCTTTCGATGTTTAAAAAGTTCCTATGAGTAATCTCTGAAAAACAACATTAGTGAAATGCAGTGAAGCGAAACTGTTTTCGGCGCTTACCGAAGTTATTATGATCCAACACAGAAATCGCAAGACAACAAGAGTAGTACAGTATTTACTAATAGTTGCATACATCACCACTAGGCAACATTGAGGGAAAAAAAGAGAAAAATTAATCTGGAAATTAAAAAATCAAAACCGGGATGAATCTGGAAAAGTACTTGTTTCAAATAATTTCCAAACATTTTCTCTCAAGTCGAGCTGAAATTTGAAAAATCACTCCTCTAAAAGATCGATTTCACGAAAAAATTAAGATGGGAGCTTGAATCGATTGATGTCGCCGTTCCTCGCCGCGGCAGGAAATGGTCGTTACCATTCCCGCCGCCGCTCGCTGACGGCGTCGCTCCGGGACTCGCTGCTGTCGCGGCGGCGAAAACACTTTGCGAGGTAACCACGTTGCTGCTGCCGCAAGACATGTCGCCGCCATCGCCCGCTGCGTGGCTTCCCCCAATTCCCCATGATTGCCCTGCCGCAGCGAGACTCGCAGCGGTGCCATTCTGCAGACCCTTTATATCGCATCGCTTGTCGCGGAAAGTATGCACTAGGCCTAGTGGGTTAGTCGAGGACCAAAGGTAGACCAAGAGTTTGTGCACTCCATTATAAACAGAGTATGGGAATCGAATGAGAATTTGCTTTCTACTACTTTCTGTCGAGAAGCAGTAATTTCGTCCGTGTTCATGTAATTCAGAACAGATTCAGTTGATCTAGAATTTAGTTCAGACGATCCAAAAACAGCGTTCTGCCGTAGGAGAGAATTGACGCAAACATTGGTGGGGTGGAGCGATTCACGAAACTCAGCCAAGGCTTGTTCTTTTGATGATTTCCAACAGTTCCTGGCAAACATCATTTGAAGAAAAGCGATAATATGAAGCAAAGACAATTGAGGAGTTACAGTCAAGCCCTACCACCCTATTTTCAAGATAGACCTTCTCATGTGCAGGAAACCCTTCATTTATTCACGAAATTGTCTAGCAGTTGAAAAATAAGAGCTTCATGCGTAGCCACGGATTTTGTAGAGAGGCAGATACCTTTTCTCGCAGAGGATTGTCCTTAACAAATGCTTCAATTTTGGTTGAAACATGCACTTGGTTAACAAGAATGATTGAAGAGATCAGAAACTGCATTGCGGTTTACAACTAATCAGTCTGAATAAGTCTACCCCAGCGGAGAGATTCCGAAGATTTCAGCGTCTAGGTCCATTCTAGGGAATCGTTCGTTAAATGCAATCAGAAAGAGAATAAGGTTAGCACAAAACTATAGAAAAACAGCTAATCCGAAGGGTGACCTATTGGTTCTCAGATTATCTAAAAAATCACTCATCTGAGGTCATCTGACTTGAGTTTACTACGGGCTACTATTTAATATACTACTAAATATAAGTAGAATTGAGTGGGCATAAAAATATGCGAGTGTATTAGTTGTGGCCCAATAAATAGCACAGCAATATTCCGCACGGATTTCTTCATAACTAATTATGAGATTCACAACACACTCGTCTGCATCGTGAACTGCAAATATGTATGTGAACGCCTTCATTCTTCAAAAATCAAGGAGTCCTCACTGATAAATGAACTTTCTTTAGCACTTGTTTCCAAAAAATTTCACAACTGAGAACTTGATTGTTTTTTTTTTCAGAAAAAAAGCATCTAATGATGTTTTCCCAGATGAGCATCATTTTTTAAAGAGTTAGCCGCTATGCATCTACACTTCATTTATTATCTTGCTTGAAATAGGCAGTTGTGAAGAACAAAATCGCGCAGCGGTTACACTTCGAGCGAAACCCAACACAAATTAGCGAGCCCAGGGTTTTCGCAATGATGTCTCTGGCCTCAGGGGTCTAAGGTAAACGCGCTCTAGCGACAACGTGAATGCAGCAGAAACTCGTCCGCGACACCTTTTTTTGTGTACTGTTTACTCAAGCCGATCACGAAGTGTTCGGTAACTCATGGCCGCAGCACATGCTCGCGCCGTGTACATAAAAAGCTGTCGTCTGCAATTGTGGCAGTAAAGGAGGACCCGAAATAAAGTTGATGTGGGGCGAAATCTTTCGAGAGGTAGTCATTACCGTTACGCATTCAATCGTGTTATATCTTTAAGGCAGGTGCGCTAGTAGGCTCATATTTTAGTAGAGAAGGACGCTTCGAACACTAACGGTAAGATGGCATATAAACGCCTGAAAAACACTGTCACCGAGTCTGCTCAGTTTTACGAGATCATCCGAATTTGGCAAGAGGGCTGCAGGGAAAATGTTGAAGTTCCTCCGTAATCGCACAAATCTGAGTTGTTTCCTTCAAAGACTAAGGAACAGGTTGTAAGAATTTTTTTTATAATCGGTAAAACCAGCTGGCACAGATCATAAGAGGTCTTTTACAATCCCGCCGCCGAGCGGCGCGGTGTAGTGCATTTCTGTTAGGGGTCGTTTATACTCCCGCCGCCGAGCGGCGCGGCACAGTGCAGTTCTATAATATTGATCGTGCCGCGCCGCCTGATCAATATTACAGGAATGCATTGTGCCGCGCCGCTCGGCGGCGGAAGTATAAACGACCCTTAATACTGACCACGCGACGCGGCATAATCGATATCCTGGCATTGCAGTTCGCTGCACTGCTCGGCGGCGAATGTGTAAACGACCCCTAAAGGAACGTCGAAAAAGTGTCATGCATGCCCAAGCGGAACAATAATATGGAGAATTCGCGGATTTCATCGCAGTGTATGCGCTTTTTTGTTGAAGATGAGAAAAGCCAACAGAAGTACCACTGTAGATCAAAGACGTAGATAAATTCTACTATTCATAGAAGCTCCGAGTTCAAGATTCAAACGTGATATAGCGACTTTTGAAATGATGCGAGACAGACTGCTGAATTTGATGTGCTCAAATGGAAACACTCAAAAGTACACCTTGTTCCGGACCTGGTTGCAAATTTATTCACCCACTCACCACTTGAAGTTGTGAAGAGCTGGAGGTTTTTGAGAGCAAAGCAAAGTTTTGCTGTACGTATTGTAATCTTCCAAAAGTGTACTTGATAGTTGCAACAGCCATTTCGAAAGATGGGTAATTATTTGATCCGAATAACAAAAAAACGGCGGAAACTCGGACCAGATTTGATCTGGATAGCCTGATATTAGGTTAGCTGATGCTAAGCAGCACTCGCAGCGTGCAACATCTCCTCTCGCTTTCTCTATATAGCCAAGAGCCTTTGTCCCACTGGCAGTCTTGTGTTGTCATGTGAGCATTTTCATCGTCTTTTGTGGTTTCAGGTGAATCATGGACTTTTTTATGGAAAATTCCACTCTATTTCGGAATTGAATTCTTTTCACTTTGTTCCTGCGTGTGAAGAGAGAACGGTGGGCAGAAAAGAGTAGAGTACGTGCGAAAACGCGTGCAATGGAGCGTTGGGCGCGCCAGTATAGATCAATATTCACCATCCTCACATTAGCTTGTTCATATCGACAAACGCTATCATTCCACTTCACATGGAGCCAAACAACACATACTTAGGAATTTCTGATAAAGTTACATGCGAATTAAGGACTCTAAACATGTAACCTGCGACTTTTCTTCATAGCTTTAATTTACATGTGACATTCAACAAAGTAATTATGTTGCGCGAGTTGACTTACACGTGACATAAGGTACTGACGTGTGACTGAAATGTGTTATTTTATCGCACATTTAACTTGACTCGGACGGGCTGTTTTATAGGGAGGTATCAGACGCACTCTCAAGGCAGGTCTCAGATGTCGGTAGTGTCGTCGGTTCAATTACCCAGGGTTGAGGTACTGTGCTTTTCTGAGCCGAATTCCGGTCCGCAACTGCGTCTTGACACGCTTTGCGGCCGCACGCGCTCGAGACAGTCAGGTTTCCAGCTCCAAAGCCGACACGATATGGCTTTTTTATACAATTTTCTTCAATTTTGTTCAGTTTCCAGTTTCTCAAACCCACCTAGGGTCAACAGATCGGCAGCTGCGGCGCTGGAAACTCTTCCGACTCGAAAGCGCGCGGCCGCAAAGCGTGTCGAGACGCAATTGCGGACCGGAATTTGACCCAGATAAGCACAATACTTGCCCCCACACACCGGCTGGAGACCCCGCCTAGTCGCTGGCGGACCACGACACGCTCGGCGAGCGGGTGTGCTGCGTTATGCCCGAAATGGGCGGAGCGGGGCGGAGTCGGCTGTCACCAATTGCCCAGGTGGCCGGTCGTAAACGGAGGCGCGAGAAACGCAATTATAGTGTTCCACTCACTACGACAGCGTCGACCAACTAACGAGCCATTCAAGTCAAATGACGAGGAGCAAAAAGGAGAGAAATTAAAGTGTGGTGAGATAGGACAATATCAGCCGTAAAGGATTTATTCTATTCGGTTCGTCTGTGACAGTACATAAATGACCCGTGATTTAAAAAAAATTTCTGTGAATCTCTTACAAGGGAACTACTTACTATAAGTCATACTGACCATTCCAAATGAAATATGCTTTACTAGAGCCATTTTTGGACGCAAATTCCGAATAAGCCCATCGCAGCTGCCTAGACTCATTGTGAAAGAAGTTAGAGGCATTTTTTTCTCTGATTTTCGTACCTATTCTACCCTCCAAAAAGCGCAGTAGTCTTCCGAAAATCCGGGAACGGACCTCATAATCGTGTTCAGGGCCCAAAACTACCTCCCTTGAAAAAGTTTGTTTTACATGTTTTGAGCAGAATCCGGAGAACAATTCAGAAAAAAAATTTAAAAATTCCATGGGGGTACCTCGCCGCGAAGCTTTAAAAACGCTCATAACTTCTTGCAGAACGAGTCTAAGCAGCTGCGATGGGCATATTCGGATTAACGTCCGAAAGTGGTTCTAGAATAGCACATTTCATTCTTAATGGTTAGTATGACTTATAATAGTTCCCTTGTTAGGCATTTAGCCGATTCTGAGTATGGAATATTGGAGCACTGTCCTTCCCCTGCAATATATTAAAATTGCGCTCTGAAACTCAACGGTTTTTGGTGCAAGCCTTCCTTGTTGATGAATTCAGTTTTCCTTTTTTTCCAATTATCGATTCATATTTGATTCACTCGAGGGTTTGGATAATGTTCTTTTTTTCACATCGAGTCTTTAGTAATTTATTCGGTTTTTCGAATTTTGGAGACATTTGGTACAATACCGCTGTTAATTTCTAGAAACAGTTACCTTCATAGCAACCTATATAAAATTGGATCGATTGGCTTGCGTAGCTCGTTAGTTAGTCCAAGCGGCCGTAGTGGGAGCGACGCTATAATTGCGTTCCTCGCACCTTCGTTCGCACCTCGTTTACGACCGGCCACCTGAGCAGTTGGTGACAGCCGACTCCGCCCCTGCCCCGCCCATTTCGGGCATAACGCTTACCCCCCTCGGCGAGCATGCCGGGTGTCGGTGCGTTGACCGCGTCGCGTGTCGGTTGCCGACGCGTCGGGTGTTGGTGCCAGGTTACATGCAGCAACCGTGCAGGTTACCCGCAGTGTTGTGTGTTATTAGCGCAACTTACATGATACTTTAATGAAAAATCTTGTCAAGTTACACGTAACATCGCTCCAAGTTACTAGTGAACTTGATATAAGTTGCGTGAAGCAATCATGCAACCTACGTTAAAGTCTCAGGTAACTTGTTCAGAAATTCCTAAGCAGGTGAATCGACTATGTACAAGGCGTGGCAAAAGTTATAGCTCTCTAGAAATGCTTTGTAAAAACTATTGATTCGAGCATGAAAACCAACCAGCTCTGCAAAGTTTTGCAAGAACCAATAGTAGCGGTACACATATGTACATCAGATTTGAAAAGTAAGCAGAGACGTTGTCTCGCGCATCGTGTGTGTCAACTCTGGGGAGTTCTGGTGATAAGGCATCTTTCAAAGTCTGCACCGCGAGCGCGGTACGTGCGCGACGTGCGCTGGACTATAACACATGTCACCGCGCGGCATGCGTGTGCCGCTAATCGAGCACTGCGTTGCGCGCTCCTTGAACCGCCACTGCGGTTTTATCATTATTTATAGTGAAGTGGACTCGACCTTAAAGGCATCGTTCGCGCTGGAATTCAATTTTCATTTTTCAGTCTCAATTTCATGATTGAGCCCGGTAGACCACACTGGTAAACTTTGGCGCGTCAAAAACGTTGGGCAATGAGGTTGGAAGGCGTCAAAGGTGAAGATCCGCCACCAATTCTCACCAGTCATCTAGAACTTTTTCCTAGAATGTTGGTGCGACCGAAAGACAACGTGAAAAATAGTTACGGCACGAACTCCACATGCAGAAAAACTCCGAAAACGACAGTGACGAGGCCTCCAGAAGCAGAAAAACCTCGAAAAGGATCTTGGCGCGAAATTCAAATTCGTATTTACAATGTGTTCCGAATGAATTTTCTTCACAAATGAAGATTTTTCCTGGGCGCCTTCGACATTTTCGTTCACTAGAGAGGCCAAGCTACACAAAAACATGGAAAAATAATATACGGTTTTCTGCGCGTACGATGCCTTTAAGTTTAAAGGCAGTGTTCACGATGGATATCGTTCTCCTGTTTTTCCGCCTATCTTGGAAAGAACCTCATGTTGATTCCAATTATGTCTCTGAAGTCTTACAAGACCATCTGGGAACGGAGTTATGGTCCCTCAAAGATTGAGCTAAGGAAACATGGTGGACGAGTAGTCCGAGGCTCGTAACTTCCGTCTTTTGCAGCCGATGTATGCGAGCTGACCTGAGTGAAGAGAGTAGCTGTGAATAGAGGGAAGATTCGAGTTTTTCATCGGAAAACATTGCTAATTTCACGATCTCGCGCATTCATTTGCTCACGTCGATGGGCGTGTGTTGCGCTTTTGGGGTTTGCGTTGCGCTCGAAGTGGCAACTTCGGTCTCTTTTGGAGCTCTTCCTGGCTCGTTTTTATGCCTTCTTTCGACGTTAAGGTTACAGTTAGCCCCTCCACTACTCATTTCTAGAGGAAACTGAATTACATTTTTCATCGTGAACACTGCCTTTAAGTCCGCTCCACCACGAATATTTTGAGGCTTGTTTTGCACTCCCCGTAGGCGTATACAAGCCTAGAAATTCAGTGCATGGCGTAGTTCAGGCTAAGCTTTGCCCCTCTCCGTCATGATGAGGCCACCGGAGATTCTACAGTCGCTCAACGCTCGCGAAAAATCGCGGTCCAAAGTTTCTTAGTTGGCCGCACGTCCCGCTCAGCCTATTCACTATTTCCAATCCGACGGAGGCGAGCAGCTCTTCGTTCGGTACACCTTCCAATGAGTTTTTACAGTTATCTTTGATGCCATTTTCACGTGAATCAGATCTATTTTAGCTTCACAACGATGGCGTCGAGAACCGTCTATGATTTTGGATGCCCCTGAGCAACGCTACCTTGTTCCTTGGATCCACTAACTTATTTACCAGTCACCCTATTTGTTTTAGTATCGCCCGAGTCGATTTCTTATGAGCAAACACTCGCAAGAGGAAAGGCCTTGATGGCACCGTGCTCCAGGAAAGTGTTTCAGCAGCGATTTGCGCCTAATCGGCTTCGCCGTTTTCAATTTTTCAAAGAGCATGTGAGTTTTTGACAGTTTGTAAGAACTACGATTAAATCTTCATCTCACAAATACCCTGATGAAACGAACAGAGATTTCTGATGAAGAACCCATTTTTCTCATTGGCTGTCTTGGTTTACGTAAGAACCTTTCAAGCCGCGTCCATAAGTCGCGGGGTCGCGCGGTCTCACTGATTCGTTCTCCTCAACGCTTTCCAACGCTGAAGGGGGCAAGCTGCCTCGTGATGATTCGATTTATAATCTTTGATCGGGTGATAGATCGCTTGTGCCGACTCATTGGCTGCTCATTCACAACGGTTTGTGGTGGCATTATCCTCCGTGAGAAATCGCAATTGACACCACTCCTGGCGCGAGCATCGCGCGCAATGCTACTCCCTCCTTCCGTCTGTTATGCGCTCTTTTGCTGTCTCTAACCTCCGCTCCGCGCCAGCACGCGTAGAAACCATGAGAATTTCGCGGTTTTAAGCCCCCGTCATAGTTGGCCGATAAGCTGTAGCCACCCCGGTCGATACGTATGCAATGCATTGCGCACTCAGGTCGAAAAATCCCCCCGATGTGTCCGGAGTGCACACGCCCGCTGCATCCTGTCCCGTCCATGTCCGTCCCGGTCGATACGTATGCAATATATTGGTCGAGATTCCCCCGATTTGTCCGTCGTGCGCCTTCCGCAGTGTGCTCAGTGCGCGTGCCTAATCAATATGCATACAATGAACCGCGCGGGATAGGACGGCGCAGTCCGGCGACTATGATGGGGGCCTTACAGCCTGTACAAATGGGACACGAGGGGACACGAGGGCGTCAGCTTTGAAATAGCTTTGATACTCAGTAACCTAGGGATGATGAAATCAGCTTAGAATCAGCTGCTTCATTTCAGGGAGCCAGGGGTCAGGTGCTCTCTACACAGCTAGGGTTCTAACGCGACGCGCGCGGCGGAGATCACTTCAGCAATAGAGCGCGTTTACCATAAGCTCCCGGTAATTCACGGCACTTATCGATTTCGATAGTTCCTCTCATGACTTTTCAGAGCTGTGGAAGCTTTAAAGTTAAAGGTTCAAACCATCCGGAACAAAATTGTAAGCTTCCACACAAATGTACTGGTCCAAACCACCCGGAACTTCTAACCACTGCGGCGGCGCGGTGTTACTCGTCGGAGGGAGTGTGGTGCTCAAGTTTGAAAGAAAGAAAGGCAGAGGTCGAAAGTTCCGGGTGGTTTGATTCTTTAAAGCTTCCACAGCTCTGAAAAGTCATGAAAGGAACTATCAAAATCGACAAGTGCCGTGAATTGCCGGGAGCTTATGGCAAATGCGCTCTACCGATGAAGTAATCTCCGCTGCGCACGTCGCGTTAGAACCCTGGCTGTGTAGAGAGCACCTGATCCGGAGCGAGCGAGAGCGAACGTAAGTGCGCGGGAATGGCTAGCGAATCATGTGCCCTCGATGACCATCGATTTTGCGCACTCGCGCGCTCCCACAAAGAGTGGACGCTGCCTCGAAGACCATTATTACTAGTTCTGGTGCAGTGAGTTTTTGTCTAACTTTGCTCACCCTACACTTCACTGCTTTAGTTGCTTTGTGGCCACCACTACATAAAGCAGTACTTTTTGAGGTGTCTCTCGATTTTAGAGAAAAGACACCCAAGCAACTGAATGGACAAGCAATGAAAAGTATTTCCATCTGCTCACCGCTTCTCTCGAAAAAGTTTTCAGAGAACTGGGAACCGTAGAAACCTTCCGACATGTTCTTCTCCCAGTCAACAAAAAGGTAGGAAACTCAGAATGTTCGGCTCAACCTACATATGTATGTTCGCTGATATGGGAAAGTGCACGAACTTCTACCCCAACTTGTAAATAAAACTTGACAGGTTCACATAGAGGAACATTCGAGGTTGGAAGGAATGTGTTCAAGAACTTTTGAAAAAATGTTTAATAGTCGTGGCCGCACAAGCTCGGAGGATTTTCGCATAGAAATTGCACAGATCTGGCATCCAGATGCCTACCTTGCGCTTGCTTGCATAGACCTGGCCGCGAAGTGCTTGCCTAGCAAAAAACAGAACGGAAAAAGCTGAAAAATAGTCTGGAAGTAGCCCACATTTGACCGCGAAACAGCCCACGTTTGGTATCGAAATAACCCATATTCGACCAAAGACTTGCCCACATATGGCCCACAAATTTTAAGGATAGCCGGTGCATGATAAACGCCTCTGCGAGCTCACGATATGCACGATGCCGCGATAAGGCAGGTGAGATACAGGATTTCTCGTGTCCGAGCTGCTCAAGTTCAAGGTGACTCCCGGGTTCTCCATTCCGCCACGTTAGTGGTGAAACTGTTTTTGTGGCTTAGAGGGAAGCCTACACCATCTATCGTCGAATTTTGTATTGAATGAAGAACGGCGGCAGGTTCTGTGGCGAGCCCTCTACCATCGGTTCTCTCTCACTCCATATGCCTGAAACGGGAGATTGGTAATCATGCACTGAGGCAGTGAGTTTTTCAATTTCTTCCCCTCATTTTCAGTGGTTCCGATGCGAATTCGGGTGTCATCATATAGAGTAGTGAGTAAGGGGCGGGTCGGTTCGAAGAGCAAATATTTGAAAACAACAATATTTCTCTGGTGATGAAGAGAAAAGATGTTTCCTAAAGTTTTCGATAGCGCAGTAGATTATGAAGAGCTTCACTGGACCATCAACCTTTACCCAATATAATGACTTTTGAATTTTCATGGAAGAAACCGAGAATGACGGAAAAATAAGAAAATTCAGTGCCTCATAGCATGATTCCCGGTCATACGAAGCATAGGAGCGTGGTCAAGCAAATTCCGATGGCTGGTACTTGGGGCTGGACAGAACGAATTAGAGGGGGCTCGCCAAAGAACGCGCAGCCGTTGTACGTTACGGTAGCAGCGGTTGCGGGTGAAAAGGGGAACTCCGGTGCACTTCAGGGTAATGGCAATAGAACCGTTCGTCACGTTTATCACGCTCACTAATGTTCAACACAAAGTCGCAGCCTCAACCAATCGGTTTTTCGTAATTCGGAAAGGAAAAGTTTGGTTACGCAAGACAGTTCGAAAAAGCAACGCGTTTAGAGAATCTACGTAGAAAAAGTCTTGAAACATGAAAAAATGCAATACTTCACGAACAGATCAGTAGAGAATCCACTGCTTCTCAGTTTTCAAATTTGAAGGAGACACCGAGAATTCGGAGAAATGAAAGTTCCGTTTTCATACATACTTTCCTGACCTTTGACTAGTAAACTGTAAAGTAACAGTAAACAGTAAAGTAAAGGTTTGCTCGTTAGCATACCAAAGCAAACAATAGGAAACGCTACATACTTCTCTGATGCCTAGCAATCATCAAACATATGCAAAAATATGAAAAGGATAAACCAAATAATGCAGAAAAACTGGATAAAGCACTCAACCGAATCCGTTGAAATTCGAGGCACAATCAAAATTTCAGAGACGTGGCGAGAGACAAGATAAAAAGAAAGGCAAATAGGGAGTTCGAGATTAATTCTCATTTGAACATCATCATTCGGACATCAAGGAGCACTTATCTCGTATTAGATGCATGCAACCTTATAACGGCCACGCTTAACATTTCTCGTTCTCAAGTATTGCTTACCAATTTTTCAAAGAGACCTCCGTCGTAGTTCGAATTACCTACGGTGTTTCATTATGCATGCTTGAAATGGCCAGCTTTTGAAAACAATTGAGAACCTTGTAAGAAAAACAAGTTCTTCCCAAAAGAGCTTGAAGATACCCTTGAGCTGGATGAACAGAAAACCAAATTTATTGAATCTACTCTACCAATCATAAATATACTAACCGTTTACAAAAATTACGTATGTACATGTGCTCAGAAATTTTTTTAAAGTTTGCTTCCCACATTCAAACGGACTTACCTTTTGTCGCGTGAACGAAAAATGGCAAATTCAACTCAGGCAAACCATCGCTCCGAGCTCCTCCCAATTATGACGTCGCCTGGACATGGCTTGCACGCGAGGGGCTAACTGGCTTTACGGTCCTGTCGGTGGTCAACCCCTCGGTCGCTCTCAAAATTCGCTCTGCCAGAGGCCCTGCGTGCCATCTCTTGAAATGAAGACGCGGGACTGGCTGTGTTTCCTTTTGGTGATAACGTACGAAAGCCACGTTATCACTCAAGAACAACCAATCCTGCGGGTATAAGGCGGCTCGCCTCGTGTAGACGGGTAGTTGGCCTTTCGAGGGGATCCTCCATGGCCCGCGGTGGGGAATGCTTCCTCATTGCGGATCATGCTGGGATGGTATCCTTGTTGCGGCCTGTGGCAGGATTAACCTCTTGTTATAGGATAGGCTTCGAGTAATCGTTCAATCGTTTTCCAAGGCAGCGTACGCAATCATTAACGTGAGTTGGACAGCGATCTTAGGCCATTGTTATACCTCACGACAGGCCTGTCGCGGTCGCAGAAGACTGCGACGTCTCTTTCGCTCAGGGTCAAGAAACACGCGCCACAATACTGGATTTGGCTGCGTCGCTGTGGCTGGCACCCTTCGCAGGATCACCGCACGGTTTTCGCGTTTCAGGCATAACATCCCTCATCGAACCAGCAACCGCGACAGGTGGTGCAAACTGTTCCTGCATTTTCTACTGTGTGGGCCTGGTCCCGGCACGATTCGTAACAGTTTTCCGCACCTATCGCGGTCGCAATCTTTCGGTATAACAATGATTTTAAGGCACAGTCCAACCTGGGAATCGGTTTTCTGTTTTCCTGCCTATCTTGAAAGCGGTGCAAAGCTGACTCCAACGATGTCTCTGTCTCTCGCACAAGACCCACTGGAAATGGAGTTATGGTCCCTCAAAGATTGAGCAGCGGAGGAAGGGTGGACAAGTTGTCCGAGGATTGTAACTTCCGTCATTCGCAACCGAAGTACGCGAGAGAGACTTGACTAAAGAGAGAGGCTGAGAGTGAAGGCAAGAACGGGTCTATTCATCGCGAACCATCGCTCATCTCGCCACTATTGAGCTCGAAGGATCGTAAAAGGGGCGTGCCAAAGTGGCTTCCGGGTGTGGGCGCCCTATTGTGGCTTCCGCCTATATCTAGCTTATTCGGAGGAATTGAGAGCTCGCATTTTTGGTATATAGAGCGGGTCTACTTCACAATTATGCGGAAATGTCAAATTTCGCCCCTGAGCTTGGACCAGCTTGGACTGCTCGGACTGCACAGAACACCCAGAAAATTATTTTTTAGATTTTGTGCTGATCTTGGAGAGAGTCACACGCTAATCACAGTGGTATCTCTGAATTCGTCCGATCTCTCTATGGACGCAGTTATGACTTCTTAAAGATGCCTATATTTTGAGGGTGAAAAATTAGTGAACGAGTCGTCTCAGGCCTGTATGTATTTCTCTTCACTCGCAATCGTTGCTCAAGAGCGAGCCAGGATGAAGAGACAGCCCGGAAATGGACTGAAGAACGACGTTGTTGAGAATTGAATTAGTGAGAATTTATCCATACATCTAGCCGCTACCGAGTTCATGTAGGGGGTGTGGCCCGTGGGGGCGAGTGAAGGGGGTTGGGCCCGTAATGGTTGCCTATATCTCGCTTATTTGGGAAAATTGAGATCTCGTACTTGGCATGTGTTACACAGGAAGGGTCCACTACACAATTACATGAAAATTACAAAATTCATGCCTGAGGTTGGACTGTGCCTTTGAAGGCAGCATTCGCGATAAAAAACCGTATTTTAGTTTTCTGTTTTGAGTAGCTAGGTTCAGGAAGTAGTGGATAATAAGGAAGAGCCCACAAGAAACTCTTGATCATCGAAGAAGAAATTTTTTGAAAAAATCTATTAAATATTTACATATTTACGCCTGCTGGTGTGTTCTGTACACTGCGTACAAAATATCAAACCAAACGTCGCAAATGTTTCGAGCTTCGAAATACTTAGGGGGGAGACTTCTTTGTTTTCTGTTTCCTGTAACAAAAACTCTTAGAGAATGAGATGAGTCAAAGCACACGCCTGGATGTCAGAAGCTTTAGCGACGGTGAGTTTTCAGAAATTTGGCCTCCGTATCCTGGTGAAAGGAATGCAGGACTACTGTTACATGACATGAGCGGGGCGACTCAATGGGTAGGCTGGACCACAAAATTTTAAACAACTTCCTTGCCGTTTTCCGTCGTACTTCCGTGATTACTCTTCTTTGAGGGGCCCAACGCTTACGTTTCCGCCGAAAAACCGGCAACTTCCCCATCGTGAACACTGCCTTTAAAGACACAAGGACACCCTAAAAAATACTATTCAAATCCATCCCTTGTCTTGGAGAAGGTCACAGTCTGATCATATTGGTGTCTCCGAAATCGGAACAGGGGCTCTCTACACACCGAGGAAGGAGTTGTCCAGTTTTTGCAGTCCGCAACGTCACGCTACCCAATGCAAGCGAAGTGGTCCCGAGTGGAATTAGAGAGGCAAGAAACGAGGCAACTCCTCCCTCGGTATGTAAAGAGCCCCTATCCTTTCGAAATCGTACAAGACCCCTTACGAACGGAGATACGGCTTCTTGAAAATGCTTGCATTTTGCAGGCGAAAATTTGCTGGATCAGTTTTCTTAGACCTGTATTTTCCTCTAATCGCAAATGCTGCGCGAGAACAAAACAGGATGAGGAGGAAGGCAGGCAATGGAAAGAAGAACGTAGGTGCGACTTGAATTCATCCATTCATCTTGCCGCTAATGAGTTCGAAAATCAAGAAAAGGGGTGTAGCTCGTGGTGGTGACGGAAGGGGGTCGGGCCCGTGGTGCTCGCTTATGTTTCGCTTAGATGGAGGTTTCGAGCTCTCGCACTTGGCAGGTGTTATACGGAAGAGGTTTCCTACACAATTACATGAAAATCACAAAATTTATATCTGAGGGTGTACGGTGCCTCAAAGGCAAAAATCAGACTCAGAGGTTTTTTGATATTTTACTCGAGTTACGACCTGTAACAACAGGGTAACTGAGATCCTGCGTTCGGCAATATGGGTTGCTATAGGGAGTGCCTCGACACAGATCTCTATATATTCACTAATTTTTGTTTTTTATAGGCAGCGTTCACGATGAATATCATATACGAGTTCCACTCAAAAATGGGGTTGTTCGGTCGTGCGCTATCGAATTGTCAAGAAATAGTGAAGAAAAGAGCTCAGGATAAGCTAAAATAGCGGTTTCTAACATTCAGGTGCATGGACAAGGTTACAGGCCGTGCTAGTGTTCGCAAGCGCGCGCTAATGGCGAAATGTGCGCGAATCGATCAGGCTGGACGAGGCAAAGTTGCTCGAAAAATTTCCATCGAAAACTTGCGTGGCGCCACAAGCTCGTCTGAATGGAAGGGGGATAAGCAACCGTACTGGGATAACTTTCAAAGTCGTTTTGTCGATTTTCGGAGCGTTCGTTGCTCCCTCCAGCATCTGCCAGCATAGTGTTTCACACTAAAAATGTAAAAACGAGATTTATCGTGAACACTGCCTTTAAAGGCAATCGTTGGATTAGTTGATATATGCCATATAAGAAAATAGGTTCGGTTAAGACACCTATGTAGTTATAAATCAAAAAATATGGTAAACAAGTAAGGCTGAGACAAGGTTAAGTGTGCTGCGATTCACGTCTTGGGAAGTTTCCTAACGATCTGACGTTTGAACATCGTTGCTGAGCAGGATGCAGCTATGGTTTTGCTTAGGTTTATGAAGATTGACCCCGCTCGAACTGTGAAATTTGTTGCTCTATGTACATAAGGTGCATCCGAATGGGATTGGCGGCCCATGCGGCCGGCGTGCTTGGCAGACGGCCGTCGCGTTCGCCTCTCTCGGACGAGCATGCGAAAAGTCCCCACCGCCGTTCACTATGAACGGGGCCGGCACCGGCTGGCAGCAAGCACTGCGCTGATCAATCAGTCTACAGACGGGGAGAGGGGACGGCCGCCGTCGTTGAAATCCAACACTCGCCCGAGGGCGACACATGCGACGGCCGTCTGCCAAGCGCGCCGGCCGCGTGGGCCGCCATTCTCATTCGGGCACACTTTATGTACATATGTCTCGTTATCGGCTAAGGATAAGATATCTTAATTCCCTCCCCCCTTGGTCACGGAATGTACCAGAGTATAAAACATTGAAACTTCAGTATTACTTAAAGGCAACGTTCACGATGATTTTCGTCCCCGAGTTTTTCATATAAAACAATGCATTGGCCTCCGAGTGTTACCAAAATTACGAAGAAGCGGCGAGAAACACATTAAAAAGTCGTATTTTAGATTCCTCCGGTTGGATGAACTTGTTCATGGTGGTTGTCACCGGTGGAACATTGGGTCAATCGAAAATAGAAGAATATTTTATGCAAAGCAGGAATATTCAGGGCCCCTAGGAAAAAACAGAGCAATAGAGAGTAGAGAATTGCAAAGAACGTGTCACCGAAAGATTTTATTGTCACAACAAAGAGTTCCTGTGAGACTTGAGAGGCGGGATGAGATTCAAGGATTTCGTCTATTTCTGGTGCGTTTTTCTCAATTTCTACGTCGTTTTAGGTCTACCCGGCGGCGATTCAATCAATATTGAGAATAATCTCAAAATTGAAGATTATTGTGAACACTGTCTTTAAGGGCTTGAATATTATGAGATGAATTGATGAATTATATTACGCGATTACTTGATAACATAGAAAAATTCTAATGATCGACTCTTTCTTTCTCAAAAGTAAATTGAGGAAATTTCGGTACAAAAAAAAACAGTTTTCAGTGATTTGTTCGCGGTTTTTCCAACGTAGCTGTTATATGCGTTGATTACTAGAGCTTCCATCATATATTGAAAACTCGAAATCAACGTGAACTATGCCTTTAACAAGTAATCCACACACGCCACAAACGGTGGGGATGGCACAGCACCCTTGTATTGGAGGGGGAGAGCAAATACAGGGGCGTGAAAATACGGACGGAGCCAAACTTGCTACTACTGTAGCGGCATTGTCGGTCGTTTTCGACGCCTCAATTACTCTGGGCATTGTGTTGTGAGCCGTACGGTTCGACTCATGTTGTTACCTGTACAAGGCGGCTGGATTATTGAACAAAAATTGCCCCGGAGGTTAGACTATGTCTTTAGTAGAATAGCACAACCTGCTCCAGAAGGGTTCTGTCGTCGGTAAGAGTAAAAATTAAGCCAAAATGACCTTATTTGAGAGTAAGTATTAGGGTACCCATATAAAAGAGGCAGTTTTTTGCAAGAAGCGTGTGTGGTTTCACGTTTTGAAAACCCAGGACTGCTAATCTGTAAACACCTCGCAATAACTGGTTCCTGAGCGTTTTTTTAATTTTGCTTATTTTCATTTTTGCGATGGCCAAAGGCCAAGTCAACCTTTCCATCAGGATAGCACAACAAACGATTTTATCGAGAACCCTGCCTTTGAAGGCAGCGTATACGTTCACAAACATGGTCGAGATATCAGCATAAATAGGCTCGCACGGCCCCTACCATGTTGTCAACGGAGTTTGAATCGCCGGAAACCATCCAGGGTGAACATATTTGAGCAATCCTGTCTCGCACGCCCGTATTTCCACACCCCTTCGAGTAGCAGAATGAAAAGTTAAGCTTGGGCAAGCATAGTAAAACTTAGAGTGATAGCACTGTCAAAGGGGAGTGCACGAAAGGAACAACTCGATTTAACTGACCATAACATAATGTGGATTGGAGAGATACACAAGCGAGTATATTTTCCAGTTTAATGGACTGTCATGGTTTCAGACAGTATATCGATTGTCTTGCTCGAGGAAGTAATACGCTGGACCTCTTATTTTCAAATTCATCACAAACCATCGATAAGGTGATCGCCAGTGCTCCACTAGGCCATAGTGACCATAAGAGAGTTTCTTTCAATTTATTGGTCCAAGGCGAAGAAAATACTCCCATTTATGTCAGGGCGTTCTCAAAAAGTGATTTCTGAAAGTTGGGCTCCGCAGAAAAGGTCAAGGATTTGGCATTATCCTAAATGTTGTAGAAATTGTTTTATTGGATTTGGCTCTCAACTTGATTTTTTAAAATGCTGGTGAAATTGTCGAATTGATTTGGCTGTGATGATACTATATGCAGATAACATAATCATTAAATGTAGTGAGAATTGTTGCAAACGGATTTGGCAGGAGCTCTATCAATTATCACAGTCAAATCACGCGTCAGAAGGGGTTTTCCTTGGAGCCCATATTGGATCGAATGAGAACAGGAATAAACCCTACTTAGCTCCTAAACTGTTTCTATACAGTAGAACCGTGAAAGCGTTGAGGACACGAAGACATGGAGTCAATGCTTGAGTAAATTGCGTTGCGGAATTTCGTTTCCATGATTTTTGTCTCATCGGTGAGGGAAGGTCTGGTACCTTATTGTTAGATGGAGCTACACTGAAAGAGCAGAATAGTCATTCGGAAACTTCTATATAATTCTATTCTATAAGGCCACGTTTCGTTCAGCATTGTCAAATGAGGATTATTATTTTTCTTTTTGTCTTCATTCGCTCGCCAGAGGACCTTCTGACGCGTGATTTGACTGTGATAATTGATAGAGGCTCCTGCCAAAATCCGTTTGCAACAATTTCACTACATTTAATGATTATATTATCTCTACATATAAGTATCATCACAATAAATCAATTCGACAATTTCCTACTACATTTGAAAAATCAAGTTGAGAGCCAAATCCCAACAAAATAATTTCGCAACATGTTAAGAACTGTGTAAATCCTGTTTACCTTTTCTGCGGAGGCCAACTTTTCCAGAAACTTCACAACTTTTACAAGGGTTTCCCGCGCTTCTACAATATCGTCGAGCTCCAGAAGTCAAGTTGTTTTTTTGCACTCAGCCTCAGAGTGGTAGAAATGAAAGAAACTCTTCTTCGCTCCATACTAAGACTGCAAGATAATTGTTGCAACGCGGCTTCACTACAAATAGATGCAAGGCATATACTTTTTGAATTTAAAAGTCGAAAAATGAAGAAATGAGTTTCAAAATGACCCAATTGTACAGGTTCTAGGCACTCTTCTAGACGGGGGGGCACGCACCACACTCAAGACAGAAATGAAATGAACGGCCCATTGGTGAGAGCTACCAGTCCGAAGTATTTCAGCAGAGCTCTAATAAGCAACAATGATTGATAGCGCAGTATCAGGCCCTCTTTTATCAGAGTTTTCATCATGTCTATGAGTTTTTGCGTAGCTTGGCCCCTCTAGTGAAAGAAAATGTTGAAGGGCCCATGAAAAACCTTCATTTGTAAAGAAAAGTCAATCCGGAACACATTGTAAATGCTACGAAGTTGAATTTCGCGCCTAAATCATTTTCCGGAGTTTTTCTGCATGTGGAGTTCGTGCCATGTAACCAATTTTCCTGTTATCTTACCTGTCACACCAACATTCTAGGAAAAGAGGGCTAGATGACTGAGTGAGAATTGGTGGCGGATATTAACCTCATCGTTCAACGTTTTGACTCGCCAAAGTTTACCAGTGTG